>CM062804.1:252503424-252953424 GCA_031772625.1 Pinus tabuliformis
CTCGTAAGATAAGAGGAAAGTGGATTTCAGAGGGAAACGCCTTACAGCGTAACTATTTATGGTTTTTGAATTTTACATGTAGGATCACCAATAAATAATTGGAAAACTATTACTACTCAACATCCATTGTTTGTTACAACTTCAACATTTATTCCTCACAACTACTTATTGTGATAACTAATTTGTTGTACAACTATAAAGTGCATGACACATGTCCCAACATTCTCCCACTTTTTATATACATTGTAAGAGTTTAATAAAGAATGCATCAAACTATAGGCTAATTGTCACGAGCCATAAGGCCCATAGATTCATAGCACCACTTGAATTTATACATGCTCAATAGTTTTGTTAATGCATCTACATTCATCAAAGTATTTCTTTTCTCTAGTATGTCCTTCTCATCCTTTACCATATCTCAAATGAAATGGTACTAGATATTAATATGCTTTGACTTTGCATGAAAGGTTGGGCTCTTATCCAAAGCATAGATCTCTTACTTAGCCTTGCATTTGAATGCATTTTCATAAGCCAAATGGCCTCCTTATAGGCATGAGTCATTTCCATATATATTTCCTTTGGAATGGAAAAAGATACCATAGCTTGTTACTTCCTTATCCAACTTACTACATCAAGTATTTGAAGCATATATCCACTAGTATATCTTCTTCTATTTACATTATTTTCCCAATAAAGGTCTCCATAACCCTATATATCCTTTCAATGTTGGTCCCCTGAAACATCTTGTTTGTACTACACATCACGATATAATTGGGATCTCAAAAATCCCAATTCCAACACAAATAATCAAAGTTTTGGTACCACATTATAAGAGACCATATGAGGCCATATAAATAAATTTTTAATTTGAAAACCAATGAGTATTTATATTTTTCAATATGGTCGTAGGAATGATATATAGTCTAGGTGAATGTACAACACACATTTCAAATCTTGTATTTTAAATATGTATTATATAAAAAAATTAAATTTTTATACGACATCAAAATAAAAAAAAATATTTAAACATTATATTTTGATTGTGAAAGTATTTTAAATTTTTTGAAATAGAGAGGAGAGAGAGGGACAGAATGGTAAGAGAGAGAGGGGGACACAAATATGGAGAGAGGGAGAGAAGCAGAGAGTTTAGGAGAAAGAGAGGGAGCTCAAGAGATGTATTTGGAGGAAAAGATAGGGAGGGACGAATTTCAAGACATATATAGAGAGAAGAGAGAGAGAGAGAGAGAGAGAGAGAGAGAGTATGCTTGGGGATGAGATAGAAAGACAAAGAAGGAGAGATGGAGAGAAGGGGGAGAGAGAATGACAGAGGGAGGGAGATAGTCAACAAAGTTGTAAGAGAGAGAGAGAGAGAGAGAGAGAGAGAGAGAGAGGTAGGTGGGAGGGAGGTTGGAGAGAAAGGAAGAGATAGAGGACTTGAGAGGGAGAGAGAGAGAGATGGATTTGGAGGGGGAGAGATATGAAGGTAAGAATAAAGAGATATATAGAGAGAAAGGTAGAGAGAGAGAGAGAGGGAGTGCCAAGGGAGTTTGAGAGAGAGGGAGAGAGGAGAGTAGGAGGGAAGAGAGATTCAAGGAGAGAAAGAGAGAGAGAGAAGGAGAGAAGGGGAAGAGAGAGAGAGAGAAAGGGAGAAAAAGGGAAGAGAGAGAAAGGTATGGAGAGGGAGAGGGAGGGGAAGGGAGATATAGATAGATATAGAGAAAAAATTTGTATGTTTGCGAGGTGATATAGAGAGGCAAAGAAGGAGAGACAAAGGGAGATAAAGACATAAATGGAAGGGGGATAGAGGGAAGAAGATAGATATAGAGGAAGGGAGGGAGATATAGATAGATATAAAGAGAGAGAGTGTGTGTGTTTGGGGGGTGATATAGAGAGACAGAGAAGGAGAGAGAGGGAGATATCGATATAAATGGACAGGGGAGAGAAAGGGAAGAAATTTGCTTATAGTAGATGCATTGTGTTACACAAAAATATCGTCACCATGATTATTTGCAGTCAGTATGGGTCTATCATCACTTGTACTATCCTCCTATCCAAGTCCCAGACCTCATCTCTTCAAGTCAAGCTTTGAAAATGAGAGAAAGACATTGAAAATCAACAAAGCTCTGGTTCCGCACTTTCTCTCACTGTTGCCTGCGGTCCCGCACCCTCTGTTTACAAGCTGCGGACCTGCCCGCTCTGTCCCTAAAGGAGTGGGTGCGGACCCCTGTGAAAGTCAAAAAGGTGCATGTTTATTCTAAAAAACTCACTTTGGGTTAATTCTAGATGATTCTAGAAGGAATTTTGACGTGGATTGGTCGCTCTTAGGTGGTTCATGCATCCCAAAAGAGAAGGAGCTAATCCCTTGATGAGAGGAGCTATCCCTTTGAAGGAGGGCTTTATCCCTTTGAAGGAGGACCTAGTAACTTCCCTCCATTGCACTATAAATTAAAGCATTGGGCTGGTTGCTAGGGAGGTTAGAAGCTGAACATTTTTGAGGGTAAATGCTGGTGGAATTGAGACTTCCTAGTTAAGCTTGAGAGGTGAGATCACATACCTTTTTGGCTTCATTGGGAAGAGAGTGAAACTTGTCAAAGTAGAGGAGACTTCTTGTTGGACCCTGGGAGGAGCTTGTACAACATCAAGGGACAGGTTGTAAAGTTCTTCTTTGATTTGAATTAATACAATCAGATTCATTTTTCTCAACAAATTGTCTTATGTCATTTGTTTCATGAATTCCTTGATCTTCATGTTAAATATGTTTTATGATATTGGCTTTTCAAGTGCTATTTAATCTATTTTCTTGTTTGTGTTTGCAGATTCGCAACAAGGGAGCTCATTTGGATCAAATAAGCGAGGCTTCCCCAAACTTGCATTGGACCCAAGGTAGGTCTAAATCACTTGTTTGCCTTTGTTTATAAATGCATATTTAGAGAAAGATAGTTTTTGATTGGCTTGCTTGTCACTAGATCTCTTTGGGTTCTAGGAAGGTCTATCTTGTCTACAAGATCGACTCATTCCGTGTGACAAAATTGTGACTCCGCTGGGGACTTGAGTTTTTCCTTGTTTTTTACTTTGACCTGAGAAACTGTGTTTTTGTTTCTATTTTTGGCTTGTTGTGTGTGGAATTCGGTAGATTTAGTAGATCTAGGGTTATTTTTTATTTTTCATAACTTTGGGAGAGGACCACACCCTAGGCTTTTGACACAGTACAGACCTATCCGCACTTTTGCTTTTAGCACAGAGCGGTACCACACCTGTGTTAACTGTGGGCCTGTGGACCCTGTCAAAATTTTGGAAAACCTAAGATTTTCTCTGTTAGTCAATGTAGTTTTTGTTTAGATGTTATTATACCCTACACAAACCTGCATATAACCTGTCAGAAGCTTTCCTTAGGTTAATTTCATTGGTGTTAGAGTTTTAGGTGAAATTCCTAGAAGTTTTGCTTGTTGGGTTTGATTTTCATTTTGGTCTTGTAGTAGCTCTGAGCTTAGAAGCTGTAGGAACCTCAGATCACCTTGGTTTTTACCAGTTTTCTTATGAGTCTGACCATTTGCAAAATCTACCTTTGTTGAGGAATCCACCTTGTGTTTTCTCTTTACAAAACTTCGAAAAGCTTGTGTTAAAAGTTTGGATTTCATTTTTAGAAAAGAAAACAAAAATTGGTTGTTTTTTGACTGATTTGTGATTCTGCATAAATTGGTCCTTAGTTTACATCTAGCTAAGTAAAACATCCTTAAAAAAGACATCTTGTAAGCTTTGACTTCAAATAGGTTTTTATAGTTTATAGATCTCAAAGTTAATCATTTCCATAGTTTTGAGTGTTTTATAAAAATAAAAAATCTCTTTTGGAAAAAGTTTGTTTTTGTAGTGGTTGAGTGTTTTGAAAGAAAAGGGAAATTTTTGTGAAAATAACTAGTTGTCTCGTTTTGAGTGAATTGGAAAGGACAAAAGCTCTTCTTTTAATTTGTTTGTTAAGAAAGATTTGTGTTTACAAGTATTTGCATTCTCAAACTCTTTCCTAGCTAGAAGTTCATTGAAGGGAAAAGATTGTTTAATCATCTTAAGTGCATTTTTAGTGATTTCGAGTCGAGTCTTCATACCACGAGTTTCATCTCCGCACCTATTGACTTAAACAAAAACCAATAAAAATAACGCTTAAAGTAAAATTCATCTAGTAATATTTTTATTTCTAGGGCTCTGATACACCAACATAGCTTAGGCTAGTGTCTTGGAGTAGGAGCGTAATTAACTCTCCAAGACAGTAAAACAAACAAGTAGCTGTATCTTGGGTAGGAGAGAAATCCAATTGTTGCATTTATGCTCTGGGAAAGCTCCTCTCAAAGGAGAAGCACGAGATCGTGTCTGAACCAGTGTGAGAATCAATCCTTCCTCATTGGGAACGAAGCCAGGTATTCACGTATTAAAAACGGTAAACCTCAGATTAACCATTGTCGAGGAGCCTAGGGTCACTTGTTGGTAAACCTTGGATTATTTCAAGGAGCCTTCAAGGGGATTGAGCTCGTTACTCTACCCTTGCGTGCGTATCGGATCGTAGACTGTTCTCCCAGGTATATTTGTTTCGGTTGGTAACCTTAGTGACCATATTCTTTAGGATTCTTCCTAAGGTGACAGTGGTGGGAAGATCCCACTATACCTGGAGCAGACATCGGCTAGACTCACTTGGATTTTCTGGGGGGTTCTCTTCACTTGAGACAGTTAAGTGGAGGAACTTATGCCAGTCTATTCATTAAGCAAGTTTTCAGGGTAACTGTTCCAACTGCCATTTCTGTATTGAACTCTACGACGTTGGGCTTCATCACCAACTAGTGTTTTCAGTACAGAAAGTTACTGTTTGTGTGTGTTTGATCTCCTAGATTCTTTAGGCGTGTGATTCAAATTTGTTTGGTTCTTTAGAGGCTTTAAGTGGTTTTCATTGAGATTTTACTTTGTTTGCGTGTGAAGTAGTTAAATTTTTTTAATCGTGGCTGAATTACAGAGGAAGTTCTGTAGACTTCAGGGCCAACCTCCTGAGTTTTCACTGAGCCAGCCTGAAGGGTTAAGAGCCCTTGTAACTCCTAGAGACAGTAGAGTTGGGTCACCTCAAGAAGGAGAGTCTTCTTTGGTGGTACATCCTGATTTTCAAGCTTTAGTAGCGGATTATAATCCACAATCAGTGTCTGTTTCCATAGTTACTGGTAGCTTTTCATCTACTAGTGATATACGTGAGGAACCTGAAATATCTAAACCTGAAAGTGAATTTGCTGCTACTCCAACATCGGGGTTCGCTTCTCCAGCTTCTAGTGGTCCTGGTTCACCTAGGGTAGAAAGAATAATTACCCAAAATCTTCCTTCTGGACTTATAGCTATCGAAGAACTTGCTACTCCGGAAGAAGAAGTAGGCATCCCTATCCCTGAAAATCAACCTGCTATTGAACTAAGGGAGCATGAATCAATTTTTTACAGTCCACCTAGGAGCAGTGCTTGGTATATTTCTTTGACTAATTTCTTAGAAAACCCAGGGTTAAGTTTTTCACCACCTCGTGTTCCTTATCACCCAACACCTAGAGGTTACTATCCTCCGTTAAATATGTCAAGACACTCGTCCATGTTTACTCAATCGCTAGAATCCTTTTTGTACGACGGTCCTTCTATTCCCTCTGGGTATCAATCACTTTCTAGTACTTTTTCGGGAGCATCTCCTCAACCCATTGAACAAGGGTTATTAACTGGAAGCAATGGTACTAAGCCGTTGAGTGTAGAAGATATTCTCATGATGTCAGGTACTATTCCTAATCCTCAACCTCAAGGCGGCCAGTTACTGCCTGGGGGGCAGCCTCAAAATCCTCAATTATCGCCTGGGGGGCAACCTCAAGGTAGCCAATTTGTGCCTGGGGGGCAACCTCAAGGACAGTACATACCTACGGGACAATACGTTCCTCAAGGTCAACCGCAGACTCAATATGTACCCCAAGGTCAACCCCAGTATAAATATGTACCTCAAGGTTAACCCCAGTATCAGTACGTGCCTCAAGGGTATCAACCCCAAGGTCAGTACTCGAACCAAGGTTTCCAACCACCCTCCGGTAAATCATATGTTCAAGGAACAGGAAATGTACCTTTGAATTATCAACCCTACCCTCAACCCGATTATGGTCCTCAATGTCCTCAACCTGTTATGGGTCCGTACCTTGGAATGAATTTAGTGTGGGATCCATCGCAAACTCAACAGGTCTTGCAACCGAATGTATAGTTGTCATATCAAACTGGACAACCCTTAGTTTTTGGTACACCCCAGGAACCTGTCCAGTGTACTATTCAAACTTCTATACCTTCGGTAGTTTATCAGCCTGGGCCTAGTATGCCTCGTACTCTGCCTCAAACGACTGCTACAACTGCCGCAACATTTGTTCAATCTACCCCACCTACTTCTAGAGTATCGACAGTGTTGGTTTCTACTGTTCCTGTATCTACTCCTCAAACATCTTTACCTCTGTCTGGATCCACGATTCAAACTTTGGTTCAAATGCCTGTAGGACAACCTGGTTCAAGTATGATTGTCACAAGTCAACCACAATTTACTTATCAACCGTACCAGGGACAATACCAATTCGGTCCTGCTATGCAACAGCTAGTCTATCAGGATCAACCGTACCCTCGGTACACATATCAACAGCCTCAACAACCCCAGTATGGTTCGGTTAATCCTGGTTTTCCGGGAGGATACAATATCCCAGATGCAAGCCCTATTCCTAGTTATCCTGGATATCCTCCTCCTGGGGCTAATCGTCAGTTACCGTTTATCGCAACTTTGGACTTGCTTGACTTGTCACGCCTAACGAACGATCCCATTAATTATCTTCCGTTTTGGCCGCCAATGCCGAATAAGTTGCCTAGTGATATTCCTAAGTTTGAAGGCAAATCAGGAGAGGACCCGTCGAACCATGTGATGACTTATCACCTCTGGTGTGCGTCTAACTCCATTTCAGATGATTCAATCTGTCTAAGGCTTTTCCAGCGCACTCTAATTGGTCTCACGACCAAGTGGTACATTGAGTTACCGCGAGGCACTTTTTATAATTTTAGTCAGTTAGCTACCTCGTTTTAAACTCATTTTTAGTTACCAGTCAGATATGACAATGGCACGGAATTACTAACTTCATTAAAGCAATCGACGTCCACTTAAATTTCAGATCACATTCATGAATGGAGACGTCAACGACGTTTAGTGAAGGTTTTTGTTCCGGATCAGATCTTGGCTGAATGGTTTGTAAAATCTTTGTTGCCAAAGATCACTGATGATGTAGCTAAGGCCGGAGTCGTTACTGAGGAGCAAGTAATTGCTCAAGCACAGTAACTTGACTTGGTTTATACTCAGTCAGTTACGTTACACGAGAAAATCCCCGATCTTTCTAAGAAAAATCAAATCGTTGTAACTCCTTCAGGGTCTCATGCCGTTGATGGTATGATTGGTACGGTTAACACCAAATGTAAGAAGAAGTCTTCCAAGAATTCTTCTCCTATCATAACCTTGCCAGATTCCCCGACATGAGATTCTTCCACGGAGATTTCCGTCAATATTCATGTTGTAGAGTCATCTACATCCAAATCAAAATCCGGTGGTAAGAAGAAATGGAAGAAGAAAAATAAAACGGACAAAAATTCAAAAGAGAAACCTGAAAAATCAGAATCCAATGATGAAAAATGCAAACCTCGTTATCCTTGTCTCATTTGTGACGAAGAAAATTTTACAAGAGACTACCCTCATCATGCAGAGGCTGCGAAGATTGTCAAAGGTTCCCAAATGCCTGCTGTTTTGAAGGATCCTTTTCCAAGTAAAGACAGTAAGATGATAGGTTCTTCCTCGAGTGCCAATGAAGATCCCATATTGATGATGTCCCATGTTAGGATTGCGACTCGATTGCATGATTATGGTAGTAAAAGTCCTGTTGATGGTAAAGAAGCAGAATCTTCCCATTCTAACCCATCAACCTCAGCTCCCGGTTCCGATCCACTATTGATCGAGAAACCTAATCAAGACTTGGTAATCAAACCGCCTGCCAAGGGTATACTTCGAAAGTCAGCTTTCAATCCACATGCGAGAGTGGCTCAGAACTATAACATTGTTGAGGATTTAGCTGTTTCACCCTCAACAATGTCGGCTTTGGAAGTGCTACAATCATGTCCAGCACAACGTAAATTACTTTTGTCGGTGTTACACTAAAAAATGTCACCATGACTATTTACAGTTAGTATGGCTCAATCAACAGTCATGCTATCCTCTTAGGAAAGTCTTATGCCTCTGCTCTCCATGTCAAACTCCAAAAAGAAAGTCTTTATAAATGTATTTATCTCTGGGGACGCAGGTTCTCTCAACCTTACCTGCGGGGATGCACCCAATGTTCACAAAAGCTGCGTCTTTGGACGCTCTGTATGTAAAAGGGCAGGTGCGTCCCCCTGTAAAGGTTAAAATGCGCAAGTTTCATCTTTAAAAAGTTACTTGTGGTCATTTCTAGACCATTCTAGAAGGTTGTTCGACGTGTATTGAGCGCCTCTAGATGGTTCATGCACTCCTACCAAAGAGGAACTTATTCCATCAATAAGGGAGCTATCCCATCCAAAGAGGGGATTATCCCATTGATGGTGGACCTGATTAACTTCCTCTTGAGCACTATAAATACAGGCATTGGGCCAGAAGGAGAAAAGGTTGGAAGCTATACATTTCTAAGGGTAAATGTTGCAGGAATTAGGACTCCCATTTAGAAGCTTGTGAGGAGAGATTGCCATCTTTGCTTGTTCTATTTTGAAGTGGGTGAGCTTTGTCAAAGTAAAGGAGAACTCTTGATGGACCCTTGGAGGGACTTGCACAACAACAAGGCTCAGGTTGTATTTGTTCCTTTTGTTACCTATTAATGCAAATGAGTCCATTCTTCTCAATAACTTGTCATTTATGAGTTATTTCATGTACTCCTTGGTCTATGTGTTAAATATGTTTTATTCTATGAGATTATCAAGTGCTATTTAATCGTTTGATTGTTAGTGTATGTAGGTTTCAAAGTGAAGGAGGAGCTCATCCGGATCAGAGGAGCTGGACTGCTACAACAGCGTTGGATTACAGGTAGGATCTAAACACTTGATTTCCCATATAGTAAATGCATGTTTAAAGAAGGATTGCTCTTGTTTGTCTTGTTTGTCACTAGAGAGTCTTAGGCTCCTAGGGAGGTTGGTTGTGTCCGCACAATCGACTCTTTCCGCCTGAAAAATTGGCGACTACACTGGGGAATCCATTGATGTGAAAGTCTTTTCCTTTGTATGAACTTTGCTCTGAGAAAATTGGTTTATTTTTCTGGTTTTTGGCTCTGTGACTTTGTCTTTGGGTGGGTTAGCTTAGGGTTAGATTTATTTTGGTTTTTCTTGAATTTTCCAGTAGGACGCACCCTCTGAGTATTGCACAGTGCGTCCCTGGACGCACTGTTTCTGTGTGCACGGAGCGGGCCCGCACCTGTCTTAACGGGTCGCCTGCGTCCCTTGCTAAAATTTGAAAAAAATCCATTTTTTGCATTTTTTCTCTTAGTTTTTTCTTTTTCTTAGTTTTTACTACCCAGATTCATTATTCTCTTGTCAAAGATCTTCACCTGAACTTGTTTCGATAGCATTGAGTGTTTTAGTGGATTTCATAGAAGTTTAAGCCCTAGGGTTTGATTTTTGAGTAGGTCTTGTAGTGGCTTTGGCGGTAGAAGTTGTCAAGCCTTAGATCTCTCTGGTTTTGTCAGCATTCTTAGAAGTCAGACCTGTCATAAAGTCTACCTGTAAGAGCAACTTACCATTGAGTTGTCTCTTTGGGCAAATTTCGAAGTGCTTGTTGATTGAGTCTTGAATTCCATTTTACAAAAAGAACAAAAAGATTTGAGTTTTGTTTTGACTAGTCTTTTGATTCTGCATTAGTTGGTCCTTGATTTGATTTTGGTCAAGTAAAACAACCTAGAATCATCTTTGTGAGCTTTTGCCTTGTTAGGTTTGCTTAGAGTAATTTCCCTTTTGATTTGCTTGTGAGTCAAGTTTTCATAGATTTTATAGCTTTTGAGATTGATTTTTGTTAAGATAGATTTATATGCTTTATTAAAAAGAGAAAATACAAAAACATCTCCTTTGAAAAGTTTTGTTTCAAGTAGCTTTGAAAAGTTTTGAAAGAAAAAGAGTTTTTCGTGCACGTAAGGAGTGGTCATGTTTGTATGCTTGAAAAGATAAAGAGAATGGTTTCTTTGATTGTCTTTACTAAGAAAGTTGTTTTCTATAAAATTTGCATCTCTCAACTCTCTTAGTTAAGAATTTCATTGAAAAGGGAAAGTAGCGTAAATCATCTTAGGTGCATCTTTGTAGTGGTTTGAGTCGAGTCTACACACCATTGGTTTCACTTCCGCTACCTTTTGTCTTTAAGAAAAACCATAAAATTAACGCTTAAAGTAAAATTGACGCAGTAACTTTTATTTACTAGGGCTCTGAAACACCAATTTAGATCAGGCTAGTGTCTTGGAGTAGGTGAGTAATTAACTCTCCAAGACAACAAAACCAAACAAGTAGCTTATCTTGTGATAGAATAAATCCAATTGTCTCATTTGTAATCTGGGAAAGCTCCTCTTAAAGGAGAAGCACGAGCCCATGTCCGAACCAGTGAGGGGATCAATCCCCCCTCTTTGGGAACGACGCTAGACACGCACGTATTACAAACGGTAAACCTCGGATTAACCATTGTCGAGGAGCAAGGGGTCACTTGTCGGTAAACCTTGGATTATTGTCAAGGAGCCGGCAAGGGGATTGAGCTTGCTACTCTGCCCTTGCGTGCTGTCGGAGTTTAGACTGTTCCCCCAGGTGCATTTGTTGCGGTTGGTAACCTTAGTGACCATTATCTTTAGGATTCTACCGAGGTGATGGTGGAGGGAAGATCCCACTGTACCTGGAGCAGACGTCGGCTAGACTCACTTGGATTTTCTGGGGGGTTCACTTCACTCGAGACGGTTAAAGTGGAGGAACTTGGTCCAGTCTATTCATTAAGCAAGTTGCCGGGGTAACTGTTCCACCCGCCACTTCTGTACTGAATCCGGCGAGGTTGGGCTTCATCACCAACTAGCGCTTTCGGTCTGGAAGGCTACTGTTTGTGCTTGGTTTGACGCTCTAGATTCTTTAGGCGTGTGATTAAAATTTGTTTGGTTCTTTAGAGACTTTAGGTGGTTGGATTTGAGATTTTATTTTGTTTTCGTGTGTAGTAGTTAAAAGTCTTTAGCTGTGGCAGAATTACCGAGACAGTCCCGTAGACTTTGGGGCCAGTCTCCTGAAGTTGTTTCTGTGGCCGAATTGTTGAGAAGATCCCGTAGACTTAGGGGATCACCTCCTCGAGACGACCCAGATAATCTAGAAGGTTTAAAGGTCCTTGTAACTCCTCCTAGTGGCAGTAGAGTAGGTTCACCTGAAGAAGGAGAATCTTCCTTGGTAGTCCATTCAGATTACCAAGGCTTAGAGACAAGTTATAATCCCGAAGCTGTTACAGTTTCTGAGCTTGTTGGTAGTTTTTCGTCTGCTAGTGATACAGGCGAAGAACCTGAAATATTTGAACCTGTTACTCCGACTTCTAGTGTTCCAGATTCACCGAGAATAGAAAGAGTTATCACCGAAAATCTTCCTACTGGTTTGATTGCTATCGAAGAACTTGTTCCAGAGGAAGAAATAGGCGTCTCTACCCTTGAAGATCAACTTACTATTGATCTAAGGGAGCGTGAATCTATCTTTTACAGTCCTCCTAGAAGTACTACTTGGTACCTTTCGTTAACCAATTATTTAGACAACTTTGGGCTAGGTTTGTCTACACCTCGTACTCCTTTTCCACCTGGAGGTATTCATACTCCTGTAAATATGTCTGGTCAGTCATCCGTGTTTACTCAAAGTCCTGAATCTTTCTTAAACGGCGGTCCTTCTGTTCCCACTGGGTATCAAGCACTTTCTGGTACCTTTGCGGGGGAATCTCCTCAACCCGTTGATCATGGGTTATTAGCTGGAAACAGTGGTAATATACCATTGGGTGTAGGAGACATTTACATGATGTCAGGTTCAGTTCCCGTTTCCCAACCTCAAGGTGGCCAATTACCACCTGGGGGGCAGCCTCAGTTAACGCCTGGGGGGCAACCTCAAGGTACACCATTTGTGTCTGGGGGGCAACCTCAAGGTCAGTATGCACCTATGGTGCAATACATGCCTCAAGGTCAACCCCAGCCTCAATATGTACCCCAGGGTCAACCTCAGTATCAATATCAACCTCAAGGATGGCAACCTCAAGGATGGCAACCCCAAGGGTATCAACCACAAGGGTATCAACCTCAAGGGTACCAACCTCAAGGTCAAGGTCAACCCCAGTATCCGTATTTACCTCAAGGTTATCAACCTCAAGGTCAATACTCGAGTCAAGGTTATCAACCGCCTCAAGGTCAGTCATATGTTCCAAGTATGGGAACTGCACCTTACAATTATCAATCCTATCCTCAATCCAGTTATGGATCTCAGTATCCTCAACCTGTTACGGGTCAATACCCTGGAACGTTAGTGTGGGATCCATCACAGGGTCAACAGGTTTTGCAGCCAAGTATACAGTTGGTACCTCAAGCTGGACAACCTGTAGTTTCTGGTCCACCCCAGCAACCGCAGCCTGTCCAGTCAAATGTTCAAACTTCTGTAACTTCGGTAGTTACTCAGCTGCCAATTGCACCTATTACTCCATCTCAAACGGCTGCTGCAACTACCGCCACATCTACCATACTTACTTCTGGAGTATCAATGGCTCCGGTTTCTACTTTCTTTGTAACCACTCCTCAGACATCTTTACCGTTGTCTGGATCTACGATTCAAACCACGGTCCAGATGCCTGCAGGTCAGCCTGGTATAAGTACGGCTGTCACTACTCAACCTCAATTTGTTTACCAACCGTACCAGGGACAGTACCAACCTGGGCAAGCTGTCCAACAACCGGTTTACTAGTATCAACCGTATCCTGGGTACACTTATCAACAACCTCAACAACCCCAGTACGGTCCGGTTAATCCTGGTTTTCCAGGAGGATATAATATCCCAAATGCGACTCCTGTTCCTAGTTATCCTGGATATCCTCCTCTTGGGACTGGTCTTTTGACCCAGAGTTTTAGAGATCCTAACCGGCAGTTACCATTTATCGCAACCTTGGATTTACCAGACTTGACGCGCCTAACGAACGATCCAATTCAATATCTTCAGTTCTGGCCGCCAATGCCAAATAAGTTGCCCAGTGATATACCCAAGTTCGAAGGTAAGTCTGGAGAGGATCCGTGCAATCATGTGATGACTTACCACCTCTGGTGTGCTTCAAATTCTATGTCGGATGATTCGATCCGCTTACGTCTTTTCCAGCGTACACTCATTGGTCTCGCGGCCAAGTGGTACATTGAGTTACCACGGGCCTCTTTTTACAATTTTAGCCAATTAGCTACCTCGTTCTTAACTCACTTTCAGTTGCCGGTCAGATACGATAATGGCACGGAGTTATTAACTTCACTAAAACAATCAACGTCCACGTATATTTCTGATCACATTCATGAGTGGAGACGTCGAAGACGGCTGGTGAAAGTTTTTATCCCGGACCAAATCTTAGCTGAATGGTTTGTTAAATCATTATTACTGAAGATTACTGAAGATGTAGCTAAGGCCGGAGTAGTTACTGAGGAGCAAGTCATTGCTCAGGTGCAATACCTTGACTTAGTTTATACTCAGTCAGGTACATTACACGAGAAGATTCCGGATCTTCCAAAGTCGAATCAAATCGCTGCTGCTCCTTCGGGATCTCATGCCGCTGATGGTATGATTGGTATCGTGAATACAAAGAGCAAGAAGAAGTCTTCCAAGGCTTCAACTACTCCTATTATCACTTTGCCTGACTCCCCGACAGGAGAGTCTTCTCCTGAACTTACCGCCGATATTCACGCTGTAGAGACATCTACGGCCAAATAAAAAAACGGTGGAAAGAAGAAAGGAAAGAAGAAGGCTAAAGCAGACAAGGCTCCAAAGGAGAAAACGGAAAAGTCGGAAACCAATGACGAAAAGCGCAAACCTCGATATCCTTGTCTTATTTGTGAAGAGGATCATTTTACGAGAAATTGCCCTCATTGGGCCGAGGTTGTGAAAATAGTCAAAGGTTCTCCCACTCCTGCTGTGTTAAAAAATCCATTTCCGGAGCAGGAGAATAAGATGATAGGTTCTTCCTCGAATGCCAGTGAAGAACCCATTTTGATGATGTCTCATGTGAGGATTGCGACTCGATCGCAAGATTATGGTAGTAAGAATCCTGTTGATGGTAAGGAAGCAGAATCTTCTCACTCTAACCCATCAACCTCAGCTCTTGGTTCCGATCCACTACAGATCGAGAAACCTAACCCGGACTTAGTAATCAAACCGCCCGCCAAGGGTGTACTTCGAAGGTCTGCTTTCAATCCACATGCGAGAGCAGCCCAGAATTACAACATTGTTGAGGACTTAGCTGTTTCACCCTCAGCAATGTCGGCGTTAGAAGTGTTGCAATCATGCCCAGCACAACAAAAATTACTTTTGTCGGCTATCGGAGCTGTTGATGTTCAAGACCCGAATCTAATAATCTTCGATCTAGAAAATAGTACACCGCGTCTCCCCCATAAAATGGCTTTCCAAATTCCAGTGATAGTAAAAAACAGACCTATTCATCGGACTGTGATTGATGAGGGAGCCTCTACATGTATTATGTCGATTCAATGTTGGAGATATCTTGGTTCTCCTTCGTTGAACCAATCCCCCACCATCCTTAAGGCCTTTGATGGCCGTGGGTTCCATCCGTTTGGTATTCTACAGGAATTGCCTATAGGGGTAGAAGGTAAAACCGTTAGTCTGGATGTGGAAGTGGTTGATGCCCCTCTAGACTACAACCTTCTTTTGGGTCGAAGTTGGTCATATGCTATGACAGCAGTCGTTTCATCGGTCTTCAGAGTAATTAAGTTTCCATATAACGGTAAGATCGTGACTATTGATCAGCTGACATACTTTTCATCCGACCCAGCCTCTTCAGAGAGTATCCAGCATGTCGGTAAGACGAAAATCCCTTATAGGGACATTGGCGTAGGTTTAGTTAAAGATTCCGATTTACTGAGAACTTTTCCTCTCCCTCCACTCAGCGTAGAACCTTCATTTGCAACAATTCATATGATTACATTAGAAAACATTATTTACGATGATCCTTGGATTGTCCCATCTGAATCTGAGATAGACTCATTCAGTGATGCTATGCCTTTGAGTCCATATGAGATTGCTTATGAAGTCGTCATGTCTTTTACCGACTCGCGTTCAACCCAAATCGACCAAATGAATGTGGTCAGTGAAGAACGGATAGCATTTCCCGAAGTCGTGTCATCTGACGAACAACTTCGCGAAATCCTAAGTGTAGATGATCTACCATGGGAAGATCTCCATCACAGATCTTCGTTTTTACCTAAGGATGATGCATTTGAAAATGATTTTTCATCTATCTTTACCGCTGAATATGTCAAAGACGCTCAGGATCCAACGAAACATTCTGATTCAGAGTTGAATTTAGGGAATATTTCTCGTACTATTCCCATTGATATTTCAGTGAAGCCCGGAATTGAGGAGAACATTCATATAGGTGCCGCATGTACAGAAGATGAAATCCAAACTTACAAGGCCCTATTCCAAGAATTCCGCGATGTGTTTGCCTGGTCTTACGAGGAAATGCCGGGAATCGATCCTGCCATTGTTGTTCATGAAATAAAGACTTACCCGGATGCTAAACTCGTCCGGCAACGGTTGCATCAGATTCACCCTCGAAAATCGGCTGCAATTAAAGCAGAAGTCGAAAAGCTATTGAAAGCAGGTTTCATTTATCCGATCCTGTTAACGGATTAGGTATCGAATATTGTTCCGATCAACAAGAAACAAGGAACAATAAGAATCTGTATCGACTATAGGGATATAAATCGAGCTTGTCCAAAAGACAACTATCCTACGCCTTATATCGATCAAATTATTGATGATTGTGCCGGAAGTGAAATGTTTTCCTTTATGGACGGTTTTTCGGGCTATAATCAAATCAATATTCTACCTGCCGACCAACCAAAAATGACATTCATTTGTCCATGGGGGACATTTGCTTATTGCGAATTACCTTTTGGGCTTAAGAATGCCGGGGCCACTTTTCAACGGGCGATGTCTTACGCATTTCATGATATCAAGCACAATGTGCAACCGTATCTCGATGATTTTCCTGCTCATTCTTTACATCGAGTTGATCACCTCGTTCACTTACGAGCAATCTTTATGAGGTGTAGGCATTATCGAATTCGGTTGAATCCCCACAAGTGTGTTTTCTGTATAGAAACAGGTCGATTGCTGGGATTTGTTGTTTCAAAAGCTGACATTCGCGTTGATCCCTCGAAGGTCGAAGCTATCATCAACTTGCCTCCTCCTTCGAGTTTGCGCCAACTCCAAAGTTTGCAAGGGAAAGCGAACTTTTTACGCCGATTCATCCCAAACTACGCCGAGGTCACTAAAGGTTTTACACGGTTGTTGAAACAGAGCGCTCGATTCTTTTGGGACGAGATTGCCCAACAATCTTTTGATGCACTTAAACACGCGTTGACCCATGCACCGTTGTTGCATCCTCTCAACTACAACCAGGACTACTTCTTATACCTCGCAGCTTCGCATTCCACCATTGGAATGGTGTTAGTTCAAGAAGATGAATTCGGAGCAGAACATGTGATATATTATCTTAGTAGGACCTTAAATCCCACTGAGCTAAAATATTCGCATGTGGAGAAATTAGCCCTGGCAGCCGTTCAAGCTGTCCAATGTTTTCGTCACTACATTCTTCTCCGTAAAACTACAGTTATTTCGGATTGCAACCCTATGATTTACATTTTGACAAAACAATTGCTAGGGGGCAAGTACTCTAAATGGATCGTTATCCTGCAAGAGTTCGACTTGGAATTCGAGAAGTCCAAGTCTAAGAAATCCTTGGTTTTTACGGAATTGATGTGTGATTTCCCTCGTGCTGACACAGAGACTGTGGTAGAGGAGTCCATTGCGGACGAATCTTTGTTTCTTATCAGTACTTTAGATCCGTGGTACGGGGATATAATCATCTATCTACAAACCCAAACCTTTCGGCCTGAAGCTTCAAAGGCGGAACGTCAAAAAATTCGGTTTCAATCCCAGGAAGCTTTATCGCCGGGGGGCAGACTTAGTTTTTCGACGTTGTTTAACTCACGAAGAGGCTGAGAGGGTTTTGAATGATTGTCACTCTGGAGCATGTGGCGGTCATATGTCTGGGTATGCCACAGCTCAGAAGGTGTTGCGCGCTGGCTATTTCTGGCCGTCGATGTTTAAAGATTGTATCATTGTAGTCCGGAAGTGCCACAACTGTCAAGTGTTTGATCGCAAGATGCGCGCACCACCTGCTCCTCTCCACCCTATAATTGCCGTTGGTCCATTCGCCAAATGGGGTATCGACTTTATTACTTGTAACCCTCACTCGGCTGGGGGGCATGCGTATATCATCCTCGCGGTTGATTATTTCACTAAATGGGCCGAGGCGATGCCTACATTCGACGCAAGTGGCAAAATAGCTGCAGTTTTCGTATTCAATCATATTATAACTAGGTTTGGTGTCCCACAAGCAATCATTACTGACCATGGGAGCCATTTTCGAAACATCATGATGACTGAGCTTACAAGCCAGCTTGGTTTGCGCCACGATAGCTCTACTCCTTATTATCCGCAAGCCAACGGTTTGGTTGAGTCTATCAACAAAGTTCTGGTTATCATGATCCGACGAACCATTGGTATTCATCGATCGAATTGGCACAACATGTTATTTTCAGCGCTATGGGCATACGGAACCTCAGTAAAAACTTCAACAGGGTTTACTCCTTTCCAGCTAGTTTATGGCTTGGAAGCTGTGTTACCCATTGAATGCGAGATCCCATCACTTCAAACGGCTGTCGAATTACTTCCAGCTACCTCCGAAGAGGAGAAACGTTTATTGTACTTAGCTAAATTAGATGAGACTCGACGTGACGCTACATTGGCAATCGAGACTCACGCGAAGCGAATGAAAGCTCAGTATGATAGAAATGTGACCCCTCGAAGTTTTTCGGAGGGAGACCTAGTGCTATTATATGATCAAGCTAACGATAAGCTAGGTGCTGGAAAATTCGTTCCTATGTGGCATGGACCCTACATTGTAAAGCGAAAGCTAGCAAAAGGGGCTTATGAGCTAGTAGATTTTGATGGGGACTCTTTGGGTAAACCCAGAAATGGACTTTACCTAAAGAGGTATTATGCTTAAATGGTGGGTATGGAGAATTTTTAGTTAGGTTAGGTTTTCTTTCTAGCTAGTATGTTTGTTAGTTAGTTAGTGTGCTTAGCTTAGAGAGTGTGTTTTTCGTCATTATTCTGGCTTATCTTGGTTTTACTCTTGATATTGCAGATGTCGACGCCTCTACAAACATACATTGGATTTGCGGATGGTGCTTGTCGTAGTACATGGAATATCTCTTCCGCAGCTTGGGTTATCTATTCACCCTCTGACACGTTAGTTTCTATGCATGGGGTAAGCCTCGGTCAAACAACGAACAACATTGCAGAATACAGTGCTGTGGTTGAATTATTATCCGAATCTATTTCATTTGGAATTCGACGTTTGATAGTGAGGTTAGATTCTGAACTTGTTGTATTACAGCTTAATAGAGTTTATGCCATTAGAAATCCTGTGTTATTAAGGTTGTTTTTGAGAGTGCGTCTCTTGGAACGTGAATTTGATTACATTGAATATCAGCATATTCCAAGGTCTTTAAATACATTAGCAGATGCAATTGCTTCTCGAATGTTAGACAGACATTTACGATAATCATGAAAGTAAATCTAAAAACATTTCATCACATATGTTAAACAAGATAAGCCGGTAATAGTGATATATATATAGATAGGAGTGTGTCAAAAAATATACATCGTCTTCGATCATAGGTTGAAAAACACCTTATGATCGGCAAAAATGATAAAGTACAAAAAGTCAAAAATGTCACATGTGTCTACCAAGTGACTAGCCAATCACTGGTGGTGCTCCCTATACGACACCACTGCATGGGCTACCTTACACAAAAATCTCCTAAACGGTCTAGTGACTGCGACTACATAGTGCTGAAGTCTGATAGGAATATCATCTATGGTAGTCTCAGGCATATCCGCTGTTAGACGCTCTAGATCCTGCTCCAACTCAGCTAGTGACTCTGCAGCCGCGTCCTGTGGGGTCGGTACCGGTGCAACTGGATGTCTCCTCTCAAAAGGCCGGAGGTTGGCTGGGCGTTGTGGACCAACATCTGCATTTTGAAAATTTTTACTGTCAGTTTTGAGACGATATATATAAAAAACAAAAAAATACATAATTTGAAAACTTGTGAAAAATAAAGTACCTCTGTCATCCCATTGTTCTCCCTGTGGAAGAACCATGTCCGGATCACCTCGAAAATCTACTCCGGCATACGGAAAGTCCTGGATCGAAAAAACCTAGTCCTCTAACCAGCGAAAATAACTATCAGAGAATCGAACAATCGCCGTGCCCTCGTCAGGATGCCGGGCCATCACCGTAACCCATCGTATCGGCTTTGGCTCCCGAGGACCCAAGATATCAACAGTGAGTTGCTGAGGGATCAGCATCAGAACTCTCTCTAAGGCAAAGCTCACAACTAGAGGCCCATATCCAAAGGTCTTCAGTCATCCGTTCTTTGCCCTAGTCAGTTGGCTCTTCATATTAGCCGACACAGCATCACACCAGTTGAAAATGGTGCCTTGGTAACAGTCAATCGCCATCCGCATTTGGGACCCGGAGGCAATATGTAAAGCGGCTGCGCCGCAAATTTTGGTAACCGTGAAAGCTATAACTTTGAGTTCACGCAGAGAGATGTGTTTGATTTCCACGCCTTTCGCATGGTGTGCATTGGGTGTGCACCAATATGCCCGGAGACTAGCAAGGAATTGGCCACCCGGCCTAGTCCCGGCTAGATTGAGTTGCTCGCCTCTATTCGGCAAGCCAGTGAGAAAGTATATGTCAGAGGGCTCTATCTCGAGCTGGTGCCCTCTGATGTAAAAGCATTGCTCTTGAACGTTCCATCTCTCAACCAGCCATTCCAAGAATCTCACCTGAGCCCTCATGCCAGGTATGGCCTAGTATTTATATAGCCCGCATGCTTTTAGGGCATCAATGGAAGGTTGATGTTCAATTGCGGCTAAATCAACGTCCTCGTGCTCTCTTTCTCTCCAATCCAACATGGTGAGTGCCCTACACACCAAGAAACAATGATTAGAATTGATTTGGGGAAATTTGAATGGTTATTTGTGGAGATTGGGGTTTCAAATTCCGCCTTTCACGGGGGACGCACCCCGCGTTTAGAACACAGGGCGTCGGGACGCAGCTGGCCTGAAGGTGGGCTGCGTCCCTCGACCTTTTTCCTATACAGGAAAAAGTCGGGGGACGCAGGTCACCCGAAGGGCACCTGCGTCCCCCGCAGAGCGCACTTTGAAACCCAAAACCCCCCAAAAATCAAAACTAAAACCTAAAACACAATTTTAATCGGATGAAATTGAAGAGTAGGATGTTGTAAAATACCTGGAAGAGGCGGCGTTCGATTCCGACGGTCAGATTTTCCGCAGCGACCACGGGAAGTTTCTTGCCAAAAGCCCTTTTTTCAACCTCAACAGTAAAATGGTAAAAATGACATGGTAAAAAGTCTTTTTATAGGTTTTTTGGATGAATTTGTTCATTTTTCACCATGGAAGGATGTTTTTCGATGTATTTTTGCCTATCTTAAACAGGTATGAGTAATGTGTCGTTTTTGTGCAGGACAAAGGGATTTAGAGGGAAAATTGTCATTTTTCACGAACCAAAATATTAGAGTCATATTTTAAGCCCTTTTCTGACTCCTAAAAAATGAAAAGATTGCCGAGCGTTTCTTTTACACTCGTTAAAACAGAATTAAACGACGGTCCCCTTATAGCTCTTTTCTGGCCGTAAAATCAGGAAAAGATTGCCGGGTTTTTGTCGTTTCAAACTCGATACGGAAATAAAACGACGTGTCCTTGATCGCTTTTTACTTTTCAGGTCAGTGGCACTAATTATGAAAGTACTCCTTGGTCGCAAGATCAAGCGGTTCCCCCAGGTATTATTTTATACTTTTTTCGGGCTTGAGGGACACAAATCTACAAAAATGTTCAACTTGGAGTCTTCTTAAGTTTTTCAGACTCTCTAAAAATAAAAAACGCCGAGTTTCTCCTATACTGGGCTCGTTAAACATTTCACAGTAAAGGACCTGTTCAATTACAAACAGGAACGAACCACTCCTTCCTAGGGTTCGAATCAAAACTAGGTTGGACTCATCCGAAGGATGAGCTTATAATCAAGCATATGTTATCCTCCTCAAGCTTGTTAAAAAATAAAGAGGTACTTGCCAGAAATGGTGGGGGAAAAGAGAGAAGAATGAGCCTATTTGTTACCTTTTGTCTCAGAAGAAAATTTATTACCACTCTTGAACACGGCACTTTTCATTCATCTGGGTTGGGAAATCCTTTACCTCACAGTTGATCAAAACACTTTGAAAGTCTTCAACCGGGTTCCGGGGATTAACTTTGAGTCGTTTATCACCAAACCATCTGTCGTGTCGTTATGTGTTCAAGAGGTCTGCAAGCAAAACTTTCATCTGCAAAATACTTGTCATCCATTTGACCATCCCTGAGTCAGTCCTTACAGCAACATTTCTTCAACTTGAACAATGATTTCGTGTTGTGGGCTTGCCCTGCAACGGGTCGCTTTCTATCGACATCAGCACATTATCTAGAGAGATGACTTAGAAATCGTCAGTACCTTGAAGTCTGCATGCATCAATGGCAGGTTTCTCGCCTTTGACGTCAGTTTACATCATTGACTTTCGATCGAAGGATTCCGTGAAATGTTCGACATCAACTCATTCATTCACATCTCATGGATTGTACTGGGTACTTTGAGAACCATTGACATTACTGGTGGTCTCTCTCACGCTTGTTAACAGTTTACATCATCGACTGGTAATCAAGTGGTTTCTACCATGTTCGACATCAACTCATTTATTCGCATGGCTAGAATCGTACCAATTCGGGAAGTAGAAATGAAGACCCTGGATCTAGTTTCCACCATCCAGGCTGCGAGGAGTTTTGTATTCATTATCTAAGTAGACTAATCATAAACAGATGGCTGTGCCCATACTGTGTCTACAAAAGTCTATGATTATGATGTACTGCAAGATCATTCATGTATCAGAGTAGTTAGTCTGTTAGTTAAAGTTTTAATCTGAATATGGGAATGCCTACCTCAGTGATGATATAATCTTATACATGTATTTTGTGTTGAAAATTGCAGGTTCTGACCAGGCTCTCCACGAGATAATCCTTGAAATGATAAAGCGCTTCACCCTTCCAAGATAATACAAAACCCTAATCTATTATAGGCTTCGCACTTTAGGGGGCAATCTGTTACACTAAAAAATGTCACCATGACTATTTACAGTTAGTATGGCTCAATCAACAGTCATGCTATCCTCTTAGGCAAGTCTTATGCCTCTACTCTCCATGTCAAACTCCAAAAAGAGAGAAAGTCTTTATAAATGTATTTATCTCTGGGGACGCAGGTTCTCTCAACCTTAACTGCAGGGATGCACCCAATGTTCACAAAAGCTGCGTCTTTGGACGCTCTGTATGTAAAAGGGCAGGTGCGTCCCCCTGTAAAGGTTAAAATGCGCAAGTTTCATCTTTAAAAAGTCACTTGTGGTCATTTCTAGAGCATTCTAGAAGGTTGTTCGACGTGTATTGAGCGCCTCCAGATGGTTCATGCACTCCTACCAAAGAGGAACTTATCCCATCAATAAGGGAGCTATCCCATCCAAAGAGGGGATTATCCCATTGATGGTGGACCTGATTAACTTCCTCTTGAGCACTATAAATACAGGCATTGGGCCAGAAGGAGAAAAGGTTGGAAGCTATACATTTCTAAGGGTAAATGCTTCAGGAATTAGGACTCCCATTTAGAAGCTTGTGAGGAGAGATTGCCATCTTTGCTTGTTCTATTTGGAAGTGGGTGAGCTTTGTCAAAGTAAAGGAGAACTCTTGATGGACCCTGGGAGGGAATTGCACAACACCAAGGCTCAGGTTGTATTTGTTCCTTTTGTTACCTATTAATGAAAATGAATCCATTCTTCTCAATAACTTGTTATTTATGAGTTATTTCATGTACTCCTTGGTCTATGTGTTAAATATGTTTTATTCTATGAGATTATCAAGTGCTATTTAATCGTTTGATTGTTAGTGTATGCAAGTTTCAAAGTGAAGGAGGAGCTCATCCGGATAAGAGGAGCTGGACTGCTACAAAAGCGTTGGATCACAGGTAGGATCTAAACACTTGATTTCCCATATAGTAAATGCATGTTTAGAGAAGGATTGCTCTTGTTTTTCTTGTTTGTCACTAGAGAGTCTTAGGCTCCTAGGGAGGTTGGTTGTGTCCGCACAATCGACTCTTTCCGCCTGACAGTCGGCTATAGGAGCTGTTGACGTTCACGACTCGAACCTAATAATTTTCGATCTAGAAAATAGTAAACCACGATTACCTCATCAAATGGCTTTCCAGATTCCAGTGATAGTAAAAAACAAGCCTATTCATAGGACTGTGATTGATGAGGGAGCCTCAACATGCATTATGTCGATACAGTGTTGGAGATCGCTTGGTTCTCCTTCACTAAATCAATCTCCGATGATTCTAAAGGCCTTTGATGGCCGTGGGTTTCATCCTTTTGGCATTCTACAGCATCTACCTATAGGGGTTGAAGGAAAAACCGTTAATCTAGATGTGGAGGTGGTTGATGCCCCTCTAGATTACAACCTTCTCTTGGGTCGTAGTTGGTCTTATGCTATGACAGATGTTGTTTCATTGGTCTTTCGGGTTATAAAGTTTCCTCATAATGGAAATATCGTAACAATACACCAACTGGCTTATTTTTCATCCGACCCAGCCTCTTCTGAAAGAATTCAGAATGTCGGTAAAACGACTATCCCATATAAGGATGTTGGAGTAGGACTAGTTAAAGATGTCGGTTTACTGGGAACTTTTCCTTTTCCTCCGATCAACGCATCGTCTTCATTTGCAACCATTCATATGATTTCGTCATACACCATTGTTTATGATGATCCTTGGATCGTTCATTCTGAATCTGAGATAGACTCATTTGGTGATGTTATTCCTTTGACTCCATATGCAATTGCGTATGAGGCCGTGCAATCGTTTACCGACCCATCTTCAACCAAAATTGACTTAATGAATGTGGTCCATGAGGAATCACTTTTCACATCAAGCTCGGATTCAACAACGTTTTCCGAACTTGTTCACTCTGATGAGAAAATTCGTGAAATCCTATGTGTAGATGATTTACCATGGGAAGATCTCCATCACAGATCTTCGTTCTTACCCGAGAATGATCGTTTTGAAAATGTTTTTTCATCAATTTTTACGACTGAATATGTCAAGGAACCTCAGAATCGAATGAAAAATCTTGATTCGGAGTTAAATTTGGGAAACATCTCTCGAACTATTCCTATTGACATTTCGGTTGAGCCTGGAATTGTTGAGAACATTCATATAGGTGCCTCGTGTACAGAAGATGAAATTCAAATATATAAGGCCCCATTTCAAGAATTCCGTGATGTGTTTGCCTAGTCCTATGAGGAAATGCTAGGAATTGACCCCATGATTGTTGTTCATGAAATCAAGACTTACCCTGACGCTAAACCCATCCGGCAACGTTTGCGTCAGATTCACCCAAGAAAAGCTACTGCTATTAAAGCAGAAGTTGAAAAATTACTCAAAGCAGGTTTCATTTATCCGATCCCGTTAACGGACTGGGTATCGAATATTGTTCCGGTTAACAAAAAGCAAGGGACAACAAGAATATGTATCGATTATAGGGACATTAATCGAGCCTGTCCAAAGGACAATTACCCAACTCCCTATATCGATCAAATCATTGATGATTGTGCCAACAGCGAAATATTCTCCTTCATGGATGGTTTTTCCGGATACAATCAAATCAATATTCTACCTACCGATCAACCAAAAACGGCTTTCATTTGTCCATGGGGGACATTTGCTTATTGCAAATTACCTTTTGGACTCAAGAATGCTGAGGCAACTTTTCAAAGGGCTATGTATTACGCGTTTCATGACATCAAGCACATTGTGCAACCCTATCTCGATGATTTGCCTGATCACTCATTACATCTAGTTGATCATCTCATCCATTTACGAGAAATCTTTATGAGGTGTAGGCATTATCAGATTCGGTTGAATCCACACAAGTGTGTTTTCTGTATAGAAACGGGTCAATTTCTAGGGTTTGTTGTTTCCAAAGCCGGCATTTCCGTCGATCCCTCGAAGGTCGAAGCCATTCTCAAATTTCCTCCTCCTTCGAGTCATCGCCAACTCCAAAGTTTGCAAGGGAAAGCAAAATTTTTACGATGATTCATTCCTAACTACACCGAGGTTACAAAGGGTTTTACCCGGTTGTTGAAACATAATACTCCATTCTATTGGGATGAGATAGCTCAGAAATCTTTTGATGCACTAAAACACGCGTTGACCCATGCACCGTTATTGCATCCTCCCAACTAAAACCAAGACTAATTCTTGTATCTCACCGCCTCTCATTCCACCATTGGAATGGTCTTAGTTCAGGAAGATGAATTTGGTACTGAACATGTGATATATTACCTTAGTCGAACTTTAAATCCAACTGAGCTAAAATACTCACATGTGGAGAAATTGGCATTGGCAGTTCTTCAAGCTGTCCAACGTTTTCGTCACTACATTTTACTACGTAAAACTACAGTAATTTTTGATTGCAACCCTATGATCTACATTTTAACCAAGCAATTGTTGGGGAGCAAGTACTCTAAATGGATTGTCATCCCGCAAGAGTTCGACTTGGAATTTGAAAAATCTAAGTCTAAGAAATCTTTAGTTTTTGTGGAGTTAATGTGTGACTTCCCGTGTGCTAACATGGAAACTGTGGCAGAGGAGCCCATTGCGGACGAATCCTTGTTTCTCATCAGCACTTTAGATCCGTGGTATGGGGATATCATCGTTTATCTTCAGACCCAATCCTTTGGGCCAGAAATTTCAAGGTCAGAACGTTGGAAAATACGATTCCAGTCCCAACAATTCAGGATTATTGGAGATAATCTTTATCGCCATGGGGCGGACTCTGTTTTTCGACATTGTTTAACTCACGAGGAAGTTGAAAGGGTTATAAATGACTGTCACTCTGGAGCATGTGGTGGTCATATGTCTGGGTATGCCACAGCCCAAAAGATATTGCGTGTTGGCTACTTTTGGTCGTCTTTGTTTAAATATTGTATTAACGCGGTCCGAAAATGCCACCACTGCCAAATTTTTGATCGAAAGATGTGTGCTCCACCTGCTCCTCTCCACCCTATAATTGTCGTTTGTCCTTTTACCAAATGGGGTATCGATTTTATTACATGTAACCCTCACTCGACCAGGGGGCATGCGTATATCAACCTTGCGGTAGATTATTTTACCAAGTGGGCCGAGGTGATGCCTACATTTGAGGCAGACGGCAAAAGCTGCAATTTTTGTGTTCAATCATATAATTGCTAGGTTTGGTGTCCCACAAGTGATTATCACTGATCATGGGCATCATTTTCGAAACGTTATGATGACCGAAGTTACAGGCCAGCTTGTCTTGCATCACGATAGTTCAAATCCTTATTATCCAGAAGCTAATGGTATGGTTGAATCCATCAACAAAGTTTTACTCATCATGATTTGACGAATCATTTGGATTCATCGGTCGAATTGGCATAACATGCTATTTTCAGCGCTTTGGGCGTATCGAACCTCAGTAAAAACGTCAACAGGGTTCACTCCTTTCCAACTAGTTTATGGTTTGGAAGCTGTGTTACCCATTAAATGCGAAATCCTGTCATTGAAAATGGCCATCGAGTTACTTCCAGCCACTTCCGAAGAGGAAAAATGTTTGTTATAATTGGCTCAATTAGATGAGAATCAACGTGATGCTGCATTGGCGATCGAAACTCATGCAAAACGTATGAAAGCTTAGTATGATCGAAATGTGACCCCTCGAAATTTTTCGGAAGGAGATCTAGTCTTAGTGTATGATCAAGCTAATGATAAATTAGGCGTTGGAAAATTCGTTCCTATGTGGCATGGTCACTATGTTGTCAAGCGAAAGCTAGCAAAAGGGGCCTATGAATTGGTAGACTTTGACGGGGACTCTTTAGGTAAACCCAGAAATGGTCTTTACCTGAAGAGGTATTATGCTTAAAGGATGGGTATGGAGATTTTTAGTTAGGATAGTTTTCTTTTTAGCTGGTGTGTTTTAGTTTAAAAAATGTGCTTAGCTTAGAGAGTGTTTTTTTTCATTATTCCTGCTTATCATGGTTTTACTCTTGATATTGCAGATGTTGATGCCTCTCCAAACATACATTTGGTTTTGCTGATGGTGCTTGTCGTAATAAACGGAACATTTTTTCTACAGCTTGCGTTATCTATTCGCCCTCTGACGAGTTAGTATCTATGCATGGGGTAAGCCTCAGTCAAACAACGAACAACATTGCCAAATATAGTGTAGTGATTGAGTTATTATCTGAATCTATTTCATTTGGGATTCAGAGTTTGATAGTGAGGTTAGATTCTAAACTCGTTGTATTACAGTTTAATAGAGTGTATGCCATTAGAAATCCAGTGTTATTGAGATTATTTTTGATAGTGCGTCTCTTGGAACGTGAATTTGATTATATTGAATATCAGCATATCTCAAGATCTTTAAATACATTAGCAGATGCAATTCCTTCTCAAATGTTAAGTAGATATTTACAATAATCATACATGTAAATTTAAAACCATTCCATAACATGATTTACAACATAAGCCGGTAATAGTGATATATATATATATATATAGGAGTGTGTCAAAAATACATCGTCCTCGATCATAGGTTGAAAAACACCTTATGATCGGCAAAAATGATAAGTACAAAAAGCAAAAATGTCATATGTACCTATAATAGGTGATCATCCTATCATTGGTGATGATATCGATAAGAAACCACTGCACAGGCCACCTTGCAAAGGAACCTCCTAAGAGGTCCTGGGACCCCAATCACATAGTGCTGAAGTCGATGAGGAATGTCATCTATGCTGGTCTCCAGAATGTCTCCTGTCAAGCACTCTAGAAGACTCTCCAACTCGGCCAAGGTCTCTGCTGATTCGTCCTGTGGGGCTGGTGCAGCTGCAGCTGGTTGTTTCCTCTCGTAAGGCCAGAGAGCAGCTGGTCGTTGTGGACCCACATCTGCATTTGAAACTTTTACTATCAGTTTTGGGACGATATAAAAATAAAAAAAATTTCAAAATAGGAAAATGTTGAAAATGATTTTACCTAAGTCATCCCATTGCTCTCCTGGTGGAAGAGCCATGTCTGGGTCACCACGAAAATCTACCCCAGCGTAAGGAAAGTCCTGAATAGAAAAAACCTGGTTTTCCAACCATTGGAAATACTCAGGTTTGAATCGAACAACCTCTATCCCCTCGTCTGGATGACGGGCCATAACTGCAACCCATCGCATCAGTTTGGGCTCTCGAGGAAGCCCAGCTCCAACAGTAAGGTGTTGTGGGATCAACACTGGAACCCTCTCCAGACCAAAGCTCACAACCAAAGCCCTATAACCAAAGGTCTTCAGTTGTCCGTTCTTGGCTCTGTTCAGTTGGCCTTTTACATTGGCCAACACAGCATCGCACCAGTTGAAGATGGTGCCTCGAAAGCAGTCAACTGCCATCCGCATCTGGGATCCGGAGGCAATATGTAATGCGACACTCTCGCAAAGTCTGGTGACAGTAAACTTGATCACCATGAGTTCCGGACGGGATATGGTTTTAATATCTATCCTTTGTCTCTAGCCTGGCTGTTGCAGAATTCTAGTCGGAGGCTATCGACAGGCTAGCCACCTGGCCTAGTCCCGAATAGAGCCAAGTCTTCACCTCTCTTAGGCAAACCAATCAAGAAGTATATGTCTACCAGCTCGATTTTGAGCTGGTGGCCACCAATGAAGAAGCATTGGTCCTGTATGCTCCACCTGTCTACCAGCCACTGTAAGAAATCCACCTGGGCCCTCATGCCAGGTATGGCCCAGAATTTGTACAAGCCGCATGCCTTCAATGCATCAATCAAAGGTTGGTGATTCAACGCGGAAAGATCCACATCCTCATGCTCCTGTTCACGCCAATCTAGCATGATGTACACTCTACATCCAATACAAAGACAAATTAGAATGCTAGAAATTAAATTATTTGTGTCAAATTTGAGAATTTTTGGGTTAAAAACCCTTACTGCGGGAACCGCACCCTCTGTGTTAGAGACAGTGTGTGGGTCCGCACCTTGCCTACATGTAAGGTGTGGACCCTTGAATTTTTCCCCTTTGAGAAAAAGTCGGGGTCCGCGGGCTGCCAGTGTTATGCCTTCGGGCCCCCGCGCGCAGGTTTTTAGCCTAAAAACCCTCCAAAAAATGAAATAAAACCCTAAAAAAAAATGAAACGGTTGAAATTGAAGAGTAGGATGATGTGGATTACCTGGAGAAGACGATGTTCGATTCCGACGGTTGGATTTTCTGCAATCTTCACGGGAAGTTTCTCAACAAAAACACTATTTTCTCACCCAAATCTCAAACAGTAAAAATGAATTGACGAAAGCCCCTTTTTATAAGTTTTTTGAGTAAATAAATTGCAAATTTGTTTATGTTTCACTTTAGAAAGGTAATTTTCACAGAATTTTTATCCATTTCAAACAGGTATGAGTAATGTTTGCATTTTTGTTCAGGATAACGGGTTATTCAGGCGAAATCTATCATTTTCAACGAAAAAACATTTAGAGTCACCTTTAAGCTCTTTTCTGACTCCTAAAACATGAAAAGATCGCCGAGTTTTTCTTTTTCAACTCGTTAAAACGGAACTAAAAAGACGGTCCACTTATAGCTCTTTTCTGACCGTAAAAACATGAAAATATTGCCAGATTTTTGTCGTTTCAAATTCGATATTGGTTATAAAATGACGTGTCGTTGATCGCTTTTTTACTTTTTCATATCAGGGGCACTAATTACAAAAAGTACTCCTTGGTCGTAAAGATCAAGCGGTTCTCTCAAGTATCATTTTATACTTTATCGGGCTTGGGAGACACAAATTTACGAAAAAGGTCAACCCTGGAGTCTTCTTAAGTTTTTTCAGACTCTCTAAAATTGAAAAACGTCGAGTTTCTCCTATACTGGACTCGTTAAAATTTCATAGTAAAGGACCTGTTCAATTACAAACATGAACGAACCACTCCTTCTTATGTTTCGAATTTAAACTAAGTTGGACTCATCCGAAGGATGAGTTTATAATCAAGCAAATGTTATCCTCCTCAAGCTTGTCAAAAATAAAGAGGTACTTGCCAGAAATGGTGGGGGAAAAGAGAGAAAAATGAGCTTGTTTGTCATACTTTGTAACCTCTCTTGAACACGACACTTTTGTTCACCTGGGTTGGGAAATCCTTTGCCTAACAGTTGATCAAACCACATTGAAAGTCTTCAGCCGGTTTCTGGGTATTAACTTTGGGTCAATTGTCACCAAACCATCTGTTGTGTCGTTATGTGTTCAAGAGGTCACTGCCAATAAGCCATTCATCTGTAAAATATCTGTCATCCATCTTGACCATCCCTAAGTCAGTCCTTGCAACTGAATTTCTTCAACTTGATCTATGATTTCGTGTTGTGGGCTTGCCTGCGACGGATCACTTTCTATCGACTTCAACTCATTATCTAGAAAGATGACCTAGAAATCGTCAATACCTTGGGATCTACATGCCTCAATGGTAGGTTTCTCGCTTTTGACGATAGGTTGCATCATTGATCTTCGATCAAAGGATTCCGTGACATGTTCGACATCAACACATTTATTCACATCGCATGGATTGTACTGGGTACTTTGAGAGCCATTGACATCACTGGTGGTTTCTCTCACACTTGTTAATAGTTTACATCATTGACTGGTAATCAAGTGGTTTCTACCATGTTCGACATCAACACATTCATTTGCATGGATAGAATCGTATTGTTTCGGGAAGTAGAAATGAAGACCCTGGATCTAGTTTCTGTAATCCAGGCTGCGAGGAATTTTGTATTCATTATATGATGGACTATTCATAAATAGATGGCTGCATCCATACTGTGTCCACATAAGTCTATACTTGTGATGTATTACAAGATCATTCCTGTATCAGAGCAGTAGTTAGTTTTTTAAGTCAGTTTTGATCTGAGTATGGGAATGCCTACCTCAGCGATGATATGATCTCATATATATATCTTTTATTGAATGTTTATATAGGTTCTGACCTGGCTCTCCACAAGATGATCCTTGAAATGATAAAGTACTTCACTCTTCCTAAATGATAAATGAAATCCTCATCTACTACAGACTTCGCACTTTAGGGGGCAATCTGTTACACAAAAATATCGTCACCATGATTATTTGCAGTCAAGATGAGTCTATCATCACTTGTACAGTCCTCCTAGCTAAGTTTCAGACCTCAGCTCTTCAAGTCAAGCTTTGAAAATAAGAGAAAGACATTGAAAATCAACAAAGCTCTGGTTCCGCACTTACTCTCACTGTTGCCTACGGTTCTGCACCCCCTGTTTACAAAAACTGCGGACCTACCCGCTCTGTCCCTAAAGGAGTGGGTGCGGACCCCTGTGAAAATAAAAAAAGCGCAAGTTTATTCTAAAAAACTCACTTTGGGTTAATTCTAGATGATTCTACAAGGAATTTTGACATGGATTGGTCGCTCTTAGGTGGTTCATGCATCCCAAAAGAGAAGGAGCTAATCCCTTGATGAGAGGAGCTATCCCTTTGAAGGAGGGCTTTATCCCTTTGAAGGAGGACCTAGTAACTTCCCTCCATTGCACTATAAATTAAAGCATTGGGCTGGTTGCTAGGGAGGTTAGAAGCTGAACATTTTTAAGGGTAAATGCTGGTGGAATTGAGACTTCCTAGTTAAGCTTGAGAGGAGAGATCACATACCTTTTTGGCTTCATTGGGAAGAGAGTGAAACCTGTCAAAGTAGAGGAGACTTCTTGTTGGACCCTGGGAGGAGCTTGTATAGCATCAAGGCACAAGTTGTAAGTTCTTCTTTGATTTGAATTAATACAGTTATATTCATTTTTCTCAACAATTTGTCTTATGTCATTTGTTTCATGAATTCCTTGATCTTCATGTTAAATATGTTTTATGATATTGGCTTTTCAAATGCTATTTAATTTGTTTGCTTGTTTTTGTTTGCAGATTTGCAACAAGGGAGCTCATTTGGATCAAAGAAGCGAGGCTTCCTCAAACTCGCATTGGACCCAAGGTAGGCCTAAATCACTTGTTTGCCTTTGTTTATAAATGCATATTTAGAGAAAGATAGTTTTTGATTGGCTTGCTTGTCACTAGATCTCTTTAGATTCTAGGAAGGTCTATCTTGTCCGCAAGATCGACTCATTCCATGTGACACATTGGTTTTAGTGTATAGATGATGATTTTTAATCCTTGAATTGAGGCTTCTGTGATCCATAATAGTTGTAAGTAGAACTTCGGCGAAAATCACATGAGGAAAGACCTTTGTCGACGCATTTCGAACCAACCAGTGTGGTTCATCGTCAGGACAAAGGTCTTTCCTCATGTGATTTTCGCCGAAGTTCTGCTTACAACAATTTTTAATCCTGTTTGTTTTGTTGCATTAGATGCATTGATTTCTATGTAGATGTTGATTTATAATTCTAATTCTTTTCTTGAATTAGATGCATTTATTTCATTAACGATGTTAATTTTTAATCTTATTTAAATGAGTTTTCATTAGATGCATTGATTTCAATGTTTTTTTTTCTCTGTAAAACTAAATGTATTAATGGAAACATAATGTACAGTGAGGCCTCGGCCTCTGTGGGTCTAGAACATCCATATGACTATTTTAAACACCAAAATAGAAGCAAGACTACCAATGGTGGGGAAACCAGTCTGACATCCATGTGACCAGTTTAAACAACAAAACTAAAATGAGACTACCCTGGGTGGGGAAACCAGTCTAAAGACGAGGTACTGACGCGTTCCTTCTTCCCATGCAGGGGCTGCAATTCCAAAACTTAGCATTTACTGTAATAGTGACTTTCAAAAAATAACAACCAAATATTACCACAGTAAAAAGACAAAATACACAAAAGACTGAGCTGACCACGTAACCTGTCTACATGCGAATGCTAGGTGTCTTAAGATAGTGGCTTCTCTTCCACAATTGGACACCCATACTCTCCTGAATCAGTATCCTCTACCTGCTTGCCACCCATAGAGTCGTGTAGCACTCTGGCTTCCTCCTGAATGCCTTGGCTCTACTGATGGCCTTGCCTCTCGACGCTTTCGTTCTGCTAGAGGACGGTTGATCCTTGGCTTCTGGCTCATGGCTCATGCTCGACACCCTCTGAACAGTGTTGTGAGGCTGAAGAGTGAGGTTCTTCGCTGGGTTGTGGTATGATTCAATGCGCGTGCCAGCTTGCTCCCTGAATTCCACCAAGACTGTGGCAATGACTACAGGTTTGTCCATGGAGCAAAGGAAACGAAATTGAGCGGACTGGGTGGTATCATTTGGAATGGGCATCCAGGTGGCCTCATCAATTTGAAGAGGAAGGGCCAAGGGGAGGGGAGGCCACAGGGGAAGTTGAAGCAGAGGGAAGCGGTACAGGTGGGTGATTGGCTCTTTTGCGGCTACCACCACACCTGCTTCTCATGCGGTGACGACAACTAGGCATATTGCTTTGAGAGGGATGCTGCAGCGAAGAGAGAGTCGAGATGGCAGGAAATGGGGTGAAAGCAGCAGAGGTTAAACTAAAAATGATATAGGGATTCAGATCAGGGATAGGGGTAGGGGTCGAGGCATCAAATTGCAAGGTGCAGTGTATATATTGGGAGAAGTGAAGACCATTTCCTAGGTCAACGCAAAAGAGAAGCTTGCAATGCCTCCCTGTAGCGGTGTGAGAGCTAGGCTCTACATCAACAGGTTATCAAGAGGAATTCAAAGGAAAAATGAAGGTCTACTAAGGGCTCGAAGCCATAATTTGAAGCTTGCTGGGGAGGTCTCGATCCGCGTAGTGGATTAATGCTGTCGGCTGAGAGGCAGAGGCCTTAAATTCCTGCAAGTGAGATTGTGGCCAACCATATGGCTTGGCCCTGCTAGGCTGGTGTCGTATCCACATTAACTTCCCATAAACCACCTGCATCCAAGGGTGCTGCATCATTTTTCACCAGTTCAAGTATTCCTGTTGATGAATTGCATCTTTAATAATGTTGAGCGAACCAGTGCATAGAATTTGATCACTAGCCACCCCTAAATTTTCCAAGAGGTCAACCACTTTGTTGTTGTCTCTCTTGATGTGTTTGAAGGTGATTTCTCTATTGGTTGCAAGCCAGTGTTAAATGCGTTGTAAACGCGTTGCTCTTCTCCAGTTGCAGGACTACTTGTGAGATAGTGTTCCTTGTATAATTTGATTGGCCATGTTGATGAGAATTTGTGAGTTTCCTTCGACTATTAAGGGGAAAAATCCATGCTGCTGAGTGAGGTGAAGACCTTGCCACAATCCTTCTAGTTCAGCTAAGTTGTTCGTGTCCCATCCTATTGTGCCTAGGAAGAGCAGCACAGGTTTGCCATCGTGATCCCTAAAAATTCCTCCATGTCCAGCATGGCCTGGATTGCCTTTAGAAGTGCCATCAAAGTTTAATTAGGTGATTCCTGGATGTGGAGGGAGCCATTTACTAGAGGATTGGTGAGGTGGGAAAGATCTACTGGGATTCTCTTGAGTCTGGATGATCCTAAGGTTCCAATTCTTCCATATGGTCCATTCTTGCGAATTGGTGGGAAAATCATCTTCGCTCCAAGTTTGGAGCACTAGAGTTTCCTAAAGATTGTTTCAGAGATTTCTCCAGATGATCTCTATGGGAGTGGTTTGATTCTTGAAGATACACCGATTCCCTTCCTTCCATATTGTCCAGATGAGGAGGCCTGGAACGACTCTCCATAAAGAATTAAGCCGGTGACTTTTGTACGGTTTTTTAGCCCAGTTGTAGATTGTTTTGGTAATGTCTTCTTTAACTCTGCCATCTTTTTGACATCTAAAATTTGTTTTTTCCCAAAGGTTTTTTACCAAATAACAAGATTCCATGAGATGCTGAATAGTTTCCTCATTTTGCTTGTAGTTGGGGTACCTAAAGGGGCCATGGAAATTTTTTTTCCTTAAGTTATCCCATGTGAGAATTATCTTGTGACATAACATCCATAGGAAAGTGGAGATCTTGGGCCATATTTTAAGAGACCAGACTTTGTCCTAGAGAGGGTCCTTGTTATTTTGAGTATTTATCAGAAGATTGTATGCCTCTTGTGTGGTGAAAGTCCCACGTGGTTTGTATCCCCAACGTAAGATGTCCTTTCCTTTAGAGAACCTAATTTTTCTATTGGTCAGTTCTGTGTTCAACTCCTTGTACATTAGCTCTGTCCCTTGCCTTATGATGTGATCGACTTTTTTCCATTGTCTATAACCATATTCTAGGGAGGGGGTTTAGTATTAATTGACCATTTTCCATTGATGAGCATCCCCATCCTCTGTTTGTGGTGGTATGATTATGTTTTTGAGTCTGGGTATTTGCTGCCAAGAATCCATCTAGGAGTGGGCATTGTTGCCATCTCTTATTTCCCAGAAGCTGTGCTGATGGATCATATTGCTGTGTTGTCTAGCTACATTCCAAATAAGGGAGCCCTTATCCATATCTGTGAGTCTAATCAAGTCTTTAGTTGGTCTGTTGTTAGGATATTTGGCTTTCCATAGGACCACCCAGGGTGTCTGTGGATTTAAAAGCCACTTCCACTAGATTCTAGCTCCCATGACTGCATTACTATGTTGTGGTTCCCCGAGACCAATTCCCCCAAGGTTTTTTGGGAGGAAAACTATTGCCCACTTGACGAGTGCCCATTTGTGATTATGTCCAGAAGATCCCCATAAAAAGTTTCTTTGGAGATCTTTGATTTTTTTAAGCATCCTTTTAGGCGTTGCCAAGAGGGAAAAGAGATAAAGAGGCATATATTATAGTACAACCTTGATAACAATAATTTGAATTGCCATGTTTAGGGCTCTAAAAGTCCAGGAGGTGAGGCAGGCTTCAAGCTTGTCTAAGAGTAGTTTCCAGGAGGATTTCTTGAGAGTAGAGTTAGTTAAGGAGGCATCGAGTTGCTTGGAAGGGATAGAGGCTATCGAGAATCCTAGAATGCGAGCTATAGAGTTTTGAGTTATAGCGGGAGTGTGAAAAAATAATATTTGGGATTTAACAGTGTTGATGCTAGCACCAGAGGCTGTTGAGAAATCTTCAAGGAGGGACTTGAATTTTTGGGCTTCTTGGACCGAAGGATGCCCAAATAACATGTTATCGTCCACAAATTATTGGTGGGTTATGGCAGGTGAATTATGAAGGGATACACATCTAAGATGATGCTCTTGGAGAGCTTGCTTGATGATTTTGCCCAGCCCTTCAGCCATAAGAACAAAGAGAAGGGGAGAGGGGATCTCCTTGACGTATGCCTCTGGTGGGTTGAAAGGGGGTGGAAGGAATTCCATTGACCAAGATGGAGAAGAAGGAAGAGGAGATTAAGTTCATGACAGAACCCAAGCATGAGAGAAACCAAAGGCTGTCAACATTTTTTGAATGTACATCCAGCTCAACTTGTCAAAAGCTTTTGAGAGATCGATTTTAAGAAGCATACCTGCTTTTTTGAGGTACTTGAGAGAGTGGATGATCTCATGGGTGGGGATGAAGCCGTTTGTGATTTGCCTTCCTTCCACATAGCTTGATTGTTTTGATGAGATGAGCAGGGGCAAAAGCAGCTTGAAACGGGAAGCTATAACTCTATATATGATTTTGTAGATGACATTACAAAGGGCTATTGGCCTGAATTTGTCTGGAGAATTAGAACACTCCTCTTTAGGAATGAGAGTGATGAATGTAGCATTTAAAGAGGGGAGCATCTAGTGGAGGGTTCTAGATTCTTCCACTACCTACCAAACTTCATCTTTGGTAACATCCCAAAATCTATGGAAGAAATTGTAGGTGAAACCGTTTGGTCTAGGGGCTTTTCCTTCCTTGAGCTATCTCATAGCTAATTCAACCTCCAATAAAGAGATCAGATGGAGGAGTAATTTATTGTGATCATCTGTTATCACTTTTGGTATGTTGGGGAGAATCTTTTCAATTGGTGGCTTTCTATTGATATAAGGTTCTTGATGTACCATTTTGAAGTGCTTAAGGAGTTTGTTTTCAATATCCTCATGTGCTTCCAATCAGTCTCCCTGCTGATTTTGAAATTGGGTGATGTTGTTATGCATTCGCCTCTGAATGGCAGTACGATGAAATAATTTTGTGTTCTTCTTGCCCTCCTTTAACCATCTTATTTGTTATTTTTGTTTCCAGAGGATTTCCTCTTGTTTTTCTCTTTCTGTAATCTGTGTTTGAAGGTTCTTTTCCTATTCTATGAGAGCTTCAGTCCTTCCTTCATTTATAATGGTTTGCTCGATTTTCTCCATTTCCTGAGTGAGGCCTTTTTGAGCTTGGAAAATGTTTCCAAAGGTGGCTTGGTTCCACTGTTTGATATGCGCTTTGAGGAATCTAACCTTTTGCTGGAATTGAAAAATTTTGAAGCTTGCAGGGGGATGAAAACTTATCCATGCATTCTGAACAAGATAGTTGAAATCTAGATGTGTCAACCAGAAAGATTCAAAGTGGAAGGGTCTTCGAGTGGAATTTCCAGGTCTTTGCCATTGAAGCGAAATGGGCCAATGGTCCGATCCTGAAAGCAACAAAATTGAGGGTGAAAGGTCTCCTCCCAAGTGGATAGCATTATTGGAGATCAGAAATCTGTCCAGTTGTGAAGCGATCTGATGGGGACCGGATCGTTTTTTATTCTAGGTAAACATTCCATTGTTGAAAGGTAGGTCAATCAGCCAATTGTTTCGAATGAACTCCTTGAAGTTCTCACTTTCATTGTCTAGTCTGATTCAGCCCCCTCTATTTTACTCTAATTTGGTGATCATATTAAAGTCGACCCCCGTTATATAGAATGGGTGAACCCGTGTGGCATTGAGCAATGTGAGCGTGTCCAAAACTATTGATTTATCCACTGCAACTTGTGGAAAATAAACATTGGTGAGGTGACCATGCACATTGGTCCCTATAATATGGAGGCTTGCTTGTATGAAGTGGTGGGTTGCATGGAAGTCCGTTAGCATAATGGCCTATGCATTCCAGGCTATTGCTAATCCTCCCAAGGAACCTACAACGCCTACTGCAATGGTAAGGCTACCTGGCCAAGCTTTTGAAAGAATGGTACTGAGAAATGTACTAGTACATTTTGTTTCTTGAATGAAAAGGATGTGAGGTTTCTCCTTCTATGTCATGTTTTTTTATAATTCTGTATTTCCCATGGCCATTTAGCCCTCTTAAATTCCATGATGTGAGCTTCATGGTCCAGGATTGGGGAGCGGCCTGTAGTACTTTTTCAGCGTAGAATATCTACTAGATTCTACCAAGATTTCCCCGATGAAGATGGTTCTTTGTAGATCTATCTTTCTCCCTCATTTCTTGGTGTCCTTTTGCAGATTATTTCCATCCCACTGACTTCCTGGTTGAATTCCTAAAGATAGTTACTGATGTGCTCTGGATAGGATGACCTCTAGACTTTCTAGCTGTCTTGCCAGAATTGTATCAAATTCTTTCTTCTTTCATGCTTACTCAAGGCCAAAAATATCCAAGTCTCCTAGGTCGATATTTTCAAGCTCTTCTTCCATTTTCTTGGGTTCACTTCTCTCTGCCAAGATTCATCTGCATGCTTGGGATCAACCAACAAGGTATCGATATTCATACTGTTGGGTTTCTAGGCCAACTCTTTAATGGAAGAGGAGGTGGGGGGAACTTGGTTTAGCTCAGGGATTTGGGCAGGAATGGAGTCAGAATGAGGGATGACAGAGGGCATTTTGGGAATCTTAGAAGAGTGTATGAAGGGATCAAAGACAAAAGAGGTAGGCTAAGCTAGAATATCGAAGTTGTTGCTAGTAGAGGGATGGAAATTACTAGCTGGGGGATTTTTTGGTTGTGAAGTAGGCTTTTTATGGCTCCTTTTTCAAGAGTTAACTTTTGTAAAGCCATCTGTATCAGTATGCCCTAAGGGGGCATTGGAAGAGGGCTTTGCATTAAGTGGGAAATCACGGAATAGATGTCCATGTGCATGACATTTTATACACCTAAAGGGGACATGTTCATAATATATTGTTTGAATCCACTCAAAATCATCATGAAATAGATTTACCGAGTCCGGGAGAGTTTTGTTCAGTTTCATATAGACACAGATGCGGGCATAGGAAGTATACCTTCTAAGTTTTGTTTCTTTTGCAATTTTAATAAACTCCCCTAGGCCTTTCCCTATATCCCTTAATGTCTCTTCATCCCAATATTCTAGCGGCATGGATTATAATCGTATCCAAGCTGGTGCCAAGCTCAGATCTTCTTTGTCTGGGTTGAATCTCTCGATCCAATCTCGTAGATATAGACCTGCAGCATTAAAGAAATAAGGGCCATCGTCGATGAGCTTGTTTTGATCTTCGATACAGTTGAATATCGTTATAAAGAACCCCTTTGGCCCTAGCTTCAGATTGATGTTCCCTTTTGGTTTCCATTTGGCTACTATCCATCCCTATAATGCTTTCTCTGTTGGCCAAAACCCAATAAATTTCCCAATGAGTGCATGATCTTTCATGTACTGGATTTGGGTGTTGATTTGTTGACTGAGCAGTTCAATCTTAGGTCATTTTGCTGCTACAGGTTTGCAGGTCGCAGAGGTAACTTTGGGCATTTCATTTTCTCTTGCAGAGTTTTGATGCTTCTCCTGGGGTATATATTTTGTTCCCCAAGGTCCACTCTGTTTATCTGTCTTATTCTGATTTGTCTGCATCTGTGATGTAGAGGCCTTGTCATATCTGTTTTTGGCCAGAAGCACAGGGTTCACCATGGGGGGAGGCACAGAGTCCTCCCCCGAAAGGGTTGCCATTTGAGGTTGTACTAATAATCGGCGTGTGGAGTCATCAGTAATTTCAGAGTCGATGAATCAGGGGCATCGTGCTTAGTGCAGAGCTCCATTGTAGAGTTTGGGAAAACCCTAGTTCACCATGTTCAAGCAGCTCGATTCATGGTCGCCAATCGCATTGATCTCAATCTTGATGTTGATTCCTAATTTTATTTGATTGCTAGTACTATATGCATTGATTTCAATGTATATGTTGATTTCTAATCCGATTTGATTGCTTGTAGAATTAGATACATTTATTTGAGTGCAGATGTTGATTTCTAATCATATTTGATTGTTTGCATTATATGAATTGATTTCTCTTCCTATTTGTTTGCTTACATTAAATGAATTGATTTAAGTGAAGATGTTGATTTCTGATTTGATGTCACTAGATGTTTGGTGTACATTAATTTCAAGGTAATTAGTTTAACATTGTGGATTGATTTTAATGGAAGCGCATTATTGACAACGTGCATCATCAGTAAGCTTTTGTAGACAACCTTAGAGAAAATAAAATCGAATAAAAATTATACTTAGAAATTTTACATATCCACGTCTTTTAAAATGGAATATAATTATTTCAATCATATTTTAGTTTTTAAAAATTGAATTAAACTTATTTCAGCCATAAGGAATTGATTAAAATACTTTGATAGCTAAGTAATTTAGGAAAGTTGATAAAATTATATAAAAGTACAGGATTTTTGTCATATATTGTTTTTTGACCTATATATTTAAATTCAATACGATTGAATTATATCATGTTATGACTAATTTGTTGTAGATAATCTCAAAAGAAATAATAGTGAATAAAAACTATTTGTTGTTTACATGAGCATATTTTAAAATTGACTAAAAATTATTTCAATCCTATTTGTGTTTTTCAATTGAACCTTGAGATAAGAAATTAATTGAAATACTTAAAAAAGTTGTCCATGCAATCTTATATGAATGGGTTACACAAATTTTCATATATATATATATATATATGGATGAATTTATAATTCAAATAATTTATTTTTAAAATTTAATTGTAATAACATACATGTTGATTGCACTAAAAGACACTTTCTACAAGCCAATATGAAACATGATTGTAATTATTTTCATGTTCAATATTAAATTGATACATGAAAAAAACTAGTTCATTTTAAGCCTCAAAGTCACTTGCATCATAACTTAAGAGTGTACTTATTTTCTTATTCTATGAAACCAGAAAATAGTTTATAGATTTTTTTTATCAAATTAGTGATATAATTTTAACAGATCCATAAAATTCAAAAATTAATGATCATCCATAAATAATATTAATACAAATCCATAAACTGAAATAGTGGATGTACCAATAAACTATCCATAGTAAAATATATACAAATTACAAATATCACATGAACATCCATAAATTGAAATAATTTTCATGTACATCCATAAACTTTCCATGTATGAAAATATACAAAGTGTGTATCACATGTGAATGTGCCCTATGAAATGGGTCTAAAAATTTAAAAACTATCCACTCTAAGTACCACGCATACCCTTATGTGAGTTTCTCCATGTAAAGTAAGTGTCCATACGATGGTACTACAATATAGCACATTCAAATTCAAACTAATTAGATGATTATTTATACAAAATAAACAGTATGGAAATAAATGATTTTGAACCACATTTTTAATTACATATACATGAATCTACTAACCTTAGTCCAGTCCAAATGCTAGTCAGATAGGATGGGGGTCTGATGAATATGAGTTTGGTACTCCACTTCCCATGGTTAAATGATTGGGGATTGGATCGATGGACCCGCATCATTAGTGCGTCTATACCCAACATCCCACTCATGTGTCCACATAACAATGACATCAACAAAAATTTTCATATGGGCCTGTATACACAATGGAAAGGATAAATTATAATTATTCTACAAATTAATTAGCATATATATGTACATAGTGACTCTCCTCCACATGATTGTTATGAGGTGGAGGTGGAGGTGGAGAAGAATCCATGGAAAAATAATCTATTGGAGGATGGCTTGGCTGATCAACTGCCCCATCAGATGACCTCATAAACTCATCCATGTAGTTGGGATATGTATACATGTAATCATGAATTTATTAATATAAATGAAATATAATACGAGCTAGAAATTCATATAAATAATTGTGCATAATTTGACACTAAGAGTCAAAATTTTCATATATATATATATATATATATACCTAGTTAATGTGACGCGGGTCATGCTCCCTCCAAGTTTGATGAATGACATCAAGAAAAATATATGCATATGTCAAAATATGGTGAGTGAGTAAACTCATGAGAAATAAAACATCATACCAAGGAACTGGCGAGCGATGAGGAAATGGTGGTGGTCTCCTAATCTCTCCATCCAATGCAACACACGCACTAGGCAATGACATCACCGTGCTATTTGTGATAGTCTCACTAGTCCAAATATCGAGCTGTGATGGCTCCTCTATCTCTATTGATAATACCATGCTTTGAGACAGTAGTGGCAAGAATCTCGGAGGTGGTGGTAAATTCACAGGGTCCCTACGAGCCCCATCATGTTCATATGTATGTCCCATGCTAGGTCCATAATATGATTGGAAAAATAAAGGATGACCTTGTCATGGTGGCGGAACTGGCCTCAAGCTCCAATGAATCAGTCATACACAAAAGGGGATGCATAAACATTCTTAAAATAATTTAGTGGAATCAGACCTTTATGTCTAGCAGGGAAAAGCAAAGGGATGTCAAACAACTACCCATGAACATCAATGTTTTTAGTGGCCTCTTTTACCACTTACCAAGAATGTGGGACTCTAACCTCATGCATCCTAATCCTCTGTATGGATTGTAGGAGGTGGATCTATGGACTCAACCTCCAACATGTCTTGATTAACCTATTGAAGCTTTTCAACGTAAAAAAAAAACTGACTAGTATGTGAATTAGGAGGGATATTACACAACTCTAGTGTGATCCATGTATGTTCAATCGTAACATCCTCCAATGTGATATGAGATTTCACATCATCCCATAGAAGGATCAATGTTTCATTATGATCCTTAGCTTCGCCCTAGTGAGGGTCTGCAAATCATAAAAATAGTTTAACATATACATTAAATTGAAACACATCAATTGAAGAAAATTTAAAAATTAAACACAATTTCAAGACATAAACATATAAAGTTTAAAGAGGATTTAAAATTTCATGAGGTGTAACTGAAATAGGTGAAGAATATCCACTAGAGGTAATAGGGGAATAAGATCCACTAAAGGTAGCATGATCATCCATAGAGACAAAAACATTGCCTCTGCAAATGGCATCAAAGGTAGTCTCTATGAGTGGAACACACACTTTGGGTGGGCTATGTGATCTATCACGAGCCTAACCATGTATAATACATCCCCTTGCATTGTGAAGACATGTAGTTGGGGCCCGTATATAATATGCCTTTGAATATTACATATAATACATATAAAGTAATCCAAAAAAAAATGTTGACAAAAAGACCATTTCTAAACTTAAGTAGAATAATGTAGCTTGAAGTCCTAAACTTTAGAGTCTATTTTTTTATAATTTACCAATCAAAGTATTGAGTTCCATGTAAACACAATCGAAAGAAGTAATCAAATCTACCTCCGCACTTTTCCTTGTTTCTAAATAATGCATTTTATTCATAGGGCATAAATATGTAAATATATATGTAAAAATTTGAAATAAACCTATTTACAAAACTAATAAATTTCATGTCAGCCAAATAATCCAATAGACTTTAAGTTCTTATAAGTTTGACTTTGACACGTGACATGTACTAGGTGCAAGCACATGAAGACAGTGTTTCTTGTACAACACACTACATGATGAAACAATATGGTACAAATCAGAAAAGGATCAAAATGCTTTTATTCACTAGACCAAATGCACTTTCCATGACAGATTTAATGTATCTATCAATGATGCGTTGTTGAAACATGAACTTTTATTTATATAAATGTATGTTATGTTATGTTGAATGTTATAGTTATGCATAATACATGTTACTTTATGTTATATGTGTGTGTGTTATGTTAAATTGTTATAGAATAATGTTATGTTATAAACAGTAAATAAATATATATATATATATGTGTGTGTGTGTGTGTGTGTGTGAGAGAGAGATGTTATAACTCTATAATAGTTAAATCTATGAACTATACTTATAGTTATTTTACATGCTCTCTCTCTCTCTCTCTCTCTCTCTCTATATATATATATATATATATATATATATAATATGTTAAATAATTATAAAACTATGTTATGATATATTTTATATACATAACTATAATATATATCTATGTGATATTATAGTTAAATATAGTTTTGTTAAATAGTTATAGAATTATGTTATGATATATATATATATATATATATATATATATATATATATATATATATATATATATATATATATATATATATATATATATATATATATATATATAGATATATCTATATAAAATCTGTTAAATAATTATAAAACTATTTTATGATATATTTTATATACATAACTATAATATATATCTATGTGATATTATAGTTAAATATAGTTAAATACTTAACAAAACTATATTTAACTATAATATCACATAGATATATATTATAGTTATGTATATAAAATATATCATAAAATAGTTTTATAATTATTTAACAGATTTTATATAGATATATCTATATATATATATATATATATATATATATATATATATATATCATAGCATGTTACATAACTATATTTATAGTTCGTAACTATATAATTATATATAATCGTTAAATATATATAGTTATATTTATAATTATATAGTTATAGTTATGTTACACACTATGTTTCCTTTTGTAAGTAAGAAAATCATATTGTATTGACAAAAATGTTACAGGTATAAGAGCTTTTGCAAGCTTGGGTGAACCAATGATGTTGTTCCCATGAGGATTGTTCTTTCCTTGATACATTTCAGTGGCTAGCAGACTCCTTGGGAGGCTTCTCCTAAGAGATGAGAGTTTGACATTGAGAATGCCACGTGACAATTAAGAGAGAACTCTACATGTACTGAATTAGAGCCATATTGCCTTCCACCAATTTATGGCAAAGAGATCTGCTTTGGCCTTCCTTCTGGTGCAAGTGGAAATGATTTCCCGCCCTTCAGTAATGATTGTTGCTAGTTAGTTAACACTATGGTCCACGTGCCAACATCTTGAGCACTTGTGTGCTTGAGAGCCATTAAGCATTTGGTTGGAAATTTTTTTGATAACTTGCAAGTCTCCCTCTGCTATGAGGGGGTGGAGTTTGTATGACCAGGCTATGATTAACCATTTCATGGGTGCTTCGAGATCATCCATGTTGTTGCTTTCCCATCTGATTAAGCCACTAAAAGCTAGAATGACATAACAATGGATATTTTAAAAATCCCCTTTGATTCTTGCGGGTCGTGGGTTACCCTTGGATGCAGCTTCATAGTTAAGCTTGGTGAAGTTACACGGAGGAGAAGACCAATGATCCAGCTCTTCTAGAGAGAGCTTTTGTTTATTGATGATTGGATTTGGAGGCTTGGCTAAGTACCACTAGTAAAAAATTGATTGTTCAAATTGAGGGCCTTGAAAGTCCCTATCTTCCCATTTTTTATGAGAAGAGTTTCATTTAGATTTTTGTGGAGAAGCATCCAAATTCCTTCCATTGTTTTTCCTTTTTCATAAAAAAATTGACGATTGCTTTCCTTCTAGATTTCCTAGAGGAAGAATAAGGGGATTAGGGACCAAATGCTATTGAGAATGGGAGTTTGAAAGGGGTTTGAGCTTCATTTTTTTATTGTCTCTGTGATGTTATTCACAACTCTGTCATACATGTAAAAACCCTATTCTATTTTCTCCCAAAATTGAATGGATAAGGGACACTCATTGAATAGATGATCAATCGATTCCTGTGAGGATCGACACATGAAACACCATGAGGGGCCAATAGATTCTCTCTTAGTAATATTTTACCAAGTAAGGATGCATGATGCAAGAGCATCTAGGCCTAGCCAGCAATGTGATGGTTTGGTCACATGTCGTGGCTAATGAGAGTTTGGAAGAAGAATTGGCTACTTAATTTCTATAAATTGCAAAGTATCTAAGTAGTTACATTGTTTCCAAATACTAAGGAAAAGAGAGAATAGGTTGCAAGTTGATCTTCCTGTTGAAGCCCCGAAAATCGGGTCGACAATAAGGGGGATACCCACCCGGTTCGGACCTTGGTTGGCAGCTCCTTATTCGTTTGGTATAGCGGGTCCGACTGGGGATAATGGGACCAGTTTCCCAATCTAAGGGTGTGTGTGTGTGTATGGAGAGTTGGATGTTGCTGATCTAAGAATACTTAAAGCTAATCTAATTCAAACTTTTAAATTAACTCTATGCTATTGTAATCTAATGAAAAACAACACATCTAATCTATGCTAACCTGGGGTGTATTTCTTCTATTATGCGATCTAAAGAGATTTCAAACAATAACTGGTAATAAAGATCATTCAGTTATAATAAGAATGGAAATCAATTAAGATAAACCACTTTGCATAAAAATTTAGGCAAAACAGTTGTGAACAGTATATCGCATAATAAGTTATTCATATATCAGACATAAATAAATGGCTCCATTGTACAAAAGTGCCAAATGGTAACTCACACATTCATGAAATGACATATAAACAACAAAAACTGTATATCACTTTAAGAATATAAGCAGAAATGGCCAAGAGATAAAAGTACCATTTATGACTGGTCCTACTCATAAGCTTCAAGAAAAAATGATTTATCTCTACTTGTTCTAACATCTACTAAAAGTACAAAAGTGCAACATCAGTAGTAGACATCAAATGCAAACATTATTAAACCTCGATCCATCCATTCATCAAAACCTCCTATGAGGGTGCAGAAGTGCATGTTCTGAGGACAAGTTTTTGACAAATTTCTGGACCCCTCTCCAAATGCATGAGAAGGGTTAAAATACTACTTCCTAATTCTAATAATAGTTTGTTTACAAAATTTAGGATGCGGTTTTCAAATGACCTTCCTTTTTCTAATCTAATTTTAAAGAAAAAACAACATTCTAAATAAGGCTACTTCTGAATCTAATCTTTAAAGCTGCAAGTGTTCATCATGGGCTTGAGGAGAGTCGGCTGGCTGACTTCTGCTTTGAGCTGAGCTGAGAAAACAGAATCTATGAGAGCTGGCACCACTTTCTCGGCCTCATTTATGATACATTTCACCGTCATCCACTGACTATGCGGCTTCACCAAGTATGCCCAGTAACACTCCCAATTTAACCTGTTTAGTGCTTGGATCACTTTTCCCTTTTCCCGCACCTTCTGCTTCCATTTTGCTTCCAGTCGTAGTTTATTTGGTCGATATCCTGGGGTGGTCTCTTCGATTAAATTTTCTCTGTGCAAATTCTCATTTACACAGTCGATAAGAATGCTTGCTTGCGTGGCCGCTGTTTCCGCTACTTGTTCTGCCTCTCTGATCTGATCGTCCCACTTGTTGAAGAGCAGCTCTTTATGATTCTCGTTTATTCTGGGTGCACTTGCTCTTTTTCCCTCGTCTTCATCCTGCCAAGCCAAGTACTCTGTCACTCGTTTGTCAATCTGATCATAGTCAGCTCGCAAGTCTACCACTTGATTGGTGATTTTATCACTCAGTTTGCAATAATGACTCCACTGTGATATCTTCCGTCCCAACTCTTCTTGTTGCTGCAGTAGTTGTTCATTTAAGCCAATAGACTCTGAAATAAATTCTGTAAGCTTAGGCTCATTACCCAGCTACGAAATAAATGGACTACCCAGCTAAGCAGTTATAGAAACAAGAACTCGACAGCTACGAAATCGATCAATTTCAGAGTACCTTATCAAGTGGAAGAACTTATCCGCTGAAGATTCCACATGGGAGGACGAGAATTTTATGCAGAAGTATCCTGAACTACTCAAGCGTTGAGGACAACACTTTTTTGAAGGAGAGGGGCATGTTGGGTCCCTATAATACTAGTGATTACCCCATTACTATTGTAGTTATACCCCTTATTTATATTGATGTACCCATGTAGTGCCCATATTGTTACTATTGTGCCACATAGAAGCCCACTATTGTTATTGTTGTGCCCTACAATATTATTGTTATGTAGGCTTTGATTGTATTGGGACCACTTAGACTCCTATATATAGAAAGGAGGTATTTTCATTTGTATCATCCAAGAATTGTTCATTTATGTAATGTAAAGGAGGTTGCCCCCTCGAAGAGGCTGAATTCTAAGTCGTGGATCTCTCTTTTCTATCTTTTTGTGAGCTGGTTTCATAACAGACACATAACAAATATAATCCATAACATATGCGGATAGATAAAAAGGAGGATAGATCCTTTGAGACAAGGATCTTTTAGACCGGTAATTGATAATAGTCGTCTATAGATTATCAGAAAAGATCTTGGCGCAATCCATAATATCGGCATTTGTGGCAACATCTATTAATGGTAACCATTCGGACGAAAACTTATTGACATCTGGCATCCCAAATAATCTACAAAGCATGGCCGCAGCAAAACAATACGGAGAGGTGAGGGAACCAATGCTGTACATACCGTTTTTGTCTTTCTTGAGCGGTTCCTCTTTTCTGGACCAATCTTTGGTGGTCTCTGATAGATTTGGGTTCTCCACCAGAAATTTCTTAACGAATTGTGCATTGTAAGTCGCTTGCGGTTCAGGCAGATGATACATAAGCTTTAAATCTTGTGCAGCAAATGATCCGATGAGCCCATGTCCTTGAATCTTGAATTGTCTGTTGTTCATCTCTGCATTGTCAAGTATCCACTTGATCATATCCATATATGGTAGAATTTTGGGCCTTGCTGCTATCCGATGAAGAAATGAGCATGCTAGCTCTTCTAAGGATGCTTCAGAAGAGCGTTGTGAGCCTGCAACAACAGTAACCTTCATTATTCTGGGATTCTCTTCTTCAAGCAGTCTGTACATGCTTTCCCACGTTGATATCCCTGCGACTCTGTTGCATGCTGTGTCTGTATACAAAGGCGCCATTTCCTTCGCCTTCTCCTTCGCCTTAGAGCCCTGAGCTTTATTTCTCTTTCCCATTTCTTCCTGTGTTTGGCTTTGAATCGTCCTTCATTCTTCGTTCCTGCAGCTCACAAGTGAAATGGAAATGACTGATCAAGAAAGGTGATGGGAGAGTTTTAAATGCAATAGATATATCAAATATGCCACCTTACGTGAATTAATTCTTTATAGAAGCACGCATCTACATTTCATTAATAGCTGACAACTAATTCCTTTATTATTATTAAAAGCGCATGATCTTGAGTCAAATTATGGTAAGTGGCTTTTCTCGACTAGAGTGCCCGAAGGATTCGTGATGAAGTGATTTTATGATTTGCTTACGTAACATCGCAGATTCCACCATCACAAATCGCACCATCGCAGATCGCGCAAACACACGAATATAACATTGCAGCGTTGGTCTGGCTTAATATCGCAACCATCATTTTATCGCGATATCGCAACATCGCAGGTCACAGAAGTTTTATGCTTGCCAAATCTTGTCAGCTCATTTTCTGTGATATGCGATCTTGCGATCGGTGTTATCGCAGATCAGTATATCTTGAAGTTTTTCCCTTATGAGTATTACTTTATTGCGATGCGATATATTGCTTAGCATGAGAGTCTTGTACATACCGGGATTATAGCGAAATGGAGGCAAATTCCTATCTTTTTGCAATGCGGCTTTAAAGATTTTTTCCTTATCATAGACTTAGGTTTTAAAGTATTCAAAAGGTCTTCCTAAGTTTACGATGGTAACCTTATTCTGAAGAAAGGAAACTCTTGCTTTTCCTGAATTTTAACTAAGGGTCCCCATTCATTTAGTATTTTGGATAACACTTAAATGAAAAAGGGGGGGTTGTTGCTGGCCAAAACACTTCCCTACATGGAGATCAAGCGAAGAAGTTAAAATTGTTTAGATTATGATAGGATTTGATTTCTAAATATGTAGCCTATCCCTTCAATTGTGAAGGAGATTATCAAATAGGACATTTATGTATTTCCCTTTCTTTCTGTAGAGAGGGAGGGAGAGGATTCAAGGGGATTCATGATGGAATTGCAAGCCCATGGGCAGATTAGAAACAGAGGCTCTGACTAGAAGAATTAGGCCAGAGAGGGACAAAGAGCCTCAAGATGTAATTATGTGTTTGTATGTTTATATACAGAGAGTTGATTCTGAGTGTGGAATTGTGTATTGCGCATTTTCGAGTTCTGTTATATTTATTTGCGTAGATGACTAAAATTCCATTTGTAGGCATTTTGATCAACCATCGATCACTGTAGGATCAATGGTGATCCATTGAGTAAATGTATAATTGTTATGTATATGTAGTGTGCGTGTTTAACTTAGTATGGTAGGGGAACATGTTTCAACACAGAATCCATTAAAAGGAAAATGAAACCAAGAAAAAGGGATAGCCAATGGAGTAATACACAATAACCATTAGATCTGGAAGATCAATGACCCGGATGGAATCACTGTGGAGAAGAACATAACCATCACATCAGCAAACTTTGATGAAGAAATGCGGATTTATACACAAAGGTGGTATTTCGGGTGAGGTAGAAGTGGTAAGTGGTAATTCGGGGTGACCACCCAATTCCACTAATTGAGCGACACGTAGCACTTGGAAGGAGTGAGAAAACTACCTTATCAAGCGGGCATTCTCCGTGCTACTTTTCCACTCGAAATCGTTGTAGACTGTTGGATCTGTTAAGTGCAGATCTACAGTGGAGGACTATCGAGCAAGTCTATTTATTGGGAAGAAGTACAACCATTGGATCAGAGGCAAGATTGATGATCCTGATTTGATTGATGATCGGATTTTGGGGAATGCAATGTGCCAATGGCCGATAAGCGGTATCACTGATCGGAGATCGAAGGTTTCAGAGATTGGAGTGCCGCACTGTGGAAAAGTAATAAGGGTGGACCCGATGAAGTTTATAGATGCGAGTGTATAATATTTGAGATCTGGATAAAGCATTCATAGCAAGGTTTTCTATGGTTTCTGTGTAATTTCGGTAAAGTTGTGTGGTCCAAGTTTATAATAGAAAACATGTGATAGTATGAAATTGTGGCTTAAGTCTGGGTATAGCCAAAGTAATAAAAGTTTTATGAGGGTTAAGAGTCCCAATAAGGTATTTTGATTGTGGCAGCCATATGGTTGCATCATTTGGTATCAGAGCAAGGTTGTCTTGCTTATGAAGTTATGATTACAAAGGTATGACAGTAGTAGCAGTTGAATGAATGACAAAGTTTGGCACTAGACTATAATAGTAAGACTGTAGGAAGAACTTTTGAGAAGTTCTTAGAGATTGTAGTAGAACCTCATTCCAACAGAGGCTTGGAATAGATAGGGATAGAGGAGTCCTTAAGAGTAGTGTGTGTAGCAACAAGAGAGAGAGCGAGAGTTTACAGTGCAAGTTCAAAGGAAAGAGACTTGGAGACCAGGCAAAGGAGAAGCTTGGTGAGAAGATCAACTTAGAAGGAAGTCAATTGGTTGCAGGGGTATAGCTCACACAGAAGAGAAGATGGCTATGGAAAGTCATATAGAAGGTTCAAAAGAAGGCTACAAGATGGAGGATAAGGGTGCTAAAACAATCTGTAGGAAATGGATGAGTTAAGCAGAGCTTGACAAGGAAATGGCGGAGATAAGGGAAGAAATCGATGTGTTAGTAATGATCCTAGAGGATAACCAAAGAAAAGGTTGGGTCTTGAAGAGGAAGCCAGTGAAGTGGCCTAGGTTGCAGAGAATGTTGCAACAAGAACAGGTAAAGTGGTTGATGGAAAACCTCAGAGAAGAAGAGGTATAAATGGAAGTTTCCATTTGTGGACTAGAACAGGGTGAAATCTTGGGTGAAGAGGATAATGGGAGATCAGCTGAAGATCTCATGGACTATTGGAATAGTTCAGAACAATTAGAAGATATGATGACAAGGGAAGTAGATTAGGCAATGAAGCCTTGTGATTTAAATTCTCATAGTTTGTGCATGTTTGAAGGATATGCAGAGGATGATAGACAGTCTGGTGAAATTGTCACAAACAAGAATGAAACTCTTGGGGTGAAGTATGATGGAGAATGCCTTTTAGATGAAAAATATGTTGATTTATTGTAGCAGAAAGAGTTCACAGATGAATTTCTATTTGGTGTAAGACAGTCAGATGAAGTTGATATGGACCAGAAGTCTAATGAAATTTCCATATTAGTATTCCAAGAAGGTAAGCAAATGAATTTGTCTAATGAAATTGATGAAAGAACTTTGCAATATGATAGTGTAGAAAACAGGATAACTCAGGAGGATTTCCAGGAAAATAATGAAGCTGAGAATGAAAGTTGTGATGAACTGCTGGAAATATTTCACATGGAAATAGAGTTCTTGGAAAGATTGCTCAAGGAACCTGAAGGAGAAACGAAGCTTTCAGAACCTGATAAAGAAGAGATTATGGTTACCATGCATGATAAGGATGAAATGTCTCAAACATTTATAGAGTTAAGTAAATGTTTAGACTCTTCAGTTAATGATGTGATTGTAGGTATGGAGGACAACATTAATAAGTATGATGTTGAAATCAGCGAAATTTAGCAGAGATTGTTTAAATGTGAGATGGAACATCAGAAGCAACAAGAAATTTATATCGTTAAAGACATGAAGGAAACTGAAGTATTAATCCAGTAGGATAAAGATGGAAGAAACCAACAATTTAAAAGAGATGACTAGCTACATGAGCATGAATTTGAGGAAGTCATTAGATTGTAGGAGTATAGCAACTGGAAATAAAATGAAGAACAAGAGATTAGTTTGGCAGTACAAAGGAAGATAGATGAAGACCAAAGATACAGATGGAGAATGAAGAAATGGGTCAAGTGGAAGTTATTGCAATAGACGTGGAATGGAAAGCTGATAAGCGAGTGCAAAGAACTTGAACAAATTCATATTGATTTGTTAGAGAAGGAGAGACTTAAAGGAATGGAGTCACAGCAAGAAGGATCTACTGAAATCTAAAAGATCTATGATGGAATATTGGTGCTTGAAGCATCAAAAGAGGATGACAGATCTTGTATTTTGAAAACTGAAAATTGTTGTGTGTTTGCAGGTTATGTAAACTTGAGGGAAAACAAGCAGTTATTGGAAACTATCATCACAACACGTGGAAACATGACTACCCACAATCATATGAAGAACAAAGAGAAAAGTTACAGTCAAGTGAAGGAACATGTCCAGTCAGATGACATCTGAAGGATAAGGCAAAAGGAGGATGGCAAAGGAATTATTGAGATTAAACAAGTGTTTGGTAAGGAAGAAATCCATTCATATGAACATGGAACAAAGAGTTTTCTCATGAAAATTGATGAAGCTAGTACAAACCAAATGGAGAATCTTATGGTGTGTTAAGGAAGTGGGAGTCAACCAGAAGGATTAATGATGAAATTATTTTAGGAGACCTTGGTGTCTCATAGTTTTGAAACTAATATTTTGTGTGTAAATACAGGATACACTGAATTAAGGAAACTTTTAAGGTTTTCATAAGGGAAAGGAAAAGCAAAGATATGACTTTTCAGAAGTTAGAAGAAGGAAAGTCACATAATCTTGTGACAAAGGAGAGAGTAGATGTTAAACATAGCTATAGTGAATTATGTAGATATTGGAAAACTATTAAGGATTGAAGCCAAAGGTGAGTAGCTATTGAAGGTTGATATAGAAGACTTTGTAGATGTTAAATAGTTATTGAAGATTATTGACCTTGAAGAAAGCGAGAGTAGATAAGGACTAAAGACAGATGTTGCAGACAATGAAGTTAGTCAAGATCATACAGAGCTATTAGGAGAAATTCCAAATGAAATGACAGATTTGTGGCATAAGTCAAGTCTTTTGGAGAAGAGGCAAGAAAGCCAAAGAATAAGTGATAAGACTGCACAATTAGAACCGAATGAGAATGAAGTTGTCATGGATGACAAATATGGAAAAGAAGTTTTCAGAAATGTTGGCATAATGAAGAAACAAGGTAAAGCATTTGTGTTTCATGAATTTATTGATTATGGTGAAGATTTATAAGCAGGAACAAGACAATGTGAAGTGAATTAAAGGAGTTGATTCTGAAGATTAGATCGAAGTAAGGAAGGGTGAGATCAGAATGTCTCAGAAAGATGGTGTTAGTGTTAGTCTTTACAGCCTTCCTTCAGTGATAAATCATGCTCTTACAAAGTGATTTTAAGGTGTCAAGGTCAAATTTTGTCATTTCAGTGATTCTTCAAGAAAAATCTGGTCACTAGGCATTAGGTCTAGGGTTTGCTTTTACTCCTGTCAAAGTTGCCCAAATGTCGGTCCATGTCACCGTTCAGCTGAGTGTACCATCATTCAGAGGGCTTTCATTATCATGTCAAGTTCCACTGGGTCATTTTACACCTTGTTCATGCTTCAGTTGTGCCTAGGTAAGGTTCATTTCCCTCTCCTAAGGTTTTGAGGGAAATTTCTCTTGGATGGTCAAATCATAAGAAAAAATTGTATCTTGATATTCATACACCTTCCCCTATCCTTAATGTACCTTATTAAACACTTCCCATCACTCAGATCCCCCAAATTCCTCATTTTTCCTCAAACCCTAGTTTCTTGCTACAAACCCAATTTTCTAGACTAGGCCTGTGTTTTTCCATTTTGGACCCCTTCCCCTCACTCAATTTCTGATATTTCTCTTTTTCCTACTTCCTAACATCCTTCCCTACTTCTAAAAAATTTCTCAAGAATTTAGAAGCCCTTTATCCCCTTCATTTCGCTTCATTTCGACAAATCCCCTGTTCCACACATCGGGATAGGTTTTACTCCAATGATGTTTTTGAGCAATAAAAGATGAATTTAGAAAACCTGAGAGAATTTTTTGTCCAAAATATGACAAGGAAGAAAAACCTCCTTCACTTTTTACATAGGTGTCATGGTTTTAGAGAAATGTCAAAAATACAGTTGCCTTGGGAGAATTGATGCACCTCTGAAGTGACCTTGGGAAAATCAAGTTTTCTCCTAATTTGGTTGGCCAAATGACTTTCTTGATGAGTCAAATGATAGATAGAAACAAATATATTTCCAATGAGCTATTATTAGCTAAATTTGGAGTTGATTAAGGCATTCAAAAGTTGACTACAACAGCACTCTGCCTTTAGGCAGCCTCATTTGGCATATTTTTACCAGTCTTGGGATATTTGTTTTTTGACAGAGCCAATTAACTAAAAATTAAAAAATTCTAGATGGGTTGGAAATTAGACTCAAATACCTTTCCAACGAGCTATCCTATGCCCAATTTGGACACCAGGAAGGCCTCCAAAATTCTCCTGGAAAAAGTGCTATGCATAGGGAAGGCGCGGCGCATTGGGCAGCAATTTCCAGTGTAAATTTACACTGGCGCGGCGGATAGGGAACGCACGGCGCATTGGGCTAAAAATCCCGATTTCTCTCAAAAATCCCTCAAGTTGCCAAAATCACTCAACTCTTCTAGTGTGCAAGTAATTTAAGCCCTCTTCCTTGCTAGTGAAGGCGTTTTTCATACAATTTATGGTGGTTGTGTAAAAGAAAATTCAAACCTTAATACCTTGCAATTTGTGCTCACAAACAAGTGCTTAGGGTTTGTAGTTGGTGTTTTAATGCCAAATTCCATTCCCTCACTTCCAAACTCTTTGTTTCACACATTCATTTTCTAGTTTCATCATCATATCCCTAATTCCCATATCCCTAAATTCACTAACCCTATATTCCTAACTCCCACTATCCCAAACCCTAGCAGTTATCCCTAAAGCTCCCTCATTCACTCCTAAGCCCCTTTTTCCTATCCCTAAGTCACATCATTCCCTATCATTCCTATTTCCCCATCTCATTTGTAAAATCCCAAGTTACTGCAACATTCAGTGATTGTCCCCTCCTCCAAAGTTTGTCAAATCCTCAAAGGGCAAACTACCACTTGGCAAGACTTCATTATTCCCACTGTCCCATTTTTGCCACAACCCCTCATTTCCCTTTGGCACAAATTTGGCATTAAAGAAAGACACCAATTTCTCATTTCTCATTCTCAACAAACCAAACATACACTTGGCATAGACTTTCAACACCATGGAGGCGGGCACCGATACATTATATGACCAAGACAATGAATTTACAACTAAAACTGTGTGCACCAAGGGGGCACTAAAACGCCATAAAAGGGAGGATAGAATCTGAATCTTGGCTGAAGCCTCTTTAGCGCAGTATGAAACTTTATCGAGAAGCCCCAGCCCAAATTTCAAGAAATTTGGGGCATTTTTGGCATTTTGACAAATTTTGGTACAAAAACAGGGTTTTTCTCCCTATGCATCGTGCCACGTGGCGCACGCTTTTTCTAGGGAGCTCCAAATTGCAAAAACTTTGCATATCTAGATTTTTCATGAAAAATAATGGTTGTTGGTGCATGGCCAAGAAATTTGGGCAAGTTTTGAGTCCTCAGGAGGTCAAAAACACTCAAAAAATGACCTCACTGCCCCTATTTTGACACACAGGAAGTAGTGCTGGGAGAACTGACTTTTGAAGGGGCAAATGGAGGCCAAATTCAAAAATTCCACTTGGGTTGGAAATTAGGCAGGTAGGGCCTTCCAACAAGCACACTTGGGCTCAATTTTGAATTCATTAAGTGCCTCAAAATCATCTCCAAAGTGGCACAATGCATAGAGAATTAGGCACGGCGCATAAAGGATTTTGCCTATTTTTCACTGTTCAGCTCAGCAATTCGCGCAATTTTGACCAATTTTTCTTTGATGTTATTCTTGAATTTTCGTGATTTAATTTGATAACCATGATGTAATATTGGCACATTTTTACTTGTTCTATAGGATTCATTCACTAAAAGGTGAAAATTAAATGAATGAATTGGTTTCCTAGCATATAGGGGTAAGTTGTTTGACTACCTAGATTTCAGTTCCTTGTTTAGAATTAGTTCAAACAGCTCCTAGAATGATGAGCTAGACCCCTAGAGGCAAGGGAATGGGTTGGGCTAGTCTATATGATGTAATTTACAAGTCATTTCTAGGGTTGGACATTAGGGATTACTTTGGCATATCATTGTACATTCTATCTCTGCATTTTTGGCGAAGGAAAGAGCAGGGTTTTGCAGCACTGTTTGGGATCCATGTGGCTTTATGCTTTGATGGTGTTCTTCTCTAAGTAATTGTAAGTTCATTAGTTTGATGTGTATCATTTTCTTGTCTCTTCTTCTGAATTTGAACAAAAGAGTGATTAAGGTAGAATCCATTAACTGTTATGCTCTGCCTTTGAATTTGTTTAAATTTCCATGTTTTCATCTGTTTAAGGAGAATTCTTGAGACTCTCTTGCTCTCCTTAGCTCCTCACAAGTTTGATATATCCATTAACTCACTTTAAAGCATCAAAACGATTTCCTTCCTTGCCCCAATCAAAACTTTGGAGAAGCTGTGCCTCATCCCCGAGCCCAATTTGCCTTTCCCTGTTTCCAGCACAAAAACCCCAAAAAATCAAATAAAACCCTTGTACTTCATACCTAGCCTAAAATAAGCTTTTATTTCAGTCATCTCGAGCCCCATCTCTTGTCTTTTTCCAAGATCGACCCGGAGAGACCCCTCTCCTGTCCTTGTAGGGCTAGCTACGAGGCTGAGCATGGTTTGATGTGGACCTAGACCCTTGCCTTTCTAGCCTGTGGTAAATCTAGGCTCTAATATATGGAATGATGTTGAATTTACAGTATGGAATTGTTGAACTAGAGATGAGTTCAAGAGATTATAGTAACATGATTACTATTGTGAAACAGGGAGTTATTGATGAAGAAGAGGCTGAAGATGACATTTCAGAACCAAAAAAATATGATGTCATGATCCTTAAGAGTGTATAGATTAAGTTACTGGAAGAAGAGATATTCCAAGTACCTGACTAGCAGGAAGAATTCTTAGTTTTCAGGAAATTTGTGGAATTGCAGGTATACTGGAAATTGAAGTAGGGAGTGGTGAAGCCATGAATGAGAAACCAGAAGAAGGAACTGGAGTTATTGAAAGGGATCAATGGATAAGCCATTGGCACAGGGATTATGATGCTCTTATGCAAGAACACATCCAGTTGCAGGAGAATAGTATTCATCATCTGAGAAGAGAAGTGGAAAAATAAATTGATGATTTGTGGAGACTCATACAACAACATTCCAATAGAATAAATAGAGGACAAAAGGAGAAAGGAAGATTGGTTGGAAAGAATGGTACATGTGAAGGTAATGGTAAATTTCAAATTAAGGTTCGGAAGCCTAGCACAAATTGTGATGATGGGCAAAAAGGAGTAAGTGATATGAAAAAGACAGTAGTAGACAGTGAGAGCATAGCTAATGGGGAAATACAACATAAAGTATGGAGACCTGTAGAATGACAACCAACAACAATAGTAACCAAAGATGGACTACCGAACAAAATATGGGATCCAGGAGGACACAAATCAGAAGAACATAATTAGGAGATCATGATTATTTTGAACCTTGGGAGTTTGATGGAGGAGCATCTATGCCTAGCTAGCAATGTGATGGTGTGATCACGTGTTGTGGATAACGAGAGTTTGGAAGAAGAATTGGTTACTTAATTTCTGTAAATTGCAAAGTATGTAAGTAATTATATTGTTTCCAAATACTGAGGAGAAGAGATAACAGGTGGCAATTTGATCTTCCCTGCGTGGAGATCAAGCCAATAAGTTAGAATTGTTCATATTAGGATAGGATTTTATTTCTAAATATGTAGTCTATCCCTTCAATTGTGAAGGAGATTGTTAGATAGGACATATATGTATTTCCCTTTCTTTTTTGTAGAGAGGGAGAGAGAGGATTCGAGGGGATTCACGATGGAATTGTAAGCCCATGGGAAAATTAGAAACAAAGGCTCTAACTAGAAGAATCAGGCTAGAGAGGGACAGAGAGCCTCAAGATGTAATTACGTGTTTGTATGTTTATATACAGAGAGTTGATTCTGAGTGTGGAACTGTGTATTGTGCATTTTCGAGTTCTGTTATATTTATTTGCGTAGATGACTAAAATTCCATTTGTAGGCATGTTGATTGACCATCGATCACTGTAGGATCGATGGTGATCCATTGAGTAAATGTATGATTGTTATGTATATGGAGTGTGTGTGTTTAACTGAGTATGGCAGGGGAACATGTTTTAATGCAGAATCCATTAAAAGGCAAATGAAACCAAGCCAAAGGGAGAACCGACGGAGTAATACATAGTAACCATTAGATTTGGAAGATCAACGGCCCAGATGGAATCGCTATGGAGCAGAACATAACCATCACATCGATGAAATTTGATGAAGAAAGGCAGATTTATACACAAAGTGGTATTTCAAGCGAGGAAGAAGTGGTAAGTGGTAATTCAGGGTGAGCACCCGATTCTACTCAAGAGACACGTAGCACTCAAAAGGAGTGAGAAAAATACCTTATTGGGTAGGTATTCTTCGTGCTACTTGTCCACCTGAAATCGTTGTAGACTGTCAGATTCATTAAGTGCAAATCTATGGTGGAGGACTATCGAGCAAGTCTGTTGATCGGGAAGAAGTATAGCTGTCGGATAGGAGCCACGATCAATGATCCTGATTTGATCGGTGATCGGATTTTGGGGAATGCGATGTGCCGATGGCCAATAAGAAATATTGCTGATAGGTCGATATAGCGCCAATTGGAGATCAGAGGTTTCAGAGATCAGAGTTCCGCACTGTGGAAAAGTAATAAGGGTGGACCCGATGAAGTTTATATATGTAGGTGTATAATATTTGAGATTCGGATAAAGCATTCAGAGCGAGGTTTTCTATGGTTTCCGTGTAATTTTGGTAAAGTTGTGTGGTCCAAGTTTATAATAGAAAAAGTGCGATAATATGGAATTGTGGGTTAAGTCTGGGTATAGCCAAAGTAATAAAAGTTTTATGAGGGTTAAGAGTCCCGATAAGGTATTTTGATTGTGGTAGCTGTATGGCTGCATCAATGTGTCTTTTGAAAAAGAGCCAAGTGAAGATGCCTATCTTCGGCCAGAGTTGGAGGGCCCATAAATTCGATCAAAAAGGTTCCAGAACCTAATTTTTGGTCTACAAGTATATATCGTATGCTTCTTTGACACCAAATATACCTACATTTTTGTATCCCCACCTTAAACATGTATAGGTCATTTTTATTTTTGATTGTTCTACGATCAAGAGCCTCCTACAAGCAAGAACGATTAGCTTTTGAGTCATTCTCTGGAGCTAGAGTGGGTAGGATCGATATGCATCTTTCCTGAGAAGGGTCTTCTTGCCAGTGTTGCGAGACTAACATCCTATTTGAGGCACTACCTTCATGTTCACTAAGGTGATTTTTAACTCTCGGAAAAGACTTGGATTTTGTTGCCATAAATTGGTCTAACATCACACAGAACAACCATCCCTTATTTCCCAGAAACTATGACTTTGTACCATGGATATGTTTGCATTTTCCATTTTCCAGATGTGACAATCATGGATGGTTGAGTTCAATCGAATGAGATCCTTCTTGTAACTATTCTAAACGTATTTCGAATTCCATAGTTTGGCCCATGGTTAAGTGGTTTTCTTGACCCAAATCGACTATATCTTTTCACCCATGACTTTGTTAACTTTTCCTGGGTCTTTTAGACCAAGCCTCCCTTCTTTTTTTGAGAGACAGAGTGTGTCCCATTTGACCAATGGCCAATTTTGTTTGATGTAAGAGCCTACACATAGTAAATTGCACTGAATGTTTTTGAGACATTTGAGGACCCATTTGGGTGTAGTCAAGACAAAAAACATATAGGAAGGTAGATCTTGCAGCACAAATTTGAGAAGAAAAAGTATGTTTGATATATTCAAAGTTTAAAATGACCAATACTTGATTCTGTCTTTAATTTTGTCCAGGAGGGTTTTCTAGAATGAATATTTGGTAGCAGAAGTTGAGACGGGAATACCAAGGTACCTAGAAGTAATATTTCCCATTGAGAAGCCCAAAATGCACTTTATATTTCTTTGGGTGGAAAGGGGAGTCTGAAAAAAGAAGATGAGAGCTTTGTCTAGATTGATCGTTGATCCTAAGGCAATGGAGAATGAATCCAGAATTTGTTTTATGGAATGAGCTTCATTGATTGAGTGATTGAAAATGAGAGTATCAACAATAAATTGTTGATGGGAAAGGGGGGGTCATTATGTAATGAAATACTAGAGAGGGATCCTTGAGTGAAGGTAAATTTTAACGCTTGACCTAATCCTTCTTCCATAAGAATGAAGAGAAAGGGAGAGATATGATCTCCTTGCCTTATACCTCTGGAGCACTGAAAGGTTTCTGATGAGGAACCATTTAAAAGGATAGAGAAGAAACTTGAGGAGATCAAGGACATAACCCAGGAGGTCTAGGGGGGACTTCACCTGAAGGCAAGCATAACTTGTTTTATATAATGCCATTTGAGAGTGTTGAATGCTTTGGAGAGATTGAACTTGATGAGCATGTCAGGAAGCTTAAGAGAATTGATGCAGTGGATGGGTTCATGGACAAGGATGATGCCATCAAGGATATGTCTACCTTCAACATAAACTGATTGTTTTAGGAAAACGAGGTTCAAAAGGATGGCCTTTAGGTGGCTTGCAATAAATTTTTGAGATAATTTTATAAATTACATTGCAGAGCGCTATGGGCATGTACTTACTTGCTGTGTAAACATTATCTTCCTTAGGCACTAGAGCAAGGAAGGTAGCATTGAGGGCCAATATAATAGGCTGAGATGCTTGAGAGTCTCTTACCAATTTAGTAATGTGTTGATGCAGGAAGGGTCAACAACTTTTGAAGAAGGAGACTGTAAAGCCATCCAGTCCTGGGGCCTTTCCTTATCACATACTGAGTAGTGCTTCATGTAGTTCTTCCTCATTGATTGCTCTGAATAGAGTAATGTTGTGTTCTTGAGAAACAAGATGAGGGATGTGATATGCTATGTTCTTAATGTCAACATATCTTTGGATCTAAGGTTCTGTGAGGATATTCAAGAAGTGGCTAACCAGATTGGCTTCCAGGTCTTCCCACATCTCTATTATGTACACATTGTCTAGATGCAGTGATGCAATGTGGTTATTGGCTCTATGTTGGATAGTTGAGTGGTGAAACAATTATGTATTTATTTTTCCATCTCTCAGCCAAAATATTTTGGATGTTTGTCTGTAGTGGATATCTTCTTGTTTGTGCGATCCTCCAATTGCTACATGAGTTTTCCTTTATGATCTATAAATTCTTATGTGCGTCCACTTGAGATGATGGTTTGCTGGAGAGAGGATAATTATTCTTCTAGTATTAGATTTTCTTAGATTATGTTATTGAATTCTTCCCTGTTCCATTTATGGAGAAGATATTGATTCTTTTCAAATTTTGTTGGAAAATTTACATCTTGGTACCACAAAATTTTATGCTCTGCCACAAATTCTAGATTTTTCTAACTATTCCAAGGTCTATTAGCTAGAATTGGTCAAATCGGAAAGGGAATTTGAGAGGGTTACCGAAGGAGCACCTTGATAAAGAGATCATCCAGTGATCTGAGACTACTGAGGTGAGGATCTTAGTTGCAATATCGATATTTACTGTTAGCCATTGATTGACCACCAAGAATCTATCTAGACGACAATATATCTAGGCAACACCTCCTCTCCTATTGCTCTAGGTACAAAGACCATTAGACGTCTATGTGTCGACCAGATTTGAGTCCTCTATGAATATTTGAAGCTCCTGTACATGCGACTTCCCTAGTTCTCACTTAACGAGAGGATTAGGTTGAAGTCCCCTCCTATGATCCATATATTTGGGTTGAGGGTGCCACGAAGGGTGGCTAGATATTGAATCATTTGATGTTTCCCTGAAGGAATATTGGGACCTATTGTAGATAAAACCCAATGCCCCCCATTACTTCATATAATGGGGACCCTTTCCACTAATTTTTGGAAAAACAACTTTTATGATTTTCATTAAGTTATCATCAATTTTTTTCCCTTTTTTTTACTTTCATTGGATTTTTATTTTGATTGTTTCATTGAATCTAAATTTTCACAAGATTTCCATGGATAGTTGTTTCGCTTCATTTGGTTAACTAGTTTGTAAATGACCCTCCTTTGAAATCTTTAGCATAAGAAACAAAAATTTCATAATTCTGGCAATTTTAATATCCCAACCTTGGATGTTTCATAAATGGAGTTTTACTTGGCCAAATGAGGCCCAGGAGAGGTCATTGGAAAGATAAAATTATGGAGAATATTCCTGAAGTAGTTTCATTTCTAGATTTGATCATTGATTAGGTCTAAAATCTAGTAGAAGATCAAGCTCTGACTTTTGTTTAACAAAAATAATTTCTGAGTTTATTTTTCTGCATTTTCATTTGCCCACAACTTCTTCTAAGTACAAATCCATTCACCTATGTTCTCCTTGACCAATTAGACCATCACAGATATCAATAGAAAGCTCTAATTCATTTTCATTAATTATTTAATTAAGTTTTGATTGTATATGTTTTAATTCCAGATTTTGAATTTTGGTTTTATTTTTTCATTTTAATTTTGTTTTCATTTGTTTTTGCAGGAAAACAGTTGAAGAGTTGAGGAGAAGAAGATCTCAATCAATGAGAATGCTCTTGCAATTCAAGAATGGAATTTTGGGCCATTGAAAATTGATGCAGTAGATTTATTCTTTAACAAAATTTCTTGTTGAGAATTATTTTGTAAATATTATAAATAGATGGTTGTAGAATGTATTAGGGGTGTCTCTCCTCTGCAATTCTAGAATTATAAAAGCAATACTATAATAGGGAATTAGAGTTGTAGGCGAGAGGAGAGAAAATCTCATATCTAGGGATTATTAAGGATTTTTCTATTGCATTTTTAATTACGTATGGTGGGTAGAGCTCGCACTACTGCAACTCTTATTGTAATAACATAAGTTCAAAGATTGTAGAGGACCGTTGGAGACTAGAGTTACAGAAATTGATTCAATACATTGGTATTTCTAATATATTGTTTTAAATGCTAATTTCATTTTATGGTTGCAGGATTGTGTCATTTTATTCATATTTGTGCACTATTTTCGATATGAGTAATTTGTTTCAATTATATGTTATTATTTATCTCTGCTCTTATGAGTTGAATTAATACTTATTTAACAAATAACGATATGTTGTGAACTATTTCCTCATATTATTATTTAATTATTCGGATTACTCATTTAACAATCAATATCATTTTGTGAACTACTTCCTAAACCTTGTTGGTTGATTATTTTAGTTAAGAGGTCTCTTAATAGAATGTGATTTGTTATTCATAATGTCAGTTAATTGAACTACTTTGCTAGCTTGATATTCATTATAATCTAGACATATTGAAATCCCAATCATTCAAATATCTTACTGTTGGTTGGATTTGATCTATATATGCCTAATTGAGATAGGATTAGGATTTAGTTCCTTTTTTTGCATTTTAGAATAATTTTGCATTTAGATTAACTATACATTCCTAAAATTCCTCTTCACAAAGAGGCAAAATTTATCTGTGGCTTCGTTGAGCCTCTAGATCAACTTAAGGATCACTTTCTTGCCCGATCAGGAAGAGGACTGATTTGATGTCTCCTCTCATTGGTGGATGAAAGTCATATTTTAAGCCATTAGAGATTGAGATAAGGTAACTAGACCTAGTTAAACTAGTCGGAACCACCATTCCAAATGGAAAAGAAGATTCTTTAAGGTCCGAACCGGGCAGTCATCCCCAATGTTGCAACAAATTTTGAGGCATCAACATTTTTGGCAATAGGAGGGCATGAAACTTGTTGTCTCTTGGAATATTTGAATTCTAGCAATTTATTTAATCACGTTGTCTCCTCTTAAACTTCCAATTTAGAGTTGTATCCATGGATGTGCATCTTCTAATACTCCACCCGAAGTGGTAAGACTCTTACCTCGGGTAAATTTTAGTGGTAAGACAAATTCTTCTTCTTTTAATCATGCCTTTCAATTTATTAAAAAAATTTCAAATTCTACTTTTCATGATATTGATGAAGGCATTTTATGCAAGAATTTTACTCTTACATTCGCGGAGAAAGCTAGAAGTTGGTGTTAATCACTTCCAGTTGTCTGAATTCATAGCTGGGATCAATTTGTTACAATGTTTTTTTTGTAAATTTGATAGCTATAACTAAAAACATGTATGTAACAAAACCAGAGATTTACGAAGGTTTGAAAATGAGTCTTTGATTGATCTTACTATTCGATTTCATTTAAATTTCTTGATATTAAAATTAATGAAGAACCTTCGGAAGAGGAATTATGAGATTGGTTTGAATATATTTTCTCTCTTCCTCCCATTCATAATCCATGTCAAATTATTTCAAGCTTTTCTCAATCTTCTTCTAATTTCATTAACATAATTGAGAATTCCAATATGGAGGTGCAAACAAATGATGATGAAGTGGACTCTATTATCTATGATCAATTTCTTCATTTAATGAACACTTCCTACAATATTAATAATGATTGGGATGCACCTTCAGATGTCAGCAAATATCAATCACAAAGATTGAAGAATTTTACCATTCAAATGAAAGAAGATATTAGCAACAATATTTGAGAAGATATCGCTCGGAAATATGAAAATCATTGTGCGTTAAATTTAGAAAACCAGAGCATAAATCAACAAGTACAAGAAGTAATCAGATTTTCCAATAACATGCAAACTATTGTACAAATTTTTGAATTCTTTTATGATGAACAAATGCCAAATTTGGAACAACGAAACAAAATTCTCCAAGAAAGCACAAATACACAAATGAATGATCTCAAATTTGAAATTTACAATGAACAAAATGCACATGAGTTCTTAAATAGAGACATTTTTAAATTGGTTTCTTTTGATTCCCATTTCTATCTCTATCTTGAAGTTTTTGCTAATAGCAATTTATTCCCTCTTTGAAATAATGTTATTTTAGAAAACATAGAGGATGATCTAAATAAATTGCCAATTAGTTTTTATCAGGATAGAGAATTAATTATTGATCATTTTTATGGCATTAATGAACATGTGCTTCATATTCCTTCTTGTTTGGATGCATTGGATGAGACCGAAAAGAATTCTCATGAATTTTGTGAGGTCATTTATGATAGTTACTTGGACATTGAGGATATTGATTTGTCTTCTTCACAATTGAATCCTCATGATAAAATTTGAATCAAATGTGAAAATGAAGAGCACTCTAATTCAAAAATTGTTTCAAACAGTTCTCATTTTCAAATAATTAATCATATTCATGATTTCAACATTCAAGAAACCATTCTAATTCATGAATTATATGATGATCAAGCTCGCATTCCTATTCATAGTCATATTTATCTTTGCAATTCACAAGTTGTTATTAGCAATCATTCGAAATTATTTTAAATCAAGCAAATTACTATGAAGAGGAAATTATTTTAAGTCAATCCCAATTGTTCTGTAACAATAATTGTAAAACTAGTGTAAACTATGATTTGATTTTACTATTTTTCTTTCACTTATTTTGTTCAATTTCATATTTGTTTTATGTTTTTATTTTTGAATTTTTAGATACTTTATGCTTGCATATTGAGAAGCTCAGTATTGAACACTCAATTGATGCATTGCCTGAATGGGAAAATGAAGTTTCACATTCTAATCATGAACATCAAGAACTATTTCTCTTCCAATTCCAACTAATGTTCAGTTCTTATCAATTACTTCTTTCTTCTCGAAGGCAGTACCAACAAGAGAGTGTATCTTCACAATATGACCAACAATCTAATTCAATTAATAATATTTGATTGTATCAAACAAATTTTCATCCATTTTTCATTGGTCCATTTGAAAAATATTTGGAAAGTTTTCCTTCACAAAATATTGTTAATATTTTAACACTTGCACATAACACTAACAAATATGTGTATACCATTCTATCTAAAAGATCATTTGCATGATTTTGCCTGTCATCTTCTCTTTTTAATCCCTTCCAATCAATAATGGAAATCCATCAAGGTTTCTATGATCCAATTGAAATTCAGTTGGAAAGGGAATTTCAAGATAAGGTGATTGTAAATAACCTACTAAGAATAACTGCACATTCTAATTTTGGATTTAGTTTTCTTAGTTAAATTATTGCATGGTTACATTGGAAGTATGACTATACCTAGTCATGTTTCCTTCATTAAGTTAGAAATATGAATATATTAACTTAAATAATATTTCTTTTTATTTCTATTTATTTCATTACTATAGGTTTTTAATAAACAAGTAATGAATCCAATTTCTTCTAGGCATCACCTTTTCATTTTTTGGAAAAGAAGCTTGGAATATTTTAGGAGCTCTTAGATCATACATATTTGTGAAAGCACTTGATTATCTTGTTCTACAAAAATTCATCATGATGATCATACATAAATAAATTCCAATAATTTGCTACATCTTGACAATTTTTGATTCATAAGTATGTGTGAAAAAGAACTCGTTTTCACCACTCCCATGTTCCGATGTAAAATTGAGGTGGGTGTAATATGAAAACTCATTACCTAGTATTTTTAGATCAAATAAGTAGAAGATACTGAACATGGGAGAAATTGAGGATTCATGAGGTAAAATTTACAATTAATTTTCGTCCACATATGCATTTATTGGTTCATCATCATCTATTGTTAGTTTTATTTTTTATAATTTATATCTTATTCTTTTCCTATTTTCTTTTTCATGTCTTCATTGACTTGATTATGGAGACCTGACATAACCAAGAAGGCAACCCTTTTTCAAATATGCAACATATTCAAGGAAGTATTATTGGTTGTTCATCAAAATTTGAGCATTTTTAATTTTTCTTTCATTCATTAAAACCCCAACGGACATTTAAAAACAGTATCAGAAGATTCATATTAGATCACTCTAATAGCATAATTATCATCATTCGAAAAGCTCCGATAAGTATATTCCTTTATCCAATATTTCTAATATCTATTAAAAGTGATTTTGTTAAAAGGAAAATTTAACTTGGCCGCTTTATTTTGAATTGAATACCTTAAGAAGTGGTTGGACCCACATAATGCCATGTCTCATATCGCATTTTGCATATAGGAGGTTCTCAAATGAGCATACTTCAAATTTCTCTGATATCCCGAGTCAACAATTTCTTATAAATGAATTTTCCAATATTAAGATATCCATAAAACTCTAGACCTGATATGGAATTTAAATTCAGTTTTAAAAGATATTGCACCCACTCATAAAATTGTAATTTCAGTTGAGGCACAAGTTTAAAAGTTCTGATGTCCCGAATCTAATATGAAATTAAATCTATATAATAAAACTATCGTGTCTGTTCTTCATTGCATATTAGCATACCAACAATGTTACATCCATTACTCAAAACTTCAAATCTCTGATCTCTTATAAAATCTAAAGTCAATCCCACCAATTATCCACATCATCTATCGAGTTCTCCGATATCACAAGAATAATATCGACATTTCCTTTTCCTAACTACTCTAATATCTGATATGATTATTCTCTGATATCGCCATTGTTCCACTGCAATTTCCGATTGCATATGCTCATATCACAATCCCGCTATCGCAACGCTTGTATCACATCACAAAAATCAAATGATGCCTTGTCTTGACATCCTCTGATGCGATAAACTCTGGTATATGCCTCTTTTCCATTATATTTTAACTATTTCATAACACAATCTTATATCGGAAAAGGTAAATTTAGCAGCTTAATCATTAAGTATGGCAAAGAAACTTGCGATGTGTAATATCTGATGAGGCGATGTCCTGTATAAAATACTTTAAGGCGCTCTTAGGAAACCACTATGGTAATGAAGCAATTGATAAGAAATTTTGAACATGACTAAATCATTTTCGATTTCTCTTATATTTAGGTTTTAATATATCACTGTATATTTAATATGTGAAATTCAAGACATTTCCATCTATTCTTCTATTTTACATTGTCTTGGATTTGGTCTTGATGCAGAACAATTTATGAAAATCATGGAGTCGATATGAAACTTTGAATATTAAGATAAATCAATGTAATTCATTAAGAAGCATATCTTCATTCTTATTTCTGATGGATTTGGTTTATTTTTGATTCCTTGAATGCAAAACATTTCTATCTAATTTATTGCTTGCTTTAGATTAGATTTAATAAATAATGATTTTGGGTCAATAATTTTTTTCTTCTTTTAATATTAATTAAAGGAAGAAGTTATCCTTTGTTGGAAGAAAATGATACCTCTGAGGTAATATTAACTACAATTATCCAATGGTAAGTTTCATGTACCCACTTTCATTAACTTTCATTTATTTACTCTCCTTTTTTGTGAACTTGGTAGTACTTCTACTATTTATATTATCTGTCCAAAATCAAATTTTCCATTTGTTTTAGGTGGCCTTACCTACCCGAAGGAAACCAGGTAGCCACCTGTCAGCATTAAAAGCTGTCCAAAATTTAAATAAGTCCTTCTCTATCAGTCTAGCAACATTATCTATACTATCTATACTGCAATTCAAGTTTAACAAGAAAAAACTATTCGTCATAAAACTTCAACAAAATGTAGTTGGACCTCTGGTTCAATCCTCGTCCAAGGATATTACTGGGGCTGGCACTTTGGCACTGGAGCCCAGCATCTCGCTCCTCTTCATGTCTTGCAGTGTTTGTTCAATTCTCCCCAGTGCTAAGTTGTTTCGATAAGTTTGGATCTGGACTGCCGCTATCTCCTTGAGGAGTTCTACTCTGATGGGATCCTTCTCCTTGGTGTCCTCCTTTACCTCCTATACCTCTGCTTGCTGCTTGTTCCCTATTGAGAGTCATAGCTTGGGCCACCACGTTCTTCATGACCCAGTATTGATGGATCGTCTGTCTGAAGAGAGTGTGTCATCCATAGGAGTTCCCTGGGTCATGAATCATGTCCTCCCATTCTTTCATGGGAATGTCTTGGTTCCTTATTTGGGCTCAGACCTCCGGAGGGTTCCTTGCCATGTAGGCATCGATGAGGGTTTTCATGTGTTCTCATCCTATCTTTCTCCCTCTCTTTCTTTGCTCTCTGTTGGGGCCGCTCACCCCCTCAACAATCTTTTTGCCCGTGTCTCTCTTACCCTTCCTGGTCACCTCTTTTCCATCTCTTGCCATGTTGTCTTCGTAGTTGCTACTGTTTGCTTCTTTCTTTTTGCTAGCCTCCACTCTGTACTGGACATAGTTTGTGGTGAGACCTATCACATAACCATAAAAAGTATCAGTTTGATGTTGTACAGACATCCAAACAATTTTCCATTTACCTGTGCCATGTTTGGTATCCCTTTCAAGGCCAGATCTGAGACTTTTTATGGTTCCTTTTAGCTTTCCCCAACTCGTCTCATGGTTTTGGGTTCTGTTGGCCCTTTCTTCTTTTACCTTTGGGTTATTCTCTCTTCATCGTCCATCACTCAGACAGCGTGACAGAGGCATCCACACAGGACTGCCACCAGGGTAAACAAAATTACTATTTTGTACTTCGCAGGGAAGCTTGGCCATGGAGAATTTCTCCAGGGGTCTAAACAACAGGACCTTGGCCCTGTTCTTCGTAGCACTAGGTAAATTTCTTCTTTTTCCTCTTTTCTCTATCCTCTTTATTCTATGTAACTCTCTGTTTTTTCCCTCTGTTTTACCCGAGGAGTTCCCAGTAGGGATCACAAGGGCCACACTCTCTCGCATTTCATTTCTTGAGGTTACGTGGTGGAAACCTCTCCATTCCTGGTGCCTGCACCATCCTCTCCTAGCCGTAGGCACCACCTGGCCATAGCGAGCTTCCCCAGCCTAGTATCCTTACCAGGTTTTCTTGTCTTTCCTCTACTTTCTCCTTTCTCTCTAGGCTCCATCTTTGGTGCCAGGGTTTTCATTCTCTTATCTCTTCTTAAGAAATCTATAATCTTCACCCATCCAGGGTTCCAGGAGTTCCTGGATTCATCCCTACCAGAATCCCTACCTATCCTGGACACTTTTCCTAGTTTTATGAAGAAAGGCATCCTAATTCTTAAGAGGTTCAGGGCCAGAATAGCAACATACCGACTAACAGAGCTGGCTCCACTGCTATCCCCAGGCTGCGTCGTCGTTCCTCGACCACCTTTCTTCTCTCCTACTCTCATTCTCTCCCTCTGCATGCAACTGCCTATTGACTCTTTTCCTTTATGTTTTATTCCCCTTCCCATTCTATCCTTGCACTTCTCTTCCACCTGTCTATCGAATTTACTCCCCGCACTGATCCCTACACTATCACCTTGGAATGATGACCCTCTATCCTTTCTCACGCTAGCTCTCATTAAACCTCACTCACTCCCAGCCTCTCTAACCGCACGTCCTCTTCCCTCGTCCTACCACTTGTTAGTGTCCTCCTACCCACATTCCTATTGGACCCCCTACCATCCTTGTTGTCTTCCTTTCCCATCTCCACTAGCCTACTCTCGGGGTTTGTTCCTTCCTTGCCCTTCCCCCTTTCCTCTCCCTCCACTTCCCACTCTTATACATATCCTTGCACTCACGTGGAGTCTTCCTAGCGCTTCCCAGTCCCATCTCCACTGACCCACCTCCTCCACATTGCCACATCTCAATTGGGGGTTCATTTATTTACTTTTGGTTTCAATTTATGTTTTTAGTTTTTTCTGATCATGAACTTTATTTTTTACAGGTCTTCATAAACCTTTCACATGGTTGGCATTATGATATAAGTGTTGTCCTTGATGGCAACTCACTCACAGGTCAGTTCAGTTTTGATGAAAGGCAACCCACAGTGTTATAGATCCATTCAAATGTAACAGGGCATTAACATAGAAGAACAATAAGATGGAACTAAAGTCTACTAATCAGAATGAAGAATTTAAAGGTAAAGGATGGTGAAAAGTAGTTTAAGATGTCTACGCAGGTCCATGTTGTCAAAACAGTGTATACACGGACGTCCACAGAACAAAAAGCGCGTATACGTATACATGCCCTCTCGCAAGAGGAAAAACACGTGCAGGTTGGAAAATAAAGGAATTTCAATAGTAGAGAATACTAGGGGTCAATACCATGGTATTAGCCCACAATATTGAGCGGAGTAATGACTATTTGATCTCGCCCAACAATACCATGGGTCCTAAGTGGTTTTGGTCCGAGGTATTGAGAAAGGCCTAAAAATACATAAGGAGAAGAATATCATAAGACAAAAGTGTGCAAATGAAAAGGGTTTATAAGGAGTACTTCTATTTGAAGTATATTTTATGTTGCAGGGGGTATGTTGGTGATTTGATCTGAAATATTTTGTGCAACTTGAATTCAGTATTGGATCAGGATCATGAGACCTAAAATGACTTATCATTGAATGATCTCATATTGGTTAGGCCAGATCTAATTGTGTACACCTTTTTTTAATGTCATGATTTAGGTTTTTCTAAAGTCTGGAATAACAACAAAGTTATGAGTTAATATTTGCAGATCTATATGCTGGTTTGATTTGGTGAAGTTGCGTATATATGCCGGTTTGTCTCTTCGAAGTAGCATATGAAAACGAAAGGTATGTTGTTTAGAGATGACTGTTCTATTTTATATTCTTTCCATGACTAGCCCACGTAGTTAACGAGGGGGATAGAAGGGCGGCGGAGCCGCCCCTTTGTTGCGCTGATTGTGTAGTAGGGGGGTCATAGGGGGTTTGAGGGGTGTAGGTAACCCCACTCTTGGGGTCCAAGATAGTGCCCTAGAAAACTTTTTTTTTCGACCCTATATTAGGTTGGGTGGACCTACCTATCACTTTGCGCATGATTTTTGCACATGGTTTTGGACGAGATGGTTCTCAGTCCATGGTTTTGGACGCGATGGTTTTTGGTCCATGGTATTGGATGCTTCATCATGTATAAATATGTATTGTAACATTGAAAGGAACATAATGAAAAATCTAGCTGGTAGTCCCGATTTTGGGATCCAGAGGAAAATCTCTGTGTATATGTATTTTATGTGTTATTCTCTCGCATTGTTTATTTTTTGTGTTTTAGAATTCTTATGCAGGTAATTTCTGTATCGGGTTAAAACCTACATTTGGTATTGGAGCTATTTTGGCTTCAAGGGGATGCCTCTGTTGCTGAGGGGTTTCACTCGAGCCTATGGTAGACCCTTTTTAGTGGGAGATCTCCGCGATCGATTTTGGTGGTGAAAGAATATGGCGAGTAGTGGAAAGATAGAGATCGAGAAATTTAATGGTCATAGTTTTGAGTTATTGAAACTCAAGATGGAGGATATGTTGGTGGGTAAAGATTAGTTGGTCGCAGTAGATCCAGGTACTAAACCAACGGGAGTATTCGATGAAGAATGGAAGAAGTTGGATTGGAAGGCAAAGAGAACAATACGATTGTGTATCTCAGATTGAGTATTGCTGAATGTATCAGGGGAAGATATGGTGAAGGATTTGTGGGACAAGTTAGGGACCTTGTACCAATCTAAGTCTCTGGTGAATAAACTGTTCCTACGGAAAAAGCTGTATAACCTGAGGATGAAATATGGAGACTCTCTGACAGAGCATCTGAATGCATTTAATACTGTGTTAAGTTAGTTATTATCTATTGATACTAAAATTTCAGATGAAGATAAGTGCATTAGTTTGTTGTGTTCTCTACTAGATTCATGGGATAATCTGATTATTGCAATAGGTAGCAATACAACTGCCTTGCAGTTTGATGCAATAGTCTCATCCTTGCTGATGGAGGAGATGAGATGGAAAAATATGGAGAGCCAAAATGGTGATGCCTTTTCTGTACGAGGATGGTCCCAAAATAGAAACAAAAATAAGTCATCAAGTGGGATATCTAAATCTCCAGGAAAAATTGTAAAGGTGGTGTGCTGGAAATGCGGAATAGAAGGGCACTACAAAAGGGATTGTAAATCTGAAACTCCTGACAAAGGAAAGGGGTCTGATGATGCTCCTTCTGCAGAGGTGAAAACCACCTCAGATGAAGGTGGGGATATGTACTTTGCTTCTTCAAGTACACATGTAGATCATGAGGCATGGTTGATTGACTCAAGTGCATCCTTTCACTTTCACTCCCCATAGAGAGTGGTTCTGCAAGTATGAGAAATATGATGGTGGTGATGTCTTCTTGGGGGATGACAGGAAGGCTAGAATCATTGGTCGTAGAAAAGTAAAGTTGAAGTTGCAAGGTGGAAGGGTTAGAACACTTTTGGATGTTCTTCACATTCCTACATTGGCTCGAAATCTGATTTCCGTAAGCAAGTTGGATGATGCAGGTGTAAAAACAGTGTTCGAGAAGGATGCCTGCAAAATGGTTCGTGGATCACTAGTATTGATGCAGGGAGTTTGGATTAGAAATCTGTACAAGCTCCAAGGTAGCACTGTTATTTATGGGTGCAACAGTTCTATGGTTCCTGAAAGCAGAGCAAAAAAACTAGTGGTCTCTAGAGAGAAGACCATGCTGTGGCATCAAAGGCTTAGAAATATTGTAGAGAAAGGCCTTCAAATACTTCATGGTAAAGATATGGTAGAAGGTATGAGTAATAGCTCTGTGGATTTTGATTTCTGTGAAAATTGTGTATATGGGAAGCAGAATGAGGTGAGTTTCCCTTGTGGTCATAAGAGGGCAAAACATATATTAGAGCTTGTGCACAGTGATGTGTTTGGACTTGTGAACGTTCCATCACTGGGTAAGTCTATGTACTATGTATCATTTATAGATGACTTCTCAAGGAATACATGGATATATTTCCTTAAGAAGAAACCTGAAGTCTTTGACAAGTTTAAATAATTTATGGCTATGGTGGAAAACCAGACAGAGAAGAAAGGTGCTGAGGACAGATAACGGTGGAGAGTTTTACAGTAAGAAATTTGAAGAATTCTGTAAGAAGTGTGGTATAGAATGGAAGAAGACTACTCCGTATACACCTCAGCAAAATGGAGTTGTGCAAAGAATGAACAAGACATTGATGGAAAGGGCAAGAAGCATGCTCAGTGGTGTTGGGTTAGGACAAGAATTTTGGGCAGAGGCAGTGGAGACTACATGTTACCTGGTCAACAGATCACCTTCATCAACATTGGAAGATAAGACTCCACAAGAGGTATGCATTGGTAAGAATCCTTCTCTTTCACATCTGAGGGTATTTGGATGTGATGCATATGTACATGTTCCAAAGGAGAATAGAACCAAATTGGATAGTAGATCTAAAAAGTGCATCTTTATTGGGTATAAGGATGGTTTAAAGGGTTATAAGCTTTGGAACCCAATAACAAGGAAGGTTGTGTACAACCAAGAAGTGGTGTTTAGAGAGGTGAAAGATGTTATTAAACATGAAGTCCAACCAAAGGAACCTAAGAAGATAGAGTTTGAGCTAAAGGAGGAAGAATCAGACTCTACAACAGAGGAGGAATCAGAATATGAAGAGCCACAATCTCCGAGTGTGAGAAGATTAGTTCGAGAAAGAAGGTAGCTAGAAAGGTATAGTCCACTTGCTTTCTGTTCAAATTTTTATTTATCTATTACTGATGATGATCCCAGAACTATGAAGAAAGTCATAGATTCAAAGGATGGAAAACTCTAGAAAGAGGCAATGGTTGATGAAATGACATCTTTGCACAAAAATGAGGCTTGGGGTCTAGTGGGGTTTCCAACTAGAAGGAAACCCATTGTCAGCAAATTGGTGTTCAAGAAGAAGACAAATGCAGAAGTAAAGGTGGAGAAATACAAAGCTCGGTTGGTAGCAAAAGGTTATTCCCAGGTGTCGGGAATTGATTTTGGTGATATTTTTTCTCCTGTTGCCAAGCTAACTTCTATTATATTACTTTTATCTTTTGGTATTGCTATTGCTTTTGATTTTGAGGTAGAATAGATGGATGTGAAGACAACATTTCTTCATGGGGATCTAGAAGAGAAGATATACATGAAGCAACCTGAAGGTTTTGTGGTGAAGGGTAAGAAAGAACTGGTATGCAAGATAAAGAAGTCTCTATATGAGTTAAAACAGTCACCAAGGATGTGGTATCATAAATTTGATACATTTATATGGGGACTTGGCTTCACTAGAAGAAAAGAAGATCATTGTGTGTATTTTAAATTAATTGGTGACCATGTTATTTATCTGGTCTTGTATGTGGATTATATGTTGCTGGTTGGAAATGACAAAGAAATTATCTAGGATTTGAAGACCCATTTTTCCTCCAAATTCGACATGAAAGATCTTGGTGTTGCAAACTATATTTTGGGCATGGAAATTAAAAGAGATCAGACAAAGAGGAAGATCTGGTTAAAACAGAGGAAGTATGTCAAGACAATATTGCAGAGGTTTAATATGCAGGATAGTAAATCGGTGAAGGTTCCTATTCTTGTAGGTGTAAAATTATCTGCTGAACAATGTCCCAAGACACAAGAAGTGGAAGAGGACTCACGATTCATGTTCCATATGCAAGTGCAGTCAGTAGCCCGATGTATTCGATGGTCTGTAATAGATGAGACATTGCACATGTAGTGGGAGTATTGATCAAGTTTATGCAAAACCAGGGAAGGAGCACTGGACAACAGTGAAGCGGGTTTTCAGGTATTTGAATGGCACTAGTGATTATGGCTTGTGCTGCCAAGGAAGACCAGGATTGGGCAGAGTGTTGGATATTCATGGATTTGTTTATGTAGACTGGGCTGGAGATCTAGATCAAAGAAGATATACAAGTGGCAATGTGTTTAACCTATTTGGAGGTGCAATCAATTGGATGAGTAAGAAACAATTTGTAGTGGCACTATCAACTATAGAGGCAAAATACATGGCAACCACTCATGCAAGCAAGGAAGTAGTTGGTTGCAGAGATTGTGTTCAAGTATGGGATTAGTACATGGAGCTATAAGGATAGCCTGTGATAGCCAAAGTGAAATTTTCTTGGCAAAGAACCGTGCATATCATTCAAAGACAAAGCACATTGATGTTCAATATCACTTTGTGAGGGATATGATACAAGACAAAAATGTGTTGCTGGTAAAGGTTGAAACTTTAAAGAATGCTGCAGATGCATTGAAAAAATATGTGAGCTCTGAGAAGTTCTCTTGGTGTAGAGAAAAAATGGGCATTACAGGGCTGGATAAATGACTAAGCTCTCTTGTGGTCCCCATGGAAAGAAAAAAAAAAGTGGGAGAATGTTGGGTTGTGTTATATTCTTTCCATGACTAGCCAACATAGTTAACCGGGGGGTTAGAAGGGGGGCAAACCTTCCCTTTGTTGCGCCAATTGCGTAGCAAGGGGGCCGAGGGTCATAGGGGGTTTGAGGGGTGCAGGTAACCCCACTCTATGGGGTCCAGGTTTGAGGGGTTTGGACCCTATATTAGGTTGGGTGGACCTACGCATGGTTTTATGCATGATTTTTCTCACATGGTTTTGGACGCGATGGTTTTCGGTCCATGGTATTGGAGGATTAGGCATGTATAAATATGTATTGTAACATTGAAAGGAACATATTGAAAAATTTACCTGGTAGCCTGATTTTTGGATCTAGGGGAAAATCTCTGTGTATATGTGTTTTATGTGTTATGCTCTCGCATTGCTTATTTTTTGTGTTTTAGGATTCATATGCAAGTAATTTCTATACGAGGTTAAAACCTACAAGGTCAGATGTAATTGTGTACACTTGTTTTTTTTAATGTCATGATCTGGGTCTTTCTAAAGTCTAGAATAACAACGAAGTTATGGGTTAATATTTTCATATCTGTACGATGGTTTGATTTGGTGAAGTTGTGTATACACAATGTTTCGTCTCTTCCAAGTAGCATATGAAAAAGAAAGGCATGTTGTTCAGAGATAGTTGATCTATTTGATCAGTATTGTTGTTTTACTTATGTATGTCAATGAAGTCTTCTTAGATACGAATGTAAAACTGAATGCATAAGGAGTTTGATATCTGATTGTTTATATAAGTGAGAAGGGTTATCTCTGCTATTGCTTGTGTAAGGCTCTCTAAATTGACAGTAGATGCTCATTATATTGTTGGTTGGTACATAGTTGATTTAGAATTTTTATGTTTTAGTAGTTTTGAAGGTATATGTGGGTTTTAATAAAGGAAGTAGCATCTGCACGTAGGTTGGGTTCAGTAAAGTAGCGTATACATTTTGATGCATGACTTTTTAGGTTGCAGTTGGTTTTGATTGACGATGTAGGTTTCTGGGTTCAACACAGTGTTTTGGCGATAATGATCTGATTTTTTAGATTAACTGCTTATTGGTTGATGCAGCTTGAGTTTCAAAGTTTCTGATGGGTCCAGTATGAAAATTTGATGAAATGAGGCCTTCATGTGTATCGTTGTGTACCAGGAGCATCTAGTTTGAAAATTTATGAAAGGTGGTACCTGGAGGAAGAGTGAAGGTCATAACCTTCTGTAGGCCATCACCTATGTACTAGTAAACACATTGGCTAGTACAAGAGCTAGGGGGTTGTAGCTCCCTTCTAGTAGAATCTAGAAAATGAGAGAAGGTTGTAGCCTTTTGCAGGTGGGTGCCAACGTAATGGTATGAGTCTGCACCAGTACAAGATTGTAAGCAGATTTTCTTCTTATTAAAAGAAGACAGATACGACAACAATAAGTGGTTTTCACCCACATTGGGTTGCTTATGTGTGATGGTTTATTTTGTTTTTACTACACTTTTTAATAACTTATTGATGCATTGGTTATAGATCAACACATGATAAGTTAACTAAATCACAAGTTCTCTGGGTATACATTGGTTTCACTAATCATAGTAGCATGTACATGCTAGTTCACTTCACAGAAGTAGCGTATATAAATTTGTCTGTGAAATGAAAAATTATTGATCTGATAATACCGATTCACCTTCTTCTCAGTATTATTTCCAATAATTGGTATCAGAGTAGGTCCTTCAAAAGAAGCTTGATCGCTTGAAGGAATATCGTTCAAGATGAATAATCATGAAGGCATGGGATCCATCAGACCACCAATCTTCAATGGGAGAAACTTAGTATATTGGAAAAGAAGAACTAGAGCATATCTAGAATTCCTTGGAGCCGATGTTTGGGAAATTGTGGAAGGAGGATATCAATTTCGAGTAGCAATTCCTATAGGCTCTGTAGGTAAGATGTTATACGAAACCAATGCCAAAGCTGTCACTACGTTATTGGGAAGTCTGTCAAAATTAGAATTTGTCAAAGTCATGCAGCTTAAGGCATCCAAAGAGATATGGGACAAAATCATTTAGAGCTACGAAGGAGACACTCAGGTAAAACGTGCTAAGCTTCAAAATCTCAGAATTCAGTATGAAACTCTTATGATGCATAGTGATGAGAGTGTGTCTAGTTACTTTTTATGTATAGATGAGATTGTTAATTGTATGAAGAATATGGGTGAAGAGATAAACGAAGCTACCTTAGTTGAAAAAAATTTGAGATCTTTGTCTTCTAAATTTGAGTCGAAAGTGTCTGCCATAGAAGAAAAACAGGATCTTCAAACTATTACTGTGACTCAACTCCATGGAATCCTAACTTCCTTTGAAATGAGAAAAGGAGGTCCTACAGATATGAGAGAAGCCGCTTTTAAAGCATCAACAAAGGAAAAATAAAAGGAAGAGCACAATGAATTAGAACACATTTCAAAAGAAGAAGATGAGGTAAATTTTGTCAAGAAGCTTCAATGGGGTTCCCGAAGATTCAGAGGTAAGATACCTTTCAAATGCTTTGCTTGTGGTAGAGTCGACCATTATAAATGTCCTCGTAAAGATAAATATGAAAAAGGAAAGGAATGTGCAAAAGGAAATAGAAAGTAGGTTGTGAATAGAAGGAGTTACTATACGAATGAAGATAGTGATGGCTGATCCAATAGTGATGAAGATGAAACTGACCAAGATTATAGACTTCTCGTGGCTTATGACAGTGATGCTTTTTTGGATTCCTTAGAAGAGGAAGACTTTCTTGAAGAGATTAATAAACTCAAAATATATTTAGAAGAAAAGAATATGATCATCGATACGTTGACACACCAACTCACTGAAAGAGAAAAAGACAATGAAAATCTAGAATGTGAAATTGTGGGTCTAAGAAAAGAACTTGAGAAGACAAAATCTCTCAATCTTAGATTTGCGAAAGGATCTGAAACTTTGAATGAAATCATCAAAGTTTAGCGTTCTCCTCTGATATAGACAGGTCTTGGATATACTAAAGTATCATCTCAATCACAGAAGCTGTCAGCCTCCACCAGAAGCTATCTTGATGTAGCAAAGACTAGTGGACAATATGTCAATCGTCAGTAAAGGCCTAAAATTACTCATTAGGTAAATTAGACCCAATTTAATCCAAGGATGAATATCAGTAGAAGCTTCAACTAACAAGTAAACAATCCCAAAATATTCTATGATTACAAAAACTTCTTTAATGGGCAATGTTTTTCATGTCATATCTTTGGGTATAAGGTTGCTCAATGTGTTGCTAACAAAATCAGGATGACTAGAAAAGCACGAAATCAAAGGAGTGTAATAGGAATCAAGAAAAGTTCCCATAATAACTTTTCTCCTCTTGAAAATGAAGTAGAATGTTCGATTTGTAACAAATTTGGTCATGAAGAATCTGAATGCAGGAGAAAATTTTGGCCATCACTTCAAAAGGAGAAAACATCATTAAATCCCAACATATGGAGAAAGAAGGAATCTAAATCAAAAAGATGTGGCATAGCTATATATGCAAAAGGACAATAAGATCAGTGGTACATTGTCAGTGGATGCTCCAAACACATGACATGTGATAAAGAGAAACTTCATTCATATAAGGCTTTAGAAAAGGAAAATAATGTCTCATTTGGAAATGACACTCCAACTGTCATTAAAGGTAAAGGTTCAATGTTCTTGAAAGAAAAGGTTAAAGCTGGAAATTTCATGTACGTAGATGGTTTAAAGCATAACTTGTTGAGTGTTAGTCAAATGTGTGATCAAGGAAATGAAGTTGTGTTTTGATCAAACAAATGTGTGGTTCATGAGCTTGATACATGAAATATCGTGATCAAAGGAACAATAACTCCAAACAACTTATACATACTCAAAGGAGGACAAAAACAATGTTATATAAGAAAAACCAATGAAAACTAGCTATGGCATAGAATATTGGGACATCTAAGCTTTTCTCAAATAAGAAAAGCATGCAGGCTCAAGGTAGTTTGTGATCTTCTAGATATCAGCATCCTAGAAAAGACCATATGCAAACCGTGTCAAGTCGGTAAGAAAACTAGAGTTCAATTCAATGAAAAAGAAGGATCACCAAGTAAGCCTCTTGAACTCATCCATATTGATTTGTGTGGAAAAACAAGGAAAAAATAACCTTGTGGAGAAGAATACTTTATTTTATTTATTGATTATTTTTGAAGATGTGTTGGATAGGTCTAATAAAGTATAAAGATGAAGCATTTGAAAAGTTTAAAGCCTTTAAAGCTTTAGTTGAAAATAAATCAGATCGAAAATTAAAATGTCTTAGATCTAATGAAGGGGGAGAATTCATATCAGACGAATTCTTTGACTTTTATGAATGACATGGAATAAGGAGGCAATTCTCTGTCACAAGAGCTCCTTAGTAAAATGGTGTGGTGGAAAGAATGAATAGAAAAGTTCAACAAATGGCTTGATCAATTCTTGATGAATCTGGAACTCTTGCAACCTTCTGGGGTGAAGCTGTATTTGCTTCCATGACTATTCTCAACAAAGTAAATGTTCAGATAAATAACAATCAAACTCCATATGAACTTTGGTATGGTAAGCCCCCTACTGTAAAACACTTTAGAGTGTTTGGAAGCAGATGTTTCATGAAAAGGACTGATGAAAAACTTGGTAATTTTAAACCCATAGTAGATGAAGGAATTCTTCTTGGTTATTCATCCAAAAGTCAAGGATACAAATGTTATAATAAAAGACTTCAGAAAATTGTTGAAAGCATTGATGTTGTAATTGATGAAGCATGCAGAAATCTGGAACAAATGAAATCATCCAAGGAATATGACAGTGAGGAAGTTGGGGAATTATTTCCCACATCAAATCAAAATGATATAGAAGAAGAAACCAATGAAGCACCAAAAGAAGATACAGTAGACAGGGAAAAGACTCCATCCAGGTATGTTCAGGAGAATCATCTAGGATCTCAAATTCTAGGAGAAAAGAAAGCTGATGTACAAACAAGAAGAAATCTTACAGGGACCTCAAGCTATCTAGCATTACTATCCTCCACCGAACGTTAGAATGTAAATGAGGCCTACAAAAACGAATTTTGGGTCAATGCCATGGATGAAGAACTTGATCAAATTGAAAAGAATGATACTTGGGAGTTAGTTCCTAGACCTCATGATAAAAATGTTATAGGAACAAAATGGATATTTAAGAAGAAGCTGAATGAAAATGGAGAAGTTATTAGAAACAAGGCTAGACTTGTTTGTAAAGGGTATGCTCAACAAGAAGGTATAGATTTTAAAGAAAATTTTGCACCTGTTGCCAGACTTGAAGCCATAAGGATGTTTCTTCCTCTTTCTAGTTTTTGAAAATTCAAAGTATATCAAATGGATGTAAAACATCCTTCCTTAATGGAGATTTAGAAGAAGTTTATCTTGAACAACTAGAAGGATTCATTCATGGAAATGATGCAAAACTCGTACGAAAGCTTAAAAGGCTCTCTATGGTATGAAAAAAGCTCCAAGGGCTTGGTATTACCACCTTGACAAATATCTACAACAACAAGGTTTCACAAAAGGTTCTACAGATAACAATTTATACACAAAGGTTGAAAATGATCAATTGGTAATTATTGTTGTTTATGTTGATGATATCATCTTTGGTAGCAATGAAGAATCCACGAGTCAGAATTTTGCTTTAGTAATGTAGCAAGAATTTGAAATGTCCTTACTCGGTGAACTTACTTATTTTCTTGGTCTAGAATTACAACAAAAAAAGATGGTATATTTCTTTCAAAAACCAAATATCTCAAGCAGATCTTGAAGAAGTATGGAATGGAAGATTTTAAACTAGTATGTACTCCAATGGTAAAAGGATGTTGTCTCAATTCTAACGATGAATCACCAGCAGTAAACCAACTAACTTACAGATCTATGATTAGAAGTTTGCTTTATCTAACAGGTACCAGACCTGATATCATGCATGCAGTAGGAATTGTTAGAAGTTTCCAAGAAAATCCAAAGGAATCACATCTCCAGGAAGTTAAAAGAATTTTCAAATATATTCAAGGAACTCAGGACTTTGGACTATAGTATCCTAAAGATACAAAACTTACTCTTCATGCATATACAGATGCAGATTGGGAAGGAAATGTTGATGATTGAAAGAGCACTAGTGGAGGTGCACTCTATATGGGTTATCGGTTAGTGTCATTGTTCAACAAGAAACAAAGTTTGATTTCCTTATCTACATCTGAAGAAAAATATGTGGTTACTACATCTTGCCCCACATAACTACTTTAGATGATGCAAACATTACAACACAAGAAGATCACATGTACTCCATCCATCTCCATTCTATGTTATAATAGAAGTGCCATCAGTATTTCAAAAAATCCTGTCATGCACTCAAAGACCAAGAACATACCCATTAAGTAACATTTTCTATGAGAAAAAATTCTTGAAAAAAAGTTTAAACTGGAGTATGTTACCTCCAAAGAATAGGTTGCTAATATATTCACTAAACCTCTTCCCAGAGAAACATTTGAATATATCAGAAAAAGCTGGGAGTAGTTGCTGCATTGTCCTTTTGTTAAATCTAGTTTTCAGAGGAAGGTTATTATATGCGGGTTTCATGAAGTATAGTCGTGTATACACGCAGGTTTCTATGGCTGAAACAACATATATGTTTTTCTAACAAAAAAATAGTGGGTTAGACTCTGATATGGGTGCTCTGTCTGATATTGATGGTTACAATCTGATGATATTCTTTGTTCATTGAATTTTATCTCACTAACAAAGATGACTTGATGAATGACTTGTTGATAGTGCACAAGTAGCACAGGTTCAAGGGAAGCATTAGCCTTCACACACATTCAACAATGCTGGAATCATGTTTGCTGAGTTGACTTATGGCTTCAGATACTTATATCATTTGTTGCATAAGTCATGTAAAGATCTAGGGTGTGATATGACTTATTCTGTCATGGTCTATATTTCAATGATTCTTATTGGACATATGATGTACTTTGTATCCCCACTTTACATGGGATGGATGATGTAATAATTGCATTATTTATGTCATGTATAAAAAATTGGTATCATGGGTGGACAAGTCAAATTTGGTGTATCCCCACTTGGTTGGGTGATTGATATATGTATGAGTCATTGGTCATAGGGAGGTCATACTCAGTTGAGTTATAGAGTCATGTTATTCTTTTGAAACATATCTTTGTAGACTCGACATGTATTCAGGGGGACCATGGACAACATAATGTATATCAAAGTGGGAGAATAACTTGGTCTTCCCTTTGACCTTGATGTCAAAGTGAGAGAGTATTTTGGCGTTGCTTGTTATCTTTAACAGTTTCTACAGCTTGCAGTAATCAACACCACCATGGTTGCCATCAAGCCCAAAGGGGGGGATTGTTGGCAATATGATAGAAGTGTTGTCCTTGATGGAAACTCATTCACAGGTCAGTTCAGTTTTGATGAAAGGAAACCCACAATGTAACAGATCCATTCATATGCAACAGGGCATTGGCATAGAAGAATAAGAAGATGGAACTCAAGTCTACTAATCAGAATGAAAAAGTTGAAGGTAAAGGATGGTGAAAAGAATTTTAAGATGTATACATAGGTCCACTTAGTTGAAATAACATATACAGGTAGGTCCACAGAACGAAAAGAGCATATACATATACACACACTCCCACAAGAGGAAAAGCTAGTGTAGGTTGGAAAATAAAGGAATTTCAAAAGTAGAGAATACCAGGGGTCAATACCATGGTATTATCCCACAATATTGAGGAGAGTAATGACTATTTGATCCCGCCAAAGAATACCACGAGTCCTAAGTGGTTTTGATATGAGGTATTGAGAAGGGCCTAAAACTATATAAGGAGGAGAAGATCATAAGGCGAAAGTGTGCAAGTGAAAAGGGTTTCTAAGGAATAATTCTATTTGAAGTATATTTTATGTTGCAGGGGCCGTGTTGGTGATTTGAACTGAAATATTTTGTGCACCTTGAATTCAATATTGGATTAGGATCATGAGACCTATAATGACTTATCATTGAATGATCTAATATTGTTTCGGCCAGATATAATTGTGTACACCTATTTTTTTTTTAATGTCATATGTGGGATTGTTTGATGTCCAAAATAGTAGTGAAGTTATGAGTTAATATTTGCAGATCTATACACTGGTTCAATTTGGTGAAGTTATGTATACATGCTGGTTCTTCTCTTCCAAGTAGCGTATGCAAAAGAAAAGTATGTTTTTCAGAGATAACTAATCTATTCGATCAATACTATTGTTTTACTGCTGTATGTCAATGACGTCTTCTTAGATTTGAATGTAAAACTAAATGCACAAGGAGTTTTATATCTAATTGATTGATTGTATAAGTGAGAAGGGTGACCTCTGCTACTTCCTATGTAAGGTTCTGTAAATTGATAGTAGATGTTCAGTATATTGCTGGTTGGTACAAACTTGATTTATAAGTTTTATGTTTCAATAGTTTTGAAGGTATACGTAGGTTTGATTAAAGGAAGTAGCATACACATGCAGGTTGGGTTCAGTAAAGGAGCATATACATTTTTATGCATGATTTTTAAGGTTGCAGCTAGTTCTAAATGACGATGCAAGTTTCTGGGTTCAACACAGTGTTCTGGTGATAGTGATCTGATTTTTCAGATTAACTGATTGTTGGTTGATACAGTTTGAGTTTCAAAGTTTCTGATGGGTCTAGTATGAAAATTTGATGAAACAAGGTGTTGTGTACCAGGAGCATCTAGTCTGGGAATTTATGAAACGTGGTCCTTGCAGGAAGAGAGAAGGTCGTAGCCTTATGTAGGTTGGTGCCTACGTACTAGTAAAAATATTGGCTAGTACAAGAGCTAGGGGGTTGTAGCTCCCTTCCAGTAGAATCTGGAAAATGAGAGAAGGTTGTAGCCTTCTGTAGGAGGGTTCCTGCATACTGGTATGAGTCTGCACCAGTACAAGATTGTAAACAAATTTTCTTATTATTAAAATAATATAGAGACGACAATAGCCGGTGGTTTTCACCCACATTGTGTTTCCACCTTAAATATTGGTGTTCATGTGTGTTGCTTATGTGTGATGGTTTATTCTTTTTTACTACACTGTTTAATAAGTTATTGATGCATTGGTTATATATCAACATGTGATAAATTAACTAAATCACAAGTTCTCTGGGTATACGATGGTTTCACTAATCAAAGTAACACGTACATGCTAGCTCACTTCATAGAAGTGGCATATATAAATCTATGTAAGAAATGAAAAATTATTGATCTGATAATGCTGATTCACCCCCCTCTCGGTATTATTTCCAACACACACCTCTATCATCTCAGTTTTGAAGTTCATTCTCTTTCTTTCAATTTTCTTTGAGATTCTTAAAAGAAGCAGTAATGATCCTCATCAAATCAACTAAACTGGGGAGTTTTTGAACCTTTAGTTTATTCCTTTAAACATTTATTTTATTAGAAAATGGTTAAAGATGATTTTTGTAGGGTTTTTGCTTCAAAACAAGAAATTTTGCAGCATACAAAGACTTCTCATCTAGCATATTATCTATCATTGATGCTATTCAACCTCTACATTTTGAGAGCCTCATTTCTTATAACTCTGCAAGATAAAAAAATGTAAATCTCAACATTAGAAGGAACGTATATATGCTTATTTTATTTTATATCTTTTGTTGAGACAATTGTATGAGTGGTCTTGTTGGATTTTATCTTTTAAATTTTGATTTTTCTTTCAGTTTTTGCTTTCTTCAATTTTTTTTTTTTTTCTATTTGCTGATTTCATTTCTTACTTTATTTTAGTAATTCTTTTACTTTCAATTTTAGTTTTGATTTAATTTTGGTGACTCTTCCATGATTTATATGAAGGAAAATTTTGCCTTGCTCGACAATGATTAGCATGCATGGGAAATAACCTAATTCTATCTATTTCAGTGAATTTCATTTATCATTAAAGGCATATCCTTCTGGAACCATAAGACCAACTTGATTTAAATAATTTTCATAGAGGAACACATATCCTTACTAAGTGATATAATTTATTTTTTCAAGGAAATAGCTGATTTGAGTTTAACACAATGAATCCCTCCAACCCCTCCACATAAAAGTCTCTGATTGATAGTTCTATGGAAATAATTTGGAGTAAAAATTATGAAAGTATTATGTCCATTAAACATAAATCTCTATTACTGTCCCACCTATTTCACTCAAGTACATCATAAACTAAAATCTTGCAAATGCACTTATCAAAAGGGCGATTAAAGAGGAAGCATGGGAAATACAAGTAAACCCGTCGGGGCTATGGACGCTCTTTGGCACTGGGACTAGGCTTGTATGCCATAAAAGGTAACTTTATCAGGGTATTATTCACGCTCACTAGCAGTGAAGCGATGTTAGAGAAATCATAAAATGGATATATGCTTTATCAAAACTCATATCTCTACCTTCTTCTATTTTTAGATGAGGTTGTTTTAAAACAAATTTTCCCAAATATGGATTCATGACTTCTCGAATATATTTTTAGTACTTATGTTTACAAACTAATATTGCTTAATCAATTTAGGTGGGACCTATGGAAATATTTTGTTGTTAGACGATTTCATGATTTCCATTATTTTTAACCTTTGGATAAATTAAAGTTCATTCTCTTTAACTAGAGATAACTAGTTCTTCCTAGTATGTCACCATTATTGTAGGGAAAACCCAACACACCCACATTAATTCAAATAATGCGGACCTTTTCCATTAACTTTTGGAAAAACACATTTTATGATTTTCCTTAAGTTAATTATCCCAAAAAAAATTCCTTTTTTTTTTTTTTACTTACGTTGGATTTCTGTTTTGATTATTTCATTGAATCCGACTTTTCACAAGCTTTCCATCGATACTTGTTTCGCTTCATTTGGTTAACCATATTTTAAATTTCACTCCTTTGAAGTTTGACCATTTTATCGCTTGGACTGTTATGCAACTAGCTCAAAAAATAGAAGAAAAGATAGGTCAGTGACTTCAAAATCAGCCTCTTCAAGGGGGCAACCCCCTTTACATTACAAAAATGAACAATCCTTAGATGATACAAATGAAAAAACCTCCTTTCTATACATAGGCATCTATGGGGTCACAATATAATCAAAGACGACATAATAATAATAATATAAGGGCACAACAATAACAATGGTGGGCTTCTGTGGGGCACAATAATAACAATATAGGGACAATGGAGGCACAATAATAACAATAAGGGATATAATGACAATAGTAATGGGGGAATCACGAGTATTATAGGGACATAAAATGACCATATCCTTCAAAAAAGTGTTGTCCTCAATGCTTAAGTAGTTCTAGTTGCTTTTGTATAAAATTATCATCCTACCATGTGGAATATTTAGTGAGTAAGTTCTTCCACTTGATGAGATACTCCAAAATTGATCGATTTCGTAGCTATCGAGTTCTTGTTTCTGTGACTACTTCAGGTTCCAATATGATTTTTCCTTCCTTGTCAAGTTGTGGAAATGTTGTTTGAACTGGGATATTATCACCTATAACCTTCTTTAAGCGTGAGACATGGAAAACTAGGTGCACTCGAGAAGCTGTAGGAAGCTCTAGTTTCTATGCCATATTACTAATCTTTTGCAACACCTTGTATGGACCATAATACTTTGGTGATAATTTATTATCGTTCTTAGCTTGCTTTAGGGACATTTGTTTATATTGTTGTAGCCATATAAATACCTAGTCACCTACATCAAAACTTCTTTCGCTGCAATGTTGATCTAGCTGTTGTTTAACTTTATTCTGTGCCAAAGTGAGTTTATCCTTTAAGAGTTGGTTAACTTGTTCTTGATTCTTGATGTCATATTCTACTGCTTGAACCTTAGAATTTTCTCTTAAATATGATGTGCTGGATGGTGGATGATGTCCATAAAGTGTCATAAATGGGGTCATTTTTGCTGCAGTATGGAAGGAGATGTTATGCCACCATTCAGCCGGAGGCAACGATTTGACCCATTGTGTATGTTTATTAGATACAAAGCAATGGAGATATACTTTCAAACGTTTGTTTAGTATCTCATTTTTCCCATTATAATGAGGATGATAATATGAGTTATGAGCTAACTCAGTACCAAGACAAGAAAATAATTGTGTCTAAAAATTTCCAGTGAAAATTGGATCTTTGTCGCTTACAATACTATTTTGGTTTCCTTGTAGCTTTTGAATTATTTCCATAAATGTAGTAGAAACTGTACTGGCTTTAAATGGATGAGATAATTCAAAAACAGTGTGCATACTTAATAAGTTTGTCAACTACCACCATGATGACACTCTCTCCTTCGAACTTGGGTAAACCTATGATAAAATCTATTGAAATCTCCTCCAAACGTTGACTTGGAATGGATAAGCGTTGCAATAGACCCGGGGTCTCAATTGTTTCAACTTTATTTTGTTTGCAAACCAAACATTCTGCCAAAAACTTTTGAATATCAGATTTAAGGCCATCCAAAAAAAATTCCTTCTTAACCCTGTGGTAAGTTTTTAAAAATTGTCAGTGCCCTACTAAGGGAGAGGTGTGAAATTCCATAAGAACATTTTGTTTTATTTGGGAATTATTACATAGGTATAAGTGATATTTGTACCATAATGAATCATTTTTCTAGCTAAATGTATCAGATGTACTGGGATCTTGTTTTAACTTTTGAATGAGTGCTCACTTTTCTTCATCATTCTTCCATTCATCCCTTGCTTCATTTATCAAATTTGGTTGGATAATAGAAATGGCACAAAGCAATGCTTCCACATCCTCATCCTTTCATGGGAGTGCATATGCCACAACATTTTGCTTCCCCTTTTTGTGGATGATTTCAAAGTCACAACCCAACATCTTTGTGACCCAATTTTTGCTGTTCTTCTGAAGATAATCTTTGTTCTAAAAATTATTTAAGACTATCATGATTCGTTTTTACCTTGAAGTGTCTTCCCATTAGGTAGGGTCATCATTTCTTAAGTGCATGTAGTATTACCAACATTTCCTTCTCATAAATATCTTTGTGTAAATACTTTCCTTTGATTGGATGACTTTCAAAAGAAATGGGTCTTTCTTCTTTCATTAAAACAACACCAATTCCATTTCTTGAGGCATCACATTCCACAATAAAGGTTTGTGTGAAGTTTGATGTATCTAAGACCAGTGCTTGGCACATTTCCTCTTTAATATGTTCAAAGTCCGTGATTCCTTTTGGAGTCCATGAAAATGCATCTTTCTTCAATAATGTGTTGAGATTACAACAAGATGATGGAGCTTAGTGAAAAGAGTCGCCTTCACTAAGTGGGCCCGCAGGCTATTTTTGGCGCAAGTCTACTTTTAGACTATGTCTATTTTTAGACATATGGATCATGTCTATGGATTGCAGGTTGTTGTTTATGGATGATTGATCAAGTTGGGAAAAAATAGATGGACTTCTATTTTTGATGAAAGTGTGAGTGATCAAAGTCTATTTTTAGACTGGCTGTCAAAAGTAGAAAAGTCAAATATTATTATCTCACAATAATATTTGGACTATAAACTTAATCTTATTCTCTTGGAACACTTCAGTTTGAGCTACAGAGGTGGCACATGCAGCTGTCAGAAGAAAATACGCTTTTCTTATGAGTTAGTTGAGTTGTTGCATGCATGACTTCAGTTAGAACTCAATTAGTTGAGTTTGGTGGAGTTGATTGTGGAGTTGATGAAGTTGTGTTCAGTTTAACTTTGTTAAACTGGTTGTATTTAGTCTAACTGGCAAATAGACTAGAGATGAGTTGGGTGAATTAGTTATTAATTAATTCACAAGTTATTAACTCATAATACAACTAATGAATACATCAGTTAACTCAGTTGCATGTCAGTGCATGTTCAGTTCAACAGGGAAAGGTGGTAGAGAATGATATTGCTATCAGTTGTGACTATAGTTGTGCACCAGATCTTGCACAATCAAGGGATTGAGTATGCCAATGAGTTTGCTCACGTATTTGCCCACATTATAGCTTGTGCTCACGTCCAACAAAGAGTGAGTGACTATTTTGCAGGTGAAAATCGAGTTTGGTGAGCCATTCTCATCAGTTCTTGAGCAGGTATTGAGAGGTGGAGGCAGGCAAGCAGTGGAAGAGATTTGGAGATCAGATCTGAGCTGTATTGTGTGTAACAGAGGTGGAGATACTTGTGAGAAGTATTATGTTGTGTAGTGTTACATGACTCAACCATTAATATACAGATAGTTGGAGTTTTTAGCGAGATGCTTTCCCCGGGATACATACTGTGTTAATGTGTGAATGCTCTTGATGTTTTATTGTTATTGATGCTGCTATATTGATGATCAACGTAGAGGAGCTTATGTATTGTGTATGTATTCCGCAATAGTACATGATCAGGATAATCTCTGTTGAATATGTGTTAAATTATTCAAAATTTCTACATGGTATCAGAGCTGCTTGATTTGTAGAAGAGATTTTTACAAGATATCAAGCAAGGATTGATTATCAGATCTACTATTCAGGAAGTGTTTACATTCTATTTCTTCAGGCAGAGTTTGTAATCGGGCCAGGTAGCCTCTGGGTTCATCCTTCCTTTGGAAGGTGAGATATCCGGTAAAAGCCCATACAGTCAATCTCTGTACGAGAAATATTTTGTTCTCACGAATTCTAGATCGGAAGCAGTTGAGTTGGTTGCTGGTGGAATTCGAATTTGCAGCAGTGTTTTCTCGGTGACAACGCAGCAATGTCTTTCAACGGATTGCGATTGGAGTATGCTCTTGAGGGTAGCTCAAACTATATTGCATGGAAGGACAGGATGGAGGCAGTATTGGATGATAACAGGCTGAAGGAGTTCATAGATACGGATATCCCAAAGCCTACTGATGCTGCTGAGGTGGATGTTTGGCAAAAGAAGACCGCAAAATGTCGAAGGATTCTGTTGGAGGGCGTGAAGGATCACATTGTGTCCAACCTCCATGGAAAGGCTACTCCATATTTGATGTGGAAATCATTAACAAAATTATTCCAAAGCAAGAGAGATCAGAGGAAGCTGGCGCTCAAAGATAAACTCAGAAACATCAAATGCGAGAAGGGTGACAATATTCCCAAGTATCTCATGAAGTTCACTCCATGTCGAGATGAGCTGGGAAGTGTGGGGGTTACTGTCGCTGATGAGGACTTGGTGAGCTTGGCTCTCCTTGGTCTTCCGAAGAGTTGGCATGCCTATCAAGACTCTGTCAATGGTCGGGAGAAGTTGCCAGGATGGGAAAGACTATGGTCAGATCTTGTGCAGGAGGAGATCAGGCGGAGTACCAGGGACGGATCTTCGTCAACGGGAGCTTATGAAGAGAATTGTGCTTTGGATTCCAAAGCAAAGAAAGGGAAGAGCAAGAAAGCTTCTCAGTGTGGTGCGAAAGGCAAGAAGTAGGATATGTCCAAGGTGAAGTGTTTTCACTGTCACCAGCACGGACACTATGCCACAAATTGTCCACAGAAGAAGAAGAACAAGCAAGCTGCTGGATCTGCAGGGGGAGAGGCCTTAACTTCTCAGTTTGAGCTTGATTTTTCATTGATCGCATGCTTGGTTTCAAGTGTGATGGGATCAGTGTGGTTCTTGGACAGTGGTGCGTCTTTTCACATGACGGGAGATAGAGATTTGTTCTCTGATCTGGAGGACAAAGATCTTGGAGTGCACATTGAGATGGGCGATGATGGTTGATACAGTGCGACTGGTATCGGTACCATTTCCTTTGAGAGGGAGTCTGGTAAACCCTTTGTATTGAAGGAAGTCATGCATGTTCCAGGATTGAAGAAGAATCTCATCTCAGTGGCGATGTTAGAAGAAAAGGGGTATGATGTTGTTTTCACCGAGGGAAAGGCCTTCTTGCGCAGCAAGACAACTGGTGAGACCCGGAAGATAGGGGTTCGAGTGAGGAACCTTTATCAGTTTCATGTAGATGGATGCGCAGCAATGGCAGGCAAGGCAGAAGGATTGGTGAGCCGGGATGATGGCGAGTTGTGGCACAGGAGATTGGGTCACCTTCACCATGGAGCCTTGAAGATACTGCAGCAGATCACTACAGGGCTTCCTAAAGGCACACTTGCGCAATCAGATCAGTGCAAGGGGTGTACTTTGGGGAAGTTTGTGAAAGCCACCTTTCACGAGAAGGATAGTCGCGCCACGACGATCCTTGAGAGAATTCACACAGACGTGTGTGGACCTTTCTCAGTTTCTTCGACAACAAAACACAGGTATTATGTGATTTTTGTTGATGATTTCTCTCGGAAGTGCTAGATCTTCTTCATGCAGAAGAAGAGCGAGACATACTCAAAGTTCTGTGAATTCAAAGCACTGGTCGAGAAGGAGTCGGGGAAGAAGGTGAAGGTTCTTAGGAGCGATAATGGTGGTGAATACATCTCGGATGAGTTCAAGGATTTCTGCAAGGCAGAAGGGATTCGTAGAGAGCTCATAGCTCCCCATAACCCACAGCAGAACAGGGTAGCTGAGTAGAAGAATAGAACGATTGTGGGTGCTACACGGGCAATATTGCATGATCAGGGCCTACCCCTTCACTTGTGGGCGGAAGCATGCAATACAACAGTTTATGTGCAGAACTGTTGTCCTCATAGGATACTTGGCATGAGTACACCTGAGGAGACTTATTCTGGTAAGAAGCCTGATCTTTCTCATTTGAGGATTTTTGGTGCTAACATTTACATGCATGTGACAAAGGATGCCAGGAAGAAGTTGGAGCCAACCGCAGAGGTTGGGATATTTGTGGGGTACACTGATACGTCCCACAACTATCATGTGTATTTTCCAGACAGTGGTAAAACTGTTGTGCGACGGAATATAAAAGTTTAGCAGGAGAAAGCCATGAAGTGTTCGCTTGAGAGGGAGCTACACTTGCATGCAGATGAGGAGCTATTAGTTCCTAAGGATGAGCTTCAGGACGTGGATCAGCCACAGGACGAAGTTCATGGAGTGGAAGATACCACTCATGTAGCACCAACCATCAGAGGGCGAAAGCGCTTGACAGAAGCTGAGCGACTGGCTCAAGATGCAGAGAAAGTTGTAGGACCACCTACAGCCCAACGCAGGCAGAGACAGTCACCTGATCGGTACACTAGATACATGGCTCTTATGAGCAAGTGTGTTATGACTGAGCCATCCTCTTTCGAGGAAGCTGTGGAGGATCCCGCATGGGTAGACGCCATGGTGGAAGAGTATGATTCTATTGTCAGAAACAGTGCATGGGAGATTGTTCCTAGACCGGAAGGGAAATCAGTGGTGGGTTCGAGATGGATCTACAAAGTTAAGCAGGAAACTGATGGGAGTGTGGAGAAGTACAAGGCAAGATTTGTTGCCCGAGGCTTTTCACATATTGAGGGGATCGATTATGAGGAGACCTTTGCACCTATCGCAAGGTATTCTTCCATACGGACGATTCTTGCTCTGTCAGCGCAGATGGGATGGCACATTCATCAGATGGATGTGAAGACTACGTTCCTCAATGGAGTCATTGAGGAGGAGGTGTACATTGAGAAACCCGAAGGCTTTGAAGTCTTCAGCAGCGAGTCGCATGTGTGCAGGCTCAAGAGAGCGCTGTATGGGTTGAAGCAAGCACCACGTGCTTGGTACACACGGATAGACAGCTATTTCACAAGACTTGGATTCTCCAAGAGCGAGGCAGATCCGAACCTATACCAGATTGTGGTGGAGGGTAAGTTGCTTATCATTGTACTATATGTTGATGATTTGATTCTAACGGGTGATGAGCTGTTGATACTGTCATGTAAGAAGGATCTTGCTACAGAGTTTGAGATGAAGGATTTGGGCCTCCTTCACTATTTCCTGGGATTGGAGATATGGCAGCGTAGTGGTGGACTATTTGTTTCTCAGGGCAAGTATGCTCGGGAGATACTGGAGAAGTTCAACATGCATGGCTGCAAGCCTGTTGATACTCCTCTTCCTGGAGGTTGGAGGAAGGAGGATGCCACTTCGGGAGAAGAAGTGGATGCCACTTTTTATCGACAGTTGGTGGGGTCGCTGATGTATTTGGTCAATACACGACCTGATATATGCTATGCAGTTAACCAGCTTTCACAAGCTATGGTTAAGCCTACCAAGCTCTTCTGGAAGGCGGGCAAGCATGTATTGCGCTACTTGAGAGGCACATCGGGATATGGTTTGTGGTACAGATAGGAGGATGAGGTGAAGCTATGTGGCTTCACGGATGCAGATTCGGCAGGGAGCCCAACAGACAGAAAGAGCACATCAGGAGGGGTCTTCAGTATTGGATCGACAGCAATTTCTTGGTACAGCAGGAAATAGAGATCCGTGGCACTCAGTTCAGCAGAGGCCGAGTATATGGTAGCAAGTTTGGCTGCATGTGAGGCTATATGGATGAGGAAGATCCTAGTTGGTTTGTTCGGTTCTCATTTGGATCCTACTGTGATTTACTGTGATAACCAGAGTTGCATTAAACTCTCGGCTAATCCTGTATTTCATGATAGATCTAAACATATTGACATCAGGTACCATCATATCAGAGATTGTGTGCAGCGGAGGATCATGTTACTTTCGTACATTCCAACGGAGGATCAGGATGTTGATATTCTGACGAAGGCTCTCACCAGGAGAAATTCGAGTACCACCGAGGCAGGATAGGGGTTGCTGATAATCCATATCTTGTCGAGAGGGAGTGTTGAGATTGCAACAAGATGATGGAGCTTAGTGAAAAGAGTCGCCTTCACTAAGTGGGCCCGCAGGCTATTTTTGGCGCAAGTCTATTTTTAGACTATGTCTATTTTTATACATATGGATCATGTCTATGGATTGCAAGTTGCTGTTTATGGATGATTGATCAAGTTGGGAAAAAATAGATGGACTTCTATTTTTGATGAAAGTGTGAGTGATCAAAGTCTATTTTTAGACTGGCTGTCAAAAATAGAAAAGTCAAATATTATTATCTCACAATAATATTTGGACTATAAACTTAATCTTATTCTCTTGGAACACTTCAGTTTGAGATACAGAGGTGGCACATGCAGCTGTCAGAAGGAAATACGCTTTTCTTATGAGTCAGTGGAGTTGTTGCATGCATGACTTCAGTTAGAACTCAATCAGTTGAGTTTGGTGGAGTTGATTGTGGAGTTGATGGAGTTGTGTTCAATTTAGCTTTGTTAAACTGGTTGTATTTAGTCTAACTGGCAAATAGACTAGAGATGAGTTGGGTGAATTAGTTATTGATTAATTCACAAGTTATTAACTCATAATACAACTAATGAATACATTAGTTAACTTAGTTGCATGTCAGTGCATGTTCAGTTCAACAGGGGCAGGTGGTAGAGAATCAGATTGCTATCAGTTGTGACTATAGTTGTGCACCAGATCTTGCACAATCAAGGGATTGAGTATGCCAATGAGTTTTCTCACGTATTTGCCCACATTATAGCTTTTGCTCACGTCCAACAAAGAGTGAGTGACTATTTTGCAGGTGAAAAACGAGTTTGGTGAGCCATTCTCATCAGTTCTTGAGCAGGTATTGAGCAGTGGAGGCAGGCAAGCAGTGGAAGAGATTTGGAGATCAGATCTGAGCTGTATTGTGTGTAACAGAGGTGGAGATACTTGTGAGAAGTATTATGCTGTGTAATGTTACATGACTCAATCATTAATATACAGATAGTTGGGGTTTTTAGCGAGATGCTTTCCCCGGGATACATACTGTGTTAATGTGTGAATGCTCTTAATGTTTTATTGTTATTGATGCTGCTATATTGATGATCAACGTAGAGGAGCTTATGTATTGTGTATGTATTCCGCAATAGTACATGATCAGGATAATCTCTGTTGAATATGTGCTAAATTATTCAAAATTTCTACATAATGTTGTTAGAGGTGCTACTATTCACCCATAATTCTTAACAAACTTGTGATAATACCATGTCAACCCAAGAAATCACCGCAAATTCTTTATGGATATGGGGATTTTCCATTCCTTAATGGGTTTAATTTTTCTAGGGTCTACCTTAACACCTTCATGAGATACAATATGACAATATATTCCACCTCTTGTAATCCAAAGAAACATTTGGAACTTTGTGCATATAATTATGTCTCCTCCAATAGTTTAAGCACCTGATCAACATGTTGAACATGATCCTTCCAAGACTTGTTGTAGATTAGTATATCATCAAAAAATAATAAATTTTTTTTCTAAGTGTTTGAAAATGGAATTCATCAAAACTTGAAACGTAGAAGGTTGATTGGAAAGGCCAAAAGGAATCACCAAAAATTCATAATGACCCTCATGAGTTCTAAATGTTGTTTTCAGAATGTCTTCAGTATTCATTCTAGTTTGATGATATCCTAAATGAATATCCAACTTGGTGAAGTAAATTGATCCATGCAATTCATCCAATAATTCATCAATGACAGGAATGGGAAATTTATCTTTAATAGTGATATTTTTGAGCTCCCTATAATCCAGACACATGTGCCATGATCCATCCTTCTTATGAACAAATAATACTGGAGCAGAGAAAGAACTTTTAATAGGTTGAATTATACGAGCCTCTAGCATTTCTACAACCATACGTTCAGTTTCACTCTTTTGGGCATAGGGATATATGTAAGGCCTACTGTGTGGAGGAACAAGTATTCCTGGAATCAAATGAATATCATGATCATGATCACGAATATGTGCGAGGCCTTTTGGACTCTCAAATACGTTGGAATGATTTTCCAAGGCTTTTTTGAAATCTGGAGAAATAGATGATTTCAATGTGGGAACCTCTAGAGAACATAATTGTGCAATTATTCCTTGATGTAATTTCTTTAGGAGATTTTTCATTTTGTTAGAGCCGATTATATTTTTCGATTTCCTTACGATGCCCCTTAATTCAAATTCCTTTCCTTTAGAAAAAAAATTTCAAGAAAAGTTCTTGAAAATTAAAACCTATCGTACCTAGATATTGTAGCCATTGGACTACTAGTACAACATCAATAGAACCCATTGGAATGGAAAGCATTAGGATATTCGATACATATTTTACCATGAATAGCTTGATATTATGGCACTTTCCATAGCAATTTATGGTTCCTCCACTTGCAACCATCACTTGACACTCTAGTGTTGGATATAGGAAGCAATTCAATTCCTTGGCTATCTTACAATGAATAAAATTATGGGTACTTCCCGAACCAATAAACACTTACCTTTTTCTTCTTCATATGTCCTTCTATATTGATAGTTTGAGGAGTGATAATTCTTACCAATGCATTACAAGATATGGTCATATTCATTTCTTCTTTCTCTAGGGTTTGTTCATGGTGTATATCCTCTTCTTTTGATGTTAGTTATTCCATTTCTTCCTCCTCTTCACAATCTATGTAAAATGATTTCTTCTCAGCACACTTATGACCTTTAGTGTATTTTCTATCATAGTTGTAACAAAGCCCTTTTGTTATTTTTTATTCCAATTGTTGTGGTGTCAACCTTGTAGGTTGTGGAAGGATAGGGGAAAATCACTTCCATCTTTATAGTTGTGAGTGGTAGGCTTCCTTGTTGCCATAATTTTACTTTCCATTTTTCTTTCCAACCTGAATGCCTTCTCCATTGAATCAGGTTCCCAAAGGCAAACCTCATGTTGGATTTTATCCTTTAAAGTACCTATGAACACATCAATCCTATGCTCCTCTAGAATATATTTTACCCTCATATTCAATTTTTGGAAGTCCTCAATGTGCTCCATCATTGAACTCTTTTGTTTGAGATTTATCAATTGGCTAAAAAGGTGTTGCTTTTTTTATCCTCATAATGTGCTATCATTTCTTACGTAAAATTGCCCAAGTGGCAATTTGTTTACGAGATAAAAGTCATAGATACCACACAAACTAATTTGGTTCCAAATATAAAGTTGCAATGTGTACCTTTTGTGTGTTTTGCACATTATGGACATCGAAATATTGCTCCATCTATAGTATCCATTTTACGAGACCCTTTCCATCAAGCTTCCACATATCGATCTTTGGAACATGGTGGATCTTGAATCCAATGTTAGAGTCTTGAAATCATGATTAAAATTTTTGTTGTTCTCATCATGAGCTTCATTTTGTTATAGACATATTTGGGCACATCAACCCCAAAATTATATGTCGACAAAACTAGGGCTCATCAACCCCTAAAATAGTTGTTTCATACCCTAAAGGAACATAATCATTTAAATACATCATTCCCCAAAAGTTCCATCTGAGAAACCATCCACAAATAGCCTAAATTGGACCATACTGACTGCTCCACTAGAAAAGTACGATGCATACTGACTTCTCCACTACCAGGGTGCGATGCATACTAATTGGGCCTTCTATAGGGTGCGATGGGCGAGGACGGACAAATGTCTGGGACAGTTTGCTAAGTGGATTTTCTTAGAATCTTCTAGAAACTTCTCCTTTGCCACTTCACTCTCTGAATTCACCCAAGGATGAGTAAGGGATCCAAACTTTAGTTATCTCTTCTATTATGGAACTAAATGTAACAAGTGGAATGACACTAATCAATCCCCATGGATGACTCACACCCTTGCAGACATCTATAAATGGATCCATCATTCAAGAGATCTAGGGGCTGGAATGTTGTGAATTTCAAGTAAGTGCTGATAGTTTGTAATTGAGGAAGAGAATTGTATTGCTGGAGTGATCTTGCTATTTCTTGAGGTGAAGAGGGATTGAAGCTAGGAGGATGATGTTGTATTAGACAACTGGGTTATAATTCTCCCTTCTATTAATAAAGTTATTCTAGTTTTCTTCCATATGATTGTGCAATTGTGAATGTTATCATTTGTGAATGCTATCATTTTTAATTATATATCTGATTCTTTAATGTTTATGTTGTAATAGATCACGATGCTTTGACAGTTCTCTATTGCTGTACTTGTGCAGGTACTCTCCAAGCATGGTAAGTACGGGGAGGAGTTGTGGGTTCTGTTGAAGGGGAGAGAGATCAAGCAAGGGATTAAGCAGAAGTTCCAGGTTGGTTCCATTATCTTTCTCTTATATGTTACACATAGAAGAAATCATTGAATTTTTGTAAACTGTTGTTTCTAGGGTAGCTGCCAAACCTAGAGGGCTAGTCATTTGACAAGACACTAGTTTTCTCAGAAACAAAATGGCGACTCCACTGGGGAACACATATATTGTTTGTTTTTTGTTATTGTTTGTTTTATAAACTATAGACAGAGCCTGAAGTCAGCCAGGCAACCTTTGAACTGCTCTTGCTCTACAATTGCATAGTAGATGAATGCTGCTTCAGTCAATCTCTGGTTTAGTTTATGAATTAAATAGTTGACTCACAAGCACATCTAGATGCCCTTTTGGTAGCTCAGTAACCTCTCAAGACATTCCTTCATACTTTTATCTTTACTGTTCATCAAAACTCAGCTTAACTGACTGAAAACAGCTGCACATCTGAGCCAAAACCCATTTCAGTTGTGCTCCCTAGACCATCGCATTGTCTATCACTGTAAACCAGTATGAATCACACTTCCCAAGTGTAGTAAGTGTAGTGCATCTCTGTCTCTACAAAGCCTAGTACGATGACTGAATGAACTCTTTTTCCATTCTAGAAATTGAGGGTTTTTGGCGTTGTTTTTAGTTTTGTTTAGTTGTTTTGCTGCTTATGAACAGTGCCTCTTTGCTGAAGCCTACTTGCATCACATAGATCAACCTCCATTAGATTAGGATTAGTGAATGTTTTTTGTGTTTTTGTTCATCATTTGCAATCCTTTGTTGAAAATTTGTTTAAATCGATTTGTCGCTTTGATACGAAAGTGTCGTAATTGTCGTTTTGTGTCGAAAAGAGAAGTTTTCTGAATTTCTCCTTCCCTTGATAGTCGATTGAAATTTTATTCATGTATTTGGTTTGATTTGTTTATATTCGAATTGTCGAAAGAATTTTTTTTTATTCAAAATTGAAAAGTGTCATGTAGTCTTCCTTTCTCTTTTGAAAAAGAAATTGTCGAAAACGTCGCTTTGAGTAAAATATTTTAGATCTTTGCTGCATTTAGTTTTCCTTTTTGGGCATTTTTCACATTTAGGAGAACGAAAACAAATACATGCATTTTCATTTCACATTTTTTAGATTTGTGTGCGAAAAGATGATTTACGAAAAATGCACTAGCGTGTGCTCTTTTCTCTTTGTTTGAAAGAATTGTAATCTTCTTTCCCTAGTAGCTAAGGCTTCCATTGCTCAAAATAAACAAAGATTATTTATCATTATAGATTGCATTTTAGGAATTTCAAAATCATTACCACACGGTGAACCATTGAAAGGCAAACTCTAAAAAAGATCAACTCTAAAATAAATTTCAATGAACCTAACAATGCTTTGGAACTTAACGCAACATATCTAGAGGTTTAGGCTATAGACGTGATTTGGCGTGGTTAAAACTAGTTGCTATTGTTTTCATTAAAGGTTGGGTGATTCCTCCTCCTTGATACGACAAGTGCTAGCACGGACTTGTGCTCCCCGTACCATCACGTATATATTGAGAGACCACAATGGGCTTATATCCTTTATCCATAGGAAACAAAGTCTACCGCCTTATTGATCGCAATGGACTGAACACAGCATTCAAGAAGATTGACTGCCATACATAAGTCCTTGGTAATTTCTCTTTAATTTATCACCAATGTGTATATTATAGTTTTGCGATTGGTTTGGTAATCCCTCTATCTAGATATTCTAGAGTAGTCACTTTCATTCCTTTTCAACTCTTTAAAATAAAAGGTCCATCTGAGCACTTGTCCTTTCAGGCTCATTAAAAATCAAAGGCGACTAGAGTTATATTTAGCTTTTTCTCGACTCTTAAAAACTGAAAAAAGCAAAGTTGTGTCAAAGCGTCATTAAAATTAATTGAAATGGGAATAACATCCCTATTCCTTAGCTGATCTTAGGTTGAGACATATGGCATCAAATCTAGAGTCCATTAATCAAGGAATCCCTTTTGAGGGGAATCCTAGTCCATTTTCCTCTTGGGGAAATATCGGTGCTCCTTATATGGCTACATTGTCCCTTTCGGGAATAACCATTGGCCTACTGGTATGGCTGTTTTTGACCTCTATGGTTCAAAATGTTGCGATTCCTCTGCAAAAAAAAATTAACCTCTAGTTGATCCTCAAGTTGAACCTTTGCCTTCTTCTTCGTTTGTTTCTCCCTCCCCTTCTTCCTCTTCGCTTGGTGAAAGTAGTGATGCTAGTAACCAAGTGGCTGAGAAGAAGAAGAAAGGGAAGGAGAAGAAGAAGAACCCAATTCAGGAAGGGGGCAACCAAGGAACCATTGCTGTGAATGCATCATCTGGTGAAAATCTGCACATTAAACTTCCCAAACCCAAATTTCCATGCATAATTTGTAGAGGAGACCATTTTCATTGAGATTGTCCTTTCTTTCCTCGGATCTTGAGAGAATGGTCTCCTTGTTCGCACTGCTCAGTGTCATCAACCTCTGGTGATCATGTTGGTAGCACACCATCAACTAGTTATAGTAAAGTTAATGGAAAGAAAGGAAATGTCAAAGTTCCATGTAGGTTATGTGAAGGTAATCATTCCCTTCACCGTTGTCCTTTTTTGGATGAAGCGAAAAGAGTGTTCGATAACCGTCTTACTTCACCGTAGCGACTTCCATCTGGCTACAGGAAACTCTCCCCAAGTCCTTTACTAGTTGAAAAACCAACTGACTTAAATCAACCGTCAGTCAAAACCACTCTCTCTAAAAGTGAATCTTATGAGTCTATACCTGACCAAAGTCAACAGGTTGAGGTGACAGTTGACCCAATTTCACCTTCAGATAATCGTACCCTTATCGAAAAGAGTGGAAATGATATCATTCAAGCTCTTTTTGATTCTAATGAGCTTGGGGGCAATCCACTTATACCTTCAAGACAGGAGGAAAATCCTCCAGATCTCATAACTCAAGGAGCTAATTCTCCTGTTACATCAATGGTATCACTTGAACCTTCATTCCATCCACCTGATATCCAGGAGTAATCTGATGAATGTAATAAAGCTTGGGGGGAATGCATATAGTTGTAAAGATAAGTTTCCTTGTAGGTTATGTGATTGGTCTATCATACTCGTCTATCACACCATTCATCTTTGTCTATTCTGGATGAAGTCATCCTACTTCACCGTAGTGATTTCCATATGGTTACAAGAGAATTTTTTTTCTTGCTGGGGGCATGAAAACCCATATCAAGAATAGTTCCCCCATGGTTCAAGACTGTCAAGAAATGAACCCATTTTCAATTTTTACTTCAAGCATAGTTTTGTTGTTTCGAGCTTGTGTAAAAATGAAACTGACTTCAAGAAAAGTTTTTGTTTCAAGCTTATGTAAAAATGAAACTGAATTAAAGATAGGTTATAGTGTAGGTTAGGAATTCTTAAAGATAGGTTTCAGTGTAGGTTAGGTTTTATAGTTTTCCACTCAAATTGGTGATTTCCATATGGTTACAGGAGACTCTCCTTTTCATCATGCTGGGGGCATGAAAACCTTTTTTCATTTTTATTTTCAAGCATATCTTTCCATTTTAAGCTTGTTAAAAAATGAAACTGAATTCAAGCATATCTTTCCATTTTAAGCTTGTTAAAAATGAAACTGAATTCAAGCATATCTTTCCATTTTAAGCTTGTTAAAAAATGAAACTGAATTCAAGCATATCTTTCCATTTTAAGCTTGTTAAAAAATGAAATTGAATTCAAGCATATCTTTCCATTTTAAGCTTGTTAAAAAATGTGTTAGGCCCCTATACTACTAGTGTAACCCCTTATTGTTATTAGTATAACCCACTTATTATATTAATGTACCCATGTAGTGCCCATATTGTTACTATTATGCCACATAGAAGCCCACCATTGTTACTGTTGTGCCCTACAATATTATTGTTATGTAGGCTTTGATTGTATTGGGACCACTTAGACTCCTATATATAGAAAGGAGGTATTTTCATTTGTATCATCAAAGAATTGTTCATTTATGTAATGTAAAGGAGGTTGCCCCCTCGAAGAGGCTGAAGTCTAAGGCGTGGATCTCTCTTTTCTATCTTTTTGTGAGCTGGTTTCATAACATTTGGTATCAGAGCTTTGGATTCTAGGGTTTCGCTGCTCCAAACAGGTCATCGTGGCATTTTCGCTATAACTTTTTTCTGTGACGTTTCAGAAGTCGCAAAAAAAAACCCATTGGAGAAGCATTGACGCTGAACCTTGGGTCTGAATTTCAGATCTTTTCGCGCGATATTTGCGGAGATATGATCTGAGGAAGTTGGTCTTTTTGCAGACTCCTGAATTACACTCAAAACAGGTGACCTGGGGAAAATCGTCATAACTTTCTTTCTGAGCATCGGATTAAAATTTCGTAAGAAGGTACGGAAAGAGAACGGACTGTAGTTTCTGTTTATATATTTTTTAGAGTCAAAGGTTGAAACAGTGACGCGTGGCACTTCATACAAGTTCGCTTTACTGAACTAGTCTATAATCAGGTCACTACGGGAGATTGTGCATAACTTTTTCTTGGAGAATCCAATTTGGATCAGACTTGTGGCATTGGAAAGAGGACACAGAGGGCTACTACAAGTTACAAGTTCATAACTTAAAGATCTGAAAGTACAGAGTTATAGTCGTTACAAGGTAGAGCTCCTAAAATCAAGAAAAAGCAAGATGAGGAAGTTTGATGGCAAGGATCCGGTAAATTGGATACTTCAGATGGAGCAATATTTTGATATACATGGTGTACAACTGTTACAAAAGGTATGTATTGCATCTTAATATTTAGAACCAGATCAATTTTTATGGTACAAAGGGCTTTGTTCTCGTAAAAAACTTGTTACGTGGTCAATTTTCACGGAGGAAATGATAACATATTATGAGGATATAAAGAGCAACACCTTCTTTAGAGAAACACCACAACAATTGGAAAGAGTAAACGGGCTTTGTGACATAATGGAAAGCAAAATTATGGAAACCAGGAAGCATACCCCTCACAACTATAAAGATGGAAGTGTTGTTTCTCCCAGCCTTCCACAACCTACAAGGGTTACACCACAACAATTGGAAGAAAAAAGAGAAAAAGGGCTTTGTTACAATTGTGATAAAAAATGCACTAAAGGTCATAGGTGTGATGAGAAGAAATTATTTTACATAGAATATGAAGAGGAGGAAGAAAATGATCAAGAAACATCAAAAGAAGAGGATATACGTCAGGACAACACCCCAGAGAAAGAAGAAATGAATCAGACCATATCTTGTAAAGCCTTGGCAAGAATTACCACTCCTCAAACTCTCAAGATAGAAGGACATATCAAGAAGAAAAAGGTGCAAGAAGTGAAAGATCACATCGAGAAAGAAGAAATGAATCCAACCATATCTTGTAATTCAATGGATGAAATTACCACTCCTCAAACTATCAAGATAGAAGGACACATCAAGAAGAAAAATGTTCAAGAAGTGAAAGATCACATCGAGCATCAAGAAATGAATCCGATCATATCTTGTAAAGGACTGGAAGAAATTACCACTCCTCAAAAGATAGAAGGACATATCAAGAAGAAAAAGGTTCAAGTAGAGAAAGATCATATCAAGCATCAACAACAAGTTCTCCAACTTTTAAAGGATATCGCCTCTTCGGTGCAAAATCAAATGAAACAACAGGTAGATCAACATCGTAGTGAAAAATGTTTTGATGTGAGTGATTGGGTATTTTTACTGCTACATCTCAAGCAAGCTATTTATGAGAAGGAAATGTTGGCAATACTACATGCACTTAAAAAATGGCGACCTTACCGAATTGGAAGACGCTTCAAGGATGAGGATGTGGAAGCATTGTTTTGTGCTATTTATATTATACAACCAAATTGGATGAACGAAGCAACGGATGAATGGAAGAAAAATGAAGAAGTATGGCGACTTATTCAAAAGTTGCAAAAGATCCCAATTCAAGCAATATTGCCAGAAATTGAAGAGGAAGGAAAAATCATATTGGAACCTGGAGCAGTCATAAAAACAAGAACCCGACAACTACGAAATCGATCAATTTCAGAGTATCTCATCAAGTGGAAGAACTTACCTGCTGAATATTCCACATCAGAGGACAAGAATTTTATATAGAAGCATCAAGAACTACTCAAGCGTTGAGGACAACGCTTTTTGAAGGAGAGGGGCATGTTAGGCCCCTATACTACTAGTGTAACCCCTTATCGTTATTAGTATAACCCACTTATTATATTTATGTACCCATGTAGTGCCCATATTGTTACTATTATGCCACATAGAAGCCCGCCATTGTTACTATTGTGCCCTACAATATTATTGTTATGTAGGCTTTGATTGTATTGGGACCACTTAGACTCCTATATATAGAAAGGAGGTATTTTCATTTGTATCATCAAAGAATTGTTCATTTATGTAATGTAAAGGAGGTTGCCCCCTCGAAGAGGCTGAATTCTAAGGCGTGGATCTCTCTTTTCTATCTTTTTGTGAGCTGGTTTCATAACAAAATGAAACTGAATTCAAGCATATCTTTCCGTTTTAAGCTTGTTAAAAAATGAAACTAAATTCAAGCATATCTTTCCATTCTAAGATTGTAAAAAAATGAAACTAAATCCAAGCATAGTTCTCCCATGGTTCAAGCTTGTCAAAAAATTAACCCATCCAAGAATAGTTCCCCCATGGTTCAAGGTTGTCAAAAATGAACTCACTCTCTGTAATTAACCTTTGTGATTTCCATTCTGTCAGCCTTTCGAACCTTGGTTGTGTACCTCCCATCACCACCATTCCTTTGGCTGATCATACACTCTCACTTGGTTGTTTTACCCTTTGAGGAACAACTGCAATGAGTGGTCTTATTAACCAACCTCTTCACATAATTCAACATGTTTTGAGAAGATCCAAATTCGCCGGAACTAGTTGCTACGCTAGACACCATTCGTTCCTCAAAATTGAGTCTCCTTTAAACCCTTTTTAGATTTGTTAAATATGAAAATATTGTCGAGCGCCGACTTTTCCAACTTGTTAAAGTGATTGGAAAAGTCATCCCTCCTATACCATTTTACACTTTTTCGGACCCAAGGGATTATCTTATGAAAAATTTGAGAGCTTGTCCTTTTCAGCTCATTAAAGTGATTGGAAATGCCAAGAGTCCTCTTTAAACCCTTTTCAGACTCATTAATTATGAAAATATTGTCGAGCACTTGTTATTTTCGGCTCATTAAAGTGATTGGAAATGTCATCCCTATCGTATTATTTTATCCTTTTTCACACCTAAGGGATTATTTTATGAAAAAGGAGCCACGAAGTTTTCTTTCGGTCCTTTTTCAAACTCTCTAAACATGAAAAGGACCAAGTTATCCTTGTCGTTAAACTCGTTAAAACAATAGCGACAAACTTGTCCATTCTAGACAAGGCCCAGTTTCACTGTCACTAGACTCGTTAAAACATGGCGATAGGTTTGCCCAAAGGGAAAATTATAGAACAAGCATATGCTACCCTCCTCAAGCTTGACAAAAATAAAGAGGTATTGGTCAAGAATGGCTAGGGAAAAAGGGAAGAAACTTGAAAAACTTTATGGTAGCAGGTCTCTCTTGAACATGACACTTTCTCTTCATCTACGTGATTGAGTTAGGTTGGGTTATTCTGTTCACCGATCATCTCACCATTGGTCTTTCACACCATCCATATTTTGAGGTTAACACTACGAATTCATCTCAGTGTCGCCGATATGTTCAAATTCATTCAGTTGAGAAACCACCATCCAGTTAAGGTCTCACCCACTACAACACCTCCAACTTTCATTTTTCATGACCGCCATTCTTGAACCTTGTGTCGTCAGTTGATTTCTCACCTCGAGAAATCATTTTCTTCATTTCATGTCGTAGATGTGGGATACATCAAAGCCCTCCTATGACGAGTCGCTTCTTGTCGACATCAACTCATTATCTAAGAAGTTGACTTAGAAACAACCCTTTTAGTGTTTTGAAACTTGCATACATCAATGGCAAGTTTCTCACTTCCGACGACAGGTTGACATCAACGGCCTTCAACCGAAAGATTTTGTGTGGTGTTCGATATTGGATCATATATTCACACCACATGAATTGTACTATAGTACCTTGAGGGGCATTATCATTATCAGTGATTCCTCTCGTATCTATTAATAGCTCACATCATTGGCTGTTAATCAGGCGATGTCTTTCCATGTTCAACTATAGAACATCTTTTCGCATGGATTGACTTATACATCGAGTGGAGTTTGAACGAGTTTGAAGACCCCAGATCTAGTTTCATCCATCTTGGCTATGATATACTTAGGGATATAAAAACATAAAATGTACAAGGGCTCTACACAGATGGTCATCCTAGCCATGTATGATGAATCTATACTTGAAGAATCACCAGTCTGTATCTGCAGATGACTTTCTGATCTATGTACATGAAATGAAATTTATAAAGCTGAGCATGGGAATGCCTCCCTCAACTAGATCATGAAATTATATTATGATGATGTATTTTATTGTAATTTATGCAGGTCACCTTCCAGTTTCGAAACTTCGGATCCTCATGATAAAGCATTTCACCTGACATCAATATTTACGACTTCATGCTTTAGGCGGCAACTGTTATAGACATATTTGGGCACATCAACCCCAAGCTTATATGTTGATAAACTAGGGCTCATCAACCCCTAAAAGAGTTGTTTCATACTCTAAAGGAACATAATCATATAAATACATTATTCCCCAAAAGTTCCATCTGAGAAACCATCCAAAAATAGCCTAAATTGGACCATACTGACTGCTCCACTGCCAAGGTGCGATGGGCGAGGATGGACAAATTTTCAAGACAGTTTACTAAGTGGATGCTGTTAAAATATTCTAGAAACTTCTCCTCTGCCACTTGCCTCTCTGAATTCGCCCAAGGATGAGTAAGGGATCTAAACTTTAGTTATCTCTTCTATTATGGAACATAACAAGTGGAATGACACTATCAAACCCCATGGATGACTCACACCCTTGCAGACATCTATAAATAGATCCATCATTCAAGAGATCTAGGGGCTGGAATGTTGTGAATTTCAAGTAAGTGTTGATAGTTTGTAATTGAGGAAGAGCATTGTATTTTTGGAGTGATCTTGCTATTTAATGAGGTGAAGAGGGATTGAAGCTGGGAGGATGATGCTGGATCAGACAACTGTGTTGTAATTCTCCCGCGTATTAATAAAGTTATTCGATTTTTCTATTCGATTTTTCTTCCATATGATTGTTCAATTATGAATGTTATCATTTGTGAATGGTATCATTTGTTCATTATATATATGATTCTGTAATGTTTATGTTGTAATATATCATGATGCTTTGATGGTTCTCTATTGCTATACTTGTGCAGGTACTCTCCAAGCGTGGTAAGTATGGGGAGGAGTTGCGGGTTCTCTAGAAGGGGAGAGAGATCAAGCAAGGGATTAAGAAGAAGTTCCAGGTTGGTTCCATTGTCTTTCTTTTATCTGTTACACATAGAAGAAATCATTTAATTACTTAGGGTAGCAGCCAAACCTAGAGGGCTAGTCATTCTACAAGATACTAGTTTTCCTAGAAACAACTTTACTACCCTTTCGCCATTAGTACACATTTCTTGTAGCAAGTTTGTCAAATCTATCTTCAAATCTTCCATGTTGCCTTTAAGTTTTCTTCTATACCATCCATATTAATATCCATGCCATCCATCTTAGCTTCCATGCCATTCATCTTAGCTTCCATTCCATCCCTATTAGCTTTCACACCATTGATATTAGCTTCCATGACTGTATTTAAACCATCCATATTAGTTTGTGTTACTTTTTGTGTGAGTGAAAATTGTTGCACTTGATCTCATAATTTTGATATATCATGTTGCATTTCCTTCTCTTCTTCATGAGTCATGGTAGCACTTTATGGTTTCTTACTAGGTGCTTCCATTTCCTTTCTTTGAGGTATAAATTAATGATAATTATGCCTCACTATGCCCTTTGAATCACTTCAAACTAATTTTTCAAACCAATCTTATGCAAACTTTTAAAAAAAACTACACACCTTTTTTCGCTTTGTAGGAGCTCGATATTGAATATATTGTATCTTTTTAATTTATGATCTTCAAGGTCTGAAATTTTATTTTGTGGTATCCCTATAAGTCCTCTTTCTAACCCCATTAGTCTGACCAATATTGGATTCTTCAAGAAAGAGTTATGCCAAATCTCCTACAATGACTTGTCATTATAGATTGGTTTAGTAGAGAGAACTTGTATGACCTGCCACGCGTCATTGTTTCGACCTTCGGGCCTGAAAATGATACACATAAAACTAAAATATGTTCTCTTTCTGTAACTTCTTATTAAATTTCAATTTGATTCTTAGAGAGAAAGTTATGATAATTTTCCTAAGGTCGCTGGTTTAGGATTTAATTCGGGAACCTGCAAAAACCATAACTTCCTTGGATCATATCTCTGAAAATATAGCGAGAAAATATTTGAAATTTAGACCTAAGGTCATCAATATTTCATCCAAAATGAGTTTTAATTTCAACTTCTAAAACATCTTAGGAAAAAAGTTATAGCGAAAATGCCACAATGACATATTTGGAGCAACAAAACATAGAATCCAAACCTCTGATACCAAATGTCATGTAACTAGCTCACAAAACGGAAGAAAAGATAGGTCAATGACTTCAAAATTATCCTCTTCAAGGGGGAAACGTCCTTTACATTACAAAATTTAAAAATTCTTAGATGATACAAATGACAAAACCTCTTATCTATATATAGGAGCCCAAGGGGTCACAATATGATCAAAGCTGACATAATAATAATATAAGGACACAACAATAACAATAGTGGGCTTCTATGGGGCACACTAATAACAATATGGGAACAATAGGGGCAGAAAAATAACAATAAGTACTACAATGACAATAATGAGGGAATCACTAGTATTATAGGGACCTAACATGGACTAAAAAAAAGAAGTAAAAAATATATAATTTTTTGATTTTGTAAATAATAAGTTCAATAGTCATTCATTGTAAATATGAACTCTTAGTTAGTTTTTACTAATATTTTTTCATTTTTCACCAACGGTCCTACAAAATGGCTCAACGAAATTGTACTTTAGTTGAAAAGCGTTACACGATCTTTGTAATTCACTCCAATTTTCTATTTTAAAACAAATTGCCAAAATTAAAATATTAAAATTGCAAAATGGACATAGTTCATTTTGTAGGACTTTTAATTTCATGTAGGATCCACTCCATATCATCTCCTTCCTTCCAAAATCCCGATATAAGAAAATGTGATAAAAAAAATTTGCAATTTTAAAATTTTGATTTCAAATAATTGTGCGACCCAAACTAATTTTGCGATGTGATATTGCGATTGCGATACATCACAAATCGCATATCACAAATATAAAATATTTATTTACGCTTGTCTAAAAAAAACCAAACTCAGATTGCTATTTTGGTTTTATGTGAAGGGTTAATTCTTTTAACATAAAGTTTATTTGATCCTCCTTATCCCTCCATGATCGCACCCTCATTTTACTTTTCCTCCACCTCACCTCACCCCTCATCCCTCCATAACTCTTCCCCTCCACGTTCACACTCCTCCATAAGCTTCCCACTTACAATACGTTTAAGGAGTTTGGTTTATATGTTAATTTTAGTTTTTGATTTATTAATATAATTTGTAATAAATATATTATATTTATATTATAATATATTATATTATAGTTATAATTTAATACTATAATTTTAATATAATATAATTATAATATCAATTAATATAATTTTGTTAATAAATAATTTATAATTAGTTAAGTTTAATAATGTAGATGCAATTAATTAGTATTAATTAATTAATAACTGTAATTTAATTTAGAATTAGATTTTAAATAAAAAATATGATTTTTAGCCTAAGCAACAAAAATTCCAGAATTATGGTAATTGTAATATATTAACTTTGGAAGCTCATAAATAGAGTTTTACTTGGCCAAATGAGGTAGGATGACTCATTGGAAAGATAAGATTATGAATAATATTTATAAAGTAGTATCATTTTTAGATTTGATCATTTATTGGGTCTAAAATCCAGCAGAAGATCAAGCTCTGATTTTTTTAACAAAACTAATTTATGAGTTTAATTTTATGCATTTTCATTTGCCCACAACTTCTTCTGAGTATAGATCCATTTACCTATGTTCTTCTTGACCAATTAGATCACCACAAACATCAATAGAAAGCTCTGATTCCTTTTCATAATTATTTAATGAAGATTTGATTGTATGTGTTTTAATTCTAGATTTGGCATTTTGATTTTATTTTTGCATTTTAATTTTGTTTTGATTTGTTTTTATAGGAAAGCAGTTGAAGAGATGAGGATAAGAATATCTCAATCAATGAGAATGCTCCAACAATAGAAGAATGGAATTTTGGGCCAATGAAAATTGATGGAGTAGATTTATTCTTCAACAAACTTTTTTGTTGAGAATTCTTTTGTAAATATTATAAATAGCAGTTTGTAAAATGTATTCGGGGTTTCTCTCCTATATAATTTTGGCATTGTAAAAACACTACTATAATAGAGATTTAGAGTTGTATGTGAGATAAGAGAAAATCTCAGATCTGGGGATTATTGAAGATTTTTCTTTTGCATTCTGAATTATGTATGATGGGTAGAGATCGCACTACTACAACTCTTGTTGTAACAGTAGAAGTTCAAGGATTGTAGAGGATCGTTGGAGACTAGAGTCAGAGAAATGAATTCAATAAATTGGTATTTCTAATACTATTTTTTGAAATACGAGTTTCATTTTATGATGTTAGGATTGTATCATTTTATTTATATGTGTGCACTTTTGTTGATATGAGTAATTTGTCTCAATTATATGTTATTATTTATCTCTTCTCTTATGGATTGAATTCAGATTTCTGAGTAACTATTTACTCAAAAAATTGTTTTTAATATTGATTTAGCAAATAGTGATATGTTGTGAACTATTTCCTCATATTATTGTTTAATTGTTTAGATTATTGATTTAAGAATCAATATCATTATGTGAACTACTTCCTAAATGTTGTTGGTTGATTATTTTAGTTAAGAGGTGTCTGAATGGAATGTGTTTTGAAATTCATAATGTTAGTTAATTGAGTTGCTTCATTAGCTTGATATTCATTATAAGCCAGAAGTATTTAAATCCCAATTATTTAAATATCTTTCCCTCGGTTAGGTTAGATCTATATCTGCATAATTGAGATAGGATTAAGATTTAGTTCCTTTTGTTTTCATATTAGAATAATTTTGCATTTAGATTAATTTTACATTCCTAAAAGACCTCTTGAAAAGAGGAAAAGTTTAGTTGTGGCTTGGCTGAGCCCCTGATAAGCTTAAGGATCACTTTCTTACCTAATCCGCAAGAGGGATGATCTGATGTCGCTTCTCCATTAGCGGATGAAAGTCATATTTTAGGCCATTAGAGATTGAGAGAAGTTAACTGGACCTAGTTAAACTAGTCAAAACCACCATTAGAAATGGAAAAGTAGATGCTTTAAGGTTTGGAACGAGTGGTCATCCCCATTGTTGTTGTAGCAAATTTCAAGGCATCAACAAGACCATAGATGTTGTTTAGGTATCCATGTTGATACGTGCATAGAAGGTGGAATTTGACTGTTAGGGCATTGGGGTGCTGATCATGAAGTTATACTTTAATGAGTTGCGCATTCCAGGGTACTCCAAGATCTCCCATGGTACCTTCAACACTTATAACTACTGTGTGGATTTTCTTCCAAATTTTTTGCATGTAGAGATCGAAGTCATTTTCTGAGCACTTGTTTTCTTGAATTAGTAGAATTGTCCGAAGAACCTATTGCACTTTCCAATGAAGAATGTGATGCTTAGAAGGTGCATTCACTATCCTAAGATTCCAGGATACAAAATTCATATATGGGGGGTGGTTTGAGAGGCATAGACCTCGGTGATCTATTTATACTGTTGAGAGTCAACTAACTTCCTTGCAAAAACATCTATGCATTGCATGGTGGTTTTGCAACCTCTCTTTTTGAATTCCTTGTCGCTCTTCTTGCCATCTTTGGAGGTATTTGATTGAACCCAATGTTTCTAGGATGCCTTAACTTTTTGGAGTGCTTTTGATAGCATATTAATTTTCATGGAAGGGGCGCAGTTCAAGGTATTTCACTTGTAGGCTTCTTCCATGGCTAGTATGTTGAGGCCTTCTAAATCTTCCTAGTAATCCTCATCCATGGTGGTTGTTTCCATAGTGGGTTGGATTACTAATGGATCAAAGTTTGGAGTTTCTTGCTTCATAAGAAGGCTTGGATCTTCCATTGGGCATTTGACTTTTTTATTAGAAGTTAGATCTAGGAGTGAAACCTTTGGTTTTGTCTTTTCTTGATCTTGGTACATTTGATCCTCAGTTAGTTTGCTCAACACCTCGAAGCTATTTCCAGTTGTGACTTGTGCCTTTCTTGAGCTTTTAGCATTCACTTTCTAGTTGTGATGCTTTTTACTAGGAAATTTGGTAAAACCCTTCTCTTTTGGTCTACTTGCTAGGTGGGTTTCTAGCCTTGATGCATTTAGGGGACAGTCTCTAAAGGGATGGCCATGTTGATGGTACTTATAATAATGAAATTGAATGCTCTCGTTGTATATAAATTGAGTCCAGGTATTGCCTTCAAATTATAGATCTATTGCTTCAAGAAGCAAGCTTGAGATGTTTAGGTAGACACAAATCCTTGCATAAGAGGAGTAGAAACCATTCTTGGTTTGCTATGACATGTAGATGAACTGACCCATTTTATTACCAATATCCTCTAAGGTTTAGGGTCCCAATATTCAAACACGAGAGAATATAATTGGATCCAGACTAGAGCCCAAGAGAAATCCTCATTTGGGTTGAATTTTGGTGTCCAATATCTCAGAAATAGACCTGCAGAGCTCAGAAAATATTTGTGATATTTGTGCTTCCAACATTACACGATCTAGTTGAGGAGGGTGGTTTCAGATGGCCAAATACCTATGAATTTTCCAATCAAAGTGTTGTCCTACACGAATTCAATGGTGTTGGCTAAATGAGCAGACATAATGTGGAGCTTTGGTATCACAGTGGACTTAGCTATACATGTGTGCGTAGTAAGCTGCAATGTCTCCGATGGCTTGGAGAGGAGGGCATGATCACCATCTTTTGCAACATGTAGAGGTTGGGATGTCAGATCATGATGAGGAGGATTTCCTACAGTCAATAGCTCAATTCTCTACAAAGGAGTAGAGGGGTTGAGAGCCCCTCCTTCTAGGGTCACCAATCGCTGGACGCTCAAGGCTGAGCAGACTTATAGAGCTCGGGCAGGAAACCTTGTTGAAATTTCTTACACACTATGTTATATATATCTGTGTGTGTGTGTGTGTGTTATGTTAAATAAATTTATTTTATGAACTAAAAAACTATGTTATGTTATAAGAAATATATATATATATATATATAGAACTATAATAGATAGCTATGTAATGTTATAATTTTACAATAGTTAAATATATATAATTATGTTATGAACTATAGTAATGGTTATATTTTAAGATGTTATTCTATACTATGCTATGCTATAACTTCATGTTATGTTAAATAGTTATAAAACTATGTTATGTTATATTTTATATATATAACTATAATATATACCCATATGATATTATAGTTAAATATAATTATGTTATAGTTATATATGTTATGTTTATAATTATATATAGTTAAGTATTATATATACTTAGGTTACATGTTTTGTATATATATATATATATATATATATATATATATAATTTCGTTTTTAGATTTTGAACTTTAAAATTAATAGCTTATTTTTAAATCTAATCATATTATATTTATTAATAGAAAAAAATTTAAAATATAAATTAATTTAAATTTAAAATAATAAAATAAAATAAAATTTCTTATTTGATAAATAGAGGTTCACCATGAGCAACCATATTCATCATGTCAATCTCAAACTCCTAATTTACTTATTTATTGGTTATAGTTTCATTTTTTTATGTTTTGTAGTTTTTTGGGTTAAGTTTTCAGTCAAATTTGTTAGAAATTTAAAATGTATTTAAAATAACATTCTTTTTTTTGAAAATTTATTTTACAAAATTTCTTTAAAAAAACATTTAAATATAAAATAATGAGAAAATAACAATTTTACCATTCAAAATAGGAAAATATGCATTTAATAAACAAAACATGCTACCATTGTAAGTAAGAAAAAATTTAAAACCTAAATTGAAATTTTTTTGGTGGTTTCGAAGCATTTTCTAGGTTGTTTTTTGTGGTTTCCTAAGTTGTTTTGAAGGATTTTTTTTTAATTAATTAATTAATTAATTAATTAATTAATTTATTTATTTATGTATTTTGTGGTTTTATAAATTTTTTTGAAGGGATATTTTATGGATTTTGTGGATTTCATGGTTTTTGTATGGTAATTTTATTTTCAAATGAATTTGTTTAATTTTGCAAAGAAAATTAAAAGAAAAAGAAAAAAAGGATAGAATACCTACCTTCATTTGAGCCTCTGGGACAATGGTGGAGTTGTTGGCGAGGTTGGTTGAATCGACGGTTTGTTTTGAACCCTTGATCATGCTCTTTTTTTAGCACTCGAGGAGATTGATAAAACACTTAAAAATGAGTCAAATGAGCACTTAACTTGCTCGATGAAGGTTTATTTTTTCCACCTAAACATGCCCTCTCTTGCAAAAAAGTGTAACCCAACTACATGATATCACCCAAAACTATGGTTTGAATTGGCTTTCCTTTTAAACACTCATATACATCTAATATGCTTCCATCCACTAGTAAATTGTATAAAGTCTCATGTATTATTCTTTTTTATTGGAACCATCTTGTAATCCATGGTAATTCTATAGGACTCCTTATCCTTCATCTCCATTAACTATTTCATAGTTATAGGTTCATTGCTGGTCATATATAGAGCAAATATACATATGAAATCATAAAAAATATATACTTATCTTGATTTTTCTTTACTAAGTGAACCTTGTTAAAGTTTAAAGGAGTTTCTTCTTCCCCTTCAAAAATATCTAAGCCATTCCCCTCTCTATGTCCCTATTGAACTTTTTTTTTTTTAATTTCTAGTTCAATTTGTTCAATCTTAGTTATTAGATAATAAACCAACTTCTTGTCAACCTCTTTTGGTAGGATCACTGTGGTAGAAGACTTCATTTCTTTGAAAATAAAATTCCTAATATAAAAAAAAAAATCTAAGCAAAAGATTCCAAATCTTATACCATTTGACATTGACACCATAATAGATGAAGATACATTTCATGGATTTTTATCCAACTTTGACTACTTCTCCACAAGCACATGAGCATATGCTTACAACTATAAACTATATAAAAGTTAGGGATTATTTCCTATCCATACCTCCATATTGGTCTTATACAAAAGATATTTTACGTTGGACCTATTGATTAGGTAACATGTAGAGGTAACATGTAGAGGTGACATATTTTAACTAGAGCTTCACCAATTAGTTGACTCCACTAAGCATACTTGTAGCTCTCTCCATCAATTCTCTATCCATTTATTCCACAACTCCATTCTACAAAGGGGTATATAGAGCCGTGTTATGTCTTTAAATTCCATTATCCTTACATAACTCATCAAATTATACAAAACCAGACTAATCACCATTATCTATCCTCAACAACTGAATATTCCTACTAGTTTAATTTTCCAAGAGAGCATTAATGCCCCTAAACTAAATAAAGACCTTCTCTTTAATTTTTACAACATATACCATGTCCTTGTCAAATAATCATGAATGAAAGATACATAATAAAATCCTCATAAATCAAAGGAACATTAATGAACACCAAATACATAAGAGTAGATTAAGTCTAACAAACTAGAATATTTGTGACAATTAAAACAAAATGTAACATGGTTATGTTTTCTATTATTGTATGCAACACTCAAAAAATAGGAGCACTATCATTGAATCCACTAACAATTTTTATTTTTTAAGCCCTATATTCCTTTCTCATGTACATGACCAAATATTTGGTGCCATCACATTGTCTTCTTTGTAGTCAACATTGTTTTTGAAGGAAAAGCTTGTTTAAGTACCATAATGCATGACCTATATAAGTAGATGCAAGTTCTAATTGTAACGGTAGATTCCACATCTCCGTTGGATGTAAATAATAAATAATATTGTATTGAATGGTGCACACATCAAGATGGAATAAAATTCTCACACAATTCCCTTACAAAGAACCATATCTCCTTAGACTATCTTACACGCTTTGTCAAAGAAAATAATCTACGTAGTTGCATTTTCAAGTTTTCTTACTTATAGTAGGTTCTATGCCTAACTTGAAATGTGTAAAAATACACTAATTCTCTTCTCTATAAAATAATGGAATCCAATCAAGAATCTACCATGACTAGCTATGTTGAGAGAAGAGTCATCATTGAGGTATACCATCCTACCATCATATTTCTCATACATTGAAAATTAGACCTAAAGTGAAGTCATAAGGAACAAATCTCTAGACTCTATAAACTATGCACATTAGCCTACATAAGTTGTTGGATATATAAGAAAGGAATATCCACAATCCTCTTGATAATATTTTGATAGATTTACAATTCATGTTTTTCCATCTTATTTTTATTTTTCTCTTCCTTTCCATACGTTCTGATATGCTCAACTTTGCCATGGCTCCAATATTTTTCCTTCGGCTTTGGATTTCCTATTTTCCTTTTTCTTTCCTTTCTCCTTCCATCTCCCATGAACAAACAATGCCTCATTAGTGCATTCAAAATCTTTTTAGTTCATTTCCTTTGAGAGAAAAGTATCGTTGACTACATCAAGCATCAAAGTCTTCACAATGGTTCCAATTACCATTATAGAGCTATTATATGAAATTAGAAAAGAATAAAAAATGGTCATACAATGATCAGCCCAATCTATATTCATCTCCAACTTTGACAAATTAGGCCACAACATATTTTAAAATGAATTCAAATTCTTTTCTATAAAGAAACCATCATCCATTAGTAAGGTAAACCACTTTTTTTATATAAAATGTTTATCATTGAGTGATTTATCCTCTCGTAAATCCTCTAGCTTCTTCAAGATAGTTTTTACACTTTTTACTTTAGGAATTTTCACTAACATTGGATTGACAAAACAATGTTGGATAATTTTACTCCCATTTTCTCCTACACCATATACTCTTCATCTTCTATACTAGCAATTTTGGTTCTAGATATTGAAGTTGTTGAATCAAAACAAAAAATAAAATCCTACGTCATGAGATTCCATATCTCTAATTTAGAGACAATAAAATACTACATTTCTAATATATATGTTCTCGCCATTCCACACAACAATATTTTATTCTGTGTAAGTGCCCATTCAAACATATATTAGACTTAGAAACCTTGCCCTTAACTACTTGCATCTAAAGTGATCAATATTTGATACCAAATTAAATTTAGAAGTAGGGTTGAAAAATATGCTTCCTACACTAACAATAGGAGAATAATGTTCAAAAAATAAATAAACACAATTACAATAACATGTAATGCAAAAATCTACAAAATTTAAACAACATGATTTCTTGGGGAATACCTTTCTAACATAAAATCTCCACTCCAAAGCATGTTGAATTTATTGTGTGATAACTACAAAATGGCTTCACTACATTATATGTTGTTTGTGCTCTTAACATGAGCATTATATAACATAAAGGTTCTAGAGAAATTTCAACAATGTAACAATAAGTTAAAAACATTTTCTCAATTTTCTCTACCCCATTGTTTAATAAGTAAGATTTGTAAAGTCATAAATGCTTTATGGTTTTCCAATTCTGCATGCTAGAAAGCACCAACAACTAATTGGCCGATTGTTGCAACATATCATTGATTTTTTGCTACTCAACATTTATTCCCTATTACTAGTTAGCATTTATTGAGATAAGAAATATATTGTAAAACTACAAGGTTCATGACACATATATCCAACAACACCAATAATTTGTTCATGCATGTTGTTTAATTAGTATTCAACCTTGTCAGTACTTTTCATTTTATTTTTCACTCATGACAATGCAATATTGAAATTCTATGGTATATGATATGGGCTACCTATAGATGTAACCAAGAGGAATAACATTATATATGTGGACTATGTATGGGGGCCTTAAGGCCAATGATGTGAATACACTTGTAAGAAGGCTTACTAGAAGGTCCGACCTATTTGAATGCTAGTTCTATAGAGTGTTCTTAGGAGATAGAGATCACTATATAAAGTAGTGTAAGAAATGTAATGAGAAATAGTGGAAGAGTATTGTCATTGAATTTTATATCATTAGGAGGTTTCCCCATTGAAGAGGCAATTGAACAAGAGTGGATTCATTCCATAAAGAATCAATTTTAAGGTGTTGCCATCCCTTAAAGGTATTCATATTAAACAAGTGTAGATAATTCTTATTATATTTTTGAATATATTGTGTGTAATTTTATATTTAGATATAAATTATTTAACATTTGGTATTAGAGCTATTACTTGGGGAAAAAACTGAGTTTTTATTTTATTTATTTTTGCAGATTTTTTCGGGGAAAAAGGGATTGAAATGGAATTCATATTAATTATTGCAGGTATTTTAAGTATAATTTGAAGACACCAGCTATATGAAATCCTCTAAAAAAAATAGGTTTAGAAATGAAATTGTTTCAAATGGAGTCTTAGAAGTGAAGATATCAATGATTTAAGATAATCTATTTAAGGTATTTCTAGGGATGTCTATGTGCTTTGAAAATTGAATATCTTTCAAGAGAGGGAATTAATTTCAATAAAGATGGTGCCATTAGATGTAGAATGGTTGTTTCATTTCATAATTTTAGTCATAAAAACATACCATAGAGGAAAATCTACAATTATGCTCATGTTCATCCCTCAAGGGGCTTTGCTGAAAAATAAGTGATTTTCTCTAAAACCCTAGTTTTACTTATGGGGTTTTCAAGGCAAGATGTACTTTTTTGACAAATATGATGGCATATTATTCAATAAATAATCAAGTATAAAAGATAAATATGTAAGAAGAATTAAATAATTTCATCACAGCTTGGTTTTAAAGAAGATGATACCATATGGTAGAAATCATTAGAATGTTGTAAGATCATGACAATTTTCAATTAATCATCTAAAAAATTACTTTTATACAAGTGGTTCCATGCCAAAAGTGAGGATAAATATGGAAGAAACGGTTTATTTTCATATTTCAAATCTATATTATAGGTTCATGGCTATATTCGACAAGGTTATTGTTCTTATTAACCCTATTCACATGCATAATTTCAACCATATTAACCTAGTTAAAAGGTCTATCAAAATACATAAGTTGAAAGTGAGAATGTTCAAATTTTTAAATATTTGAAAATTTCTATAGAAAAATATGTTTTGAATTCTAATTTTCATTCTATCAGTAGGAAGGATGTGGATTTAGTTCTCGGATATCCTTGGATGGAATCGATTTTTATAATTAATTTTATTGTATAAAGGAAGTTTTTAAATATTTGGTATATGAAGAACAAAATCACACTACAAAATATCTCTCTTGGTAACCAATAAAAGCTTAAAGGACCATATAAAAAAGTATCTACAAGGAACTCAATTGTGGTACTTCATGGAAAATTAGAGGAAGAGTCCAAGGTTGAATCAAAAGAAGAGAATATAGAAGCAATTGAAGAAAATATGAAAGTAGGGCATCAATAGGTAGAAGAAGTTATGGAACCAAAGGTTTAAGAGCCCATGTTGGAGTGATTAAGAGCTAAGGTTGATGTATATCATCACACTTGTTGTATATTTTTCTATCTTGTGCCACACAATTTCTTCAGAAGATATAGAAGCATCCTAGAGACAACCCCTGGGTTGAAAGAAAAGGGTCAGTGCCTCGGGCATCTAAGAGGAGTGCTTTTAAATATTATCTGAGGGCTTTTTGCTGCACTCCATATCTAACGTAATTTTAAAATAGATAACTCAAATCTTGTTTCAATAGCATTTCACCAAGGTAAACTCAAGCAAACACATAGACCGAAATACAGACTAGTAGATATGGCTAATATTAAAGAGAAATGTATTGGCTCTAGTTGTAGACACATAACATTGTGCAAATTAACATTTTTGTTGTAGTATATATGAACAAAAGGAATGAAAGGAGGGAAATTGATGCAGAGGTCTGGACATAACACAAAATCCTAAGAAATAATCTCCAATAGAAATATGGAAGAGTGAGGAGGTGAAAACGCAGAAAAAGTGGAGTGTGAATTAAGGTCTCAAGCTCTACGTCTCATGAATACATTTGTCACCAATTAACATAAGTAAATATGTGGTTACATGTAGGTACTATAGGTTAACAAATAACACAAGTAAATCTGTTATTTCACAGGTACTCTAGGCTATCAAATAACACAAGTAAAGCTGTATTTACATAGGTACTTCTCACTACTTAGTAGCATACATACAACCATAACAGAGTGAAACTGGTAGCTTCATTACACAATTTTAGAGGAGGAAATACATAAATGAAATGATAAACAAAAGGGAAAACATATTGCACATTGCTTCGATTGGAATCAATAAAACTGCTTCGCTAATCTCTGAACATGGAATCCAAATCACCATTCCATTACCATTAACAAATGTATAAGACCAATCACCTCATGAACAAGTAAGTTGAACCAAAGTGGAACCACCTTCTCTATAAAAAGAGCTTGGACCATGAAAAATCATAATTCAAGCCTCTAGAATGTAGGATTCGGGAACCCCTGTTAAGTGTTTCTTCCCTCTTTTTTCAAAACAGTTACAAAATATCTCAGCCAAGCTCCAGTTGTTTGGTCGACTAGCTATCTTGGCCTGTGAAGGTTCTGCTACCCAAATCATTACAAAGGATTCGATTCCTATCTTGAAAATGCAAAAATTACAGAATAATAGAAATAATAAAATTGAATGATGGTTGAGGAAAGTATCTCAACTCCATTCCTATGATTTCTCCGCTCAGGCCACGCGTTTTCCATGATGTTCCTCTTCAGTCACTCAACTGATTTTCCTATTTCTTTCAACTTAATTGCTTGAATTCCTCACTTTCTATAGCTGAGAGAAATCACCTATGGTGTCCTTAGTGGTGTTCTGGAATCACAACTACCAACTAATCCATCTTTTAACACTTTTGTGTGACACTTTCAGAGCCCACTATGTTAGAGTTGTAACTCATCAAAACTTCATTTGCAAAAGCCCTATGAAATCATAAAGTTCTGATGCCACCTGAGTCCTTTTTTTAGCCCCTTCTTGTATTTCTTAGTATAGGACCGAGGGTTATGACCTGCTGCTTAACCTTAAGGCACTAGGGAATTTTTTTCCTGTTGGGGGCCATTTTTCCTTCATTAAGTGCTTTTCACCCCTTGTTTCTTTTTTTTTCTCAACCATGTGCCTGCCCAATATCAGAGCCTCTCTCATCGAAATTTTTTCAAACACCGACTGTTCTAAAGTTCCAATGTCCTCAACCTACACTATGCAAACCTTCGATATGACATCATCATTCCATGTGGTACGTCATGAGTGGTGACATGTGTTATCTAGATTTGTCCCCTTAGGCCCCTCAAAACACCAAAATTTCTACCACGTGTACTATCATACAACCACGTCATGCTAACATCAGATTCTAGTGAAGCTTTATTGGAATCAATCAGATGCTACTATGTGTCTTTATCAGAGCCAATCGTATGCTGCCATGTTTCTTAATCAGAGCCAATCATATGCTACCATGTGTCCCACTATAGGAGAGAGAAAAGGGCTCGTCAACCTTTGGTCTTGCAATGAAATCCTTCGTTAATCCTTTATCGGCGTTCCTCAGTGATTTCTAATACTATTAGAACTTTATGATATCACAACTTTTTGAAGGTTCTCACTTTAATAAGTTTTGATTCTGCGATACTTCGATGTTCCGATGTGCCAATGCTCCAATGTATCAGACCTTTGATATCACAATCTCCATTATAAAAGACCTATGATATTGTGATCTTTGATATTATGGACCTCCAATATTGTGATCTCTGGTATTCTGTACCTTCCATATTGGGATCTCTGATATTGTTTCCTTCCTAAGGCTTTAGATCCTTGTAACTTAAGAAAACCATATCTTTTGATCCACGAGTCCATTTCTGGTATTCCACATATCATTGGAAAGCCTTTTTGGAGGACATTCCAATGGAGAGAGTCTCGTATAGGCTTTGAGTGTTTTTTCTACTTGGAATATGGCTGAGAAATTCTCCTTTTTTGCACTCTTTTGACATTGCTTGGCACCATTCAAATAATTTTGTAGTAAGTGACAACATTGGCTCCAATTAGGAATAGTGCCTTGTTGGCAAGGGCCTACCAACTAGTAGTTTTCACCATTGGGCATGGAGTTAGAAAATATATTGAACCTATAAAACTAGAAAATCTCAACGAACTTTATTTGTTGGGAGTCCTTTTCTTATAATACTGAAATGTAGAAATACAAAATCTAACAATTGGAAATTAAATGCTCACTTAGTGATCTTTTTTATATACAATTCCTACTTATGCATAGGGATCAACTCACCTAGGTAAGGTCAACCTTCCATTGATACCATCCCAACATCTGAGTAATGTACCTTATGCCATCATCTAAATCATAGATTGGAGAATCTTTATTGACTTTAATACTAGATTCTTGAACTTGTTCTCCATTTGAAGGATGTGAATTATAAATTGGAGCCTCTTTGTTAATCTCTTGGTGGGCCTCCTTTTTTGTGCATCCTCCCATGAATGGGACTATAGTAGTCCTGCATTGCTCAACATCCCATCATAGCCATACAAATCATAAGAAGGAGAATCATAAAATTTGGTAGAATAAGATCTCTGAGGGTTTTATTACAGCCCAATGATGTCTTCTTCTTCCATTTTTTGGTTGTTAGGTGATGCTTCTTGATGCTAGTATATGTCTTCTTGGAGTTGAGACCCACAAACATCTTCAACAAGATCATTAACCTCAGAATTATTTTCAACATTAAAATGTGGAAAACAATCTTCAAATAGAGCACCTGGTGGATATAAGCCTTTGTGGAAATGATTAAGTGTTATGTGAAATATCTTTTACGAATATATGCTGCCATGAGGTATTGTTGTTTACTAAGATGTAGCATATTCATCTAAATAATACATGAAAATTTTCATTTTCTCATATTCAAGAACAATACCTTGTTGTTCCATGCATTCGTGAAAGTCTTTGAGGCACTGGTTCAATCTTATTTCTATGCTTCCACTGAATCTAAGAAAATAGGTAGACCATTTGTGATATGGAGGAACATGATGGGGATAACCAACAATAGAAGAAAAATTGAGTGGGGCAAATGTTTTGGCCTAGAATGAAAGAAGGGAAATTTTGAAAACCCCTTTAGGTGAGTGATCTCAAGTTCAAAGGTAGGGGGAATCTTCAGTTGTTTAGCATAAATGTGAGTATGAGGCTCCTTGAAATATAGAATGACCAAATAAATATATAGATAGTGGAGTCGTCAGGGTGTTTAAAATAATATTCAAACAACGGAGTCGTCAGGATGTTTACGATAAGATTAAAACAGTGGGGTCAGCAAGGTGATAAATCTTCAACCCACACTTCCCTTGCTCACTTGACAGAGAGAATGTAAAATTTTCATACCCACGGAAAATTATTTTGATTTCTTCTCTGACAATGACAATATAAATATGTTGTAGCTTTTTATATCTCCTGTCACACAATTTCTTGAGGAGATATAGAAGCCTCCTAGAGACAACCTCTAGGTTGAAAGAAAAGGGTCAATACTTAGGGCTCCTGAGAGCAGTGCTTTTGAATATTATCTAAGGGCTATCTATTGCACTCCACATTTCATGTAATTTCAAAAGATATAATCAGAGCTTGGTTCAATATCCTTTCACCAAGGTAAACTCAGGTAAACACATAGATCAAAATACACACTGGTAGATATGGCTAATATCAAAGATAAATGTCTTAGTTATGGTGGACGACACACAACAATATGCAGCTTAACATTTTTGTTGTAGTATAGATGAACAAAAGGAAGGAAAGGAGGGAAATCGATGTAGAGGGATGGACATAACAAAAAATCCTAAGAAACAATATCCAACAGAAATATGGAAGATTGAGGAGGTGAAAATGCATAAAATGTGGAGCATGAATTAAGGTCTCAAGCTCTATGCCTCATGAATACATTTTTAACCAACTAGCATAAGTAAATATGTTCTTACATGTAGGTACTGTAGGTTATCAAATAACACAAGTACATTCGTGGTTTCACAGGTACTGTAGGCTATCAAATAACACAAGTAAATATGTGTTTACATAGGTACTTCTCACTACTTAGTATCATACATACAACCATGAGAGAGTGAAACCAACAACTTCATTACAAAATTTCAGAGGAGGAAAGACATACATGAAATGATAAACAAAGGGGAAAACATACTGTGCATTTCTCTAATTGGAATCAACAAATAAATTTCATTAATCTCTGAAGATGGAGTTCAAATCAATATTCCATTACATTTAACAATTATATAAGCCCAAGCACCTCATGAACAAGAAAATTGAACCAAAGCCGAACCACTTTCTCTGTAAAAAGAGCTTAAAACATGAGAAAGAAGAGTTCAGGCCTCTATAATGCAGGATTTGGGAACCCTTGTTATGTTTTTCTTCCCTCTTTTTATAAAACACTTAGAAAATATCTCAGCTGAACTCCAACTATCTGATTGACTAGCTGTCTTGGCATTCGAAGGTTCTGCTACCTAAATCATTATAAAGGATTTGATTTCTTTCTTGAAACTGCAAAAATTAGAGAATAGTAGAAATAAGACAAACTAAATTATGGTTGAGGAAAGTATCTCCACACCATTCTTGTGATTACCTTTGATCAAGCGACATCTTTTCCATGATGTTCATCTTCAGTCACTTGGCTAGCCTGCCTATCACTTTTGCCTTAACTGCTTGAATTCCCCACTTTCTAGAGTTGGGAGCGATCACCTACACTAGTCTTAGCGGTGTTTAAGAATAACAGCTGCCAAATCATCCATATTTTAACACTTATTCATTACACTATGAGAGCCCACTATGTCAGAGTTACAACTCATCAGAACTTCATTTACCAAAGCCTTCTAAAATCGTAAAGTTATGATGCCACCTAGCTCCTTTTGTTTAACCCCTTTCTACATTTCTCATAATGGGACTAAGGGTTGTGACCTACCCCTTAGCCTTAAGGTGTCAGGGCATTTTGTTCCTACCAAGGGCCATTTTTCCTTCGTTAAGTTCTTTGTGCCCCTTGGTTTCTTAAACTCTTCTCGACCATGTACCAATCTAATATGAAAGGCCATCTCATCAGAAGCTTTTCAAACGCTAACTGTTCTAATGATTCGACGTCCTCAACCTTCGATATGTTGACCTCCAATACGATGTCATCACTCGATGTGGCACCTAATTAGTAGTGACACATGTCATCAATATTTGTCCCCTTAGGCCCCTCTAAATGTTAAACTTTCCTTCGATGTGTCTTGTTATACCGTCACATCATGCTCACATCAGATGCCATTGTATCTTTACCGAAACCAATAATATGTTTCCATGTGTATTTATCGAAGCCAATCATATGCTTCCATGTGTCCCTCTAGAGGAGAGATAAAAGGGCCCATCAACCTTTGTTTTTGCAATGAAATCCTTCATTAATCCTTTATCATCATTCCCCGACACTTTCTAATATTATCGGAACTTTATGATATCGCAATTTTTCAAAGGTTCACACTTTAAGAAGTTCTAGTTTTGCTATGCGTCGATGTGCCGATGCTCCGATGTATCCGACCTCCAATATTGTGATCTCTGTTATGTTGGAAATCTAATATTGTGATCTCCGATATTCTGGACCTCTAAAATTGCGATCTCTGATATTCTTTCCTTCCTAAGGCTTCAGATCCTTCAAACTTCAACATACCATATCTTTTGATCCAGGAGTCCATTTTTGGGCTTCCACATATTGTTAGAAAGATTGTTTAGAGAAGTTTCCAATGGAGAGGTCTGATGTAGGCTTCTATTTGTTACAGGGAAAAGTGTCTATATAGAACTACTCTATCCCACTAAGGTGTGACAGCTGCCTTAGAGAAAAACAGAGAAAAGCTACTTTTTTTTTCCTTTATGATTTATAGATAGAGAGGAACAGAAAGACGAACCTCTGTCTTGCGCTAATCTCCCGATTTGATCCCTCTCTTCTTTGATAGTCCTCAGCTACCTGCTCCCTTGCACGCCCAGCTTCACAAAGTACCTGTAAGATCACAGAAGCATAGCACTATACAAAGACATGGATCTATAATCATAAACAATCTAGGATCAGATGTGAATTGACCATACAAATGTAACAAGCATCAATGATACAAAAGCATGGAGGAAAACTCGAATAGCTTTTATTTATAAACAAGAAAAGAGCCAAGAGGAGTTACAACTAGTTGTTCTGACCCAGCATCAACCTCCCAGCAAAGAAGCCCCTATTCACCTCAAACAAAACTTAGATCACCCAACAATCTGATGTTTTGTCTCAAGAAACCAACAGCAATTCCTTACAATATGCAAAATTCCAGCCTCTGGATCTCTGGGATGAGGGATCCATATATAGATATCTGTAAGGGGGATGAGTCAGCTTGTGATTTGATTAGTGTCTTCTCTCTGATAGTTCTTGCTTCCACTTGGAGACTGATGGCCTCTTACTCATCCTTAGTCGAATTCAGTGAGGCAAGTGTCACAAGAGAAGATTATGGAAGCTTCCATTGCCTCTCCACCTCGTGGAATGACACTGCCATTTGTCATTTCTCGCCCATCACACCCCACAGAAGGGACTTTTGAAATGCAACGCACCCTCACAGTGTATTTGGGTGAGATGCAACGCACTTATCCAGTGGAGCAGCTGCAATGATCCTGTTTTGACCAATTCTGAGTAGTTTCTCATGGAGAACTTCTAGGAGAAGCTGTAATCTGTTGACCTTGTTCCTTTAGGGGTTAGAACAAAACTTTTAGGGACTTAGGAACCCTTGGTTTATGGACATTTCATGCTTGGGTTTGTAGGGCCCAAATATGTCTATAACAGTTTCCACCTAAAGCATGAGGCCGTTAATCTTTTGATGTCGGGTGAAATTCTTTATTATGAGGATCTGAAGTTCTTTCAATGCTGGGAGGAGACCTGTAATAAGATACAATACAATACATTATCTTTATACTATTTTCATGATCTAGCTGAGGCGGGCATTCCCATGCTGAGCTTTATAAATTCATTTTCATGTACATAGGACAGACAATCGTCTGAGTGTAGACTGATGATTCTGATAGAGCCATCATCCTTTTGAGTGGATGATTATCTGTGCAGCAATGATGTACATTTAATGTCTTTATTTCCCTGAATATATATCGCAGCCCGGATGGATGAAACTAGATCCGGGGTCTTCAATCTCGTTCGATCTTCACTCAAAGTACAAGTCGGTCCATGTGAGAAATGTTTTGAAGTCGAACATGGAAAGACATCGCTTGATTACCAGTCAATGATGTAAACCGTTAACAAGCGCGAGAGGAATCACCGATAATGATAATGACCCTCAAGGTATTGCAGTACAATTCACGTGGTGTGAATAAAGGACTTGGCGTCGAACACCATGCAAAATCTTTCGGTCAAAGGCCATTGATGTAAACCTGTCGCCGAAAGTGAGAAACTTGCCATTGAGGCATGCAAGCTTCAAAGTACTGAATGGGGTGTTCCTAGATCAACTTCTTGGATAATGAGCTGATGTCGACAAGAAGTGATCCGTCACATGAGGGCCTTAATGAATCCCACATCACTGACACGGAATGGAGCAAATGATTTTAATGGAGGTGAAAATGATCTGGTGATATAAGGTTCGGGGTGGCGGTCATGAAAGAATGGATTATAATGTATGGTAGTGGGTGAGACACAGGTGAATTCTCTGAATGAATTCTCTTAAACATATCGGCGACACTGATGTGATGGATTGGTATCATTAACCCCAAATGTGGATGGTATGGCGTGACCATGGTGATGTGACCGGTGAATGAAACAACCCAACCTGACTCAGACACGGAGTGGAAGTGTCATGTTCAAGAGCGACTTGCTACCAACAAAGTTTCTTCAAGTTTTCTTCCCAATTTTCCCCAATCATTGCTGACCAGTACCTCTTTATTGTTGTCAAGCTTGAGGAGGATAACATATTCTTGTTCTATAATTTGCCGTTCGGGCAAACCCATCGCTATGTTTTAACGAGCCTAGCGATAGTGAAACTCGTTCTCGTCTATAGACAAGTTTGTCTCTATTAATCTTTTTAACGAGTTTAACGACAAAGATAACTCGGTCCTTTTCAATTTTAGAGAGTCTGAAAAGGGACGTAAAGGTAACTCCAAAATTCCTTTTTCGTCATCTAATCCCTTAAGTCCGAAAAAGTATAAAACAATACAGAAGGGATGAATTTTCGATACTTTTAACGAGCCGAAAAAAACAAGCGCTCGATATTTTTGTGTAGTAATCCCTCAGGTCCAAAAAGATTAAAATCTAGAGGAGGGATAGCACTTCCTGTCCCTTTAACGAGATGGAGAGGCCAATGGCTCGGCAATATTTTCATATTTTACGATTCAGATGAAAAGAGCTTAAAGGAGACTCGTCTTTTGAGGAACGAGTGATAAAATGGGTAGCAGCTAATTCCAGGTAAGGTTTCGAATTTTCCAATCACGTTAGTGTCACAAGGATGGCTAGTGAAATCACTCTTCGCAGCTGTTCCTCAAAATGGGTAAACAATCAAATGGAGGTGAATGATCGGCCAATGAAAAAGTGGAGGTGACGGTGCAAACACGACCAAGGCTTTAATGGCTGAAGTACTACATTCACGATGGTTATTTACCGGGGAATAGTTCATTTTTTAATGAGCTTAAATGCGGGGGGAAACATTAGCTCATGTATTATGTTTATTTTTTAGCGAGCTTGAACTATGTGCTAAAACTGCTTGATTAATCCAGTCGTGTGATAAGAATGTCTCATACAGAAACGACAAATTTTAGAGTTTTTCCCCACATCCTTTCTTTATGCAAGTTAGGAAACGACCAATCCTACGAGTTTAAAGGGTTAGAGGTCCTACAAATTTAAAAAAAAAAATAGTTGCTCTTCGCTTGCACGCCAAAAGGTTTGCATGCCCCCAGGTATAAAACATAGTTTCAAGGTTACCCCTTCTTTATTCCGTTAAAACATTTGTTTTACCGAGAGTGGCCTACCTCTTACAGGTTACCAAAGATTGTTCTATTTACGGCGTAAACAAAACACCTTTTCGACGATTTCTACCGAGATAAACAAAGGTGAGCGGCGACGCCCGCCAACTCACATAACTTTGACAAGAGGATCTTATTCCAGTCCAACTCATTCTTCCAATCATGGACGGGAGTACGGAGGTCATATACTCTCGCGGAAACCTACCCTATACCCGAGGTTTTCCTACCGAAGCAGACCAGGGTGCATGCCCCCTGGGTTTCAGTCATGTCCCTCGAATCACTCGCGCTCATTGGGTGGACGGACTGGGGATTGAGACATTTCTTGCGTGAAAAGATCATTCAGGGATGGTATATGACTATTTGCTATGCGTGATCTGGGAAATGAAAGCTGGTCTACGAGCTTGACCACTCTTCCTTCGTGCGGAAAACACATCACTCTAAAGAGTGATGAGACAATGGCTCTCATGCAATAAATATAGTCTCATGCAAGGAGTAGATTGTAATCCAGTGGTCCTTGAACTACCATAACATTCATGTGAATGGTTTTCCCTCTCAATGTTATGGGCACATTGGGAAGGATCCCTAACGGTCGAGTGGTTCCTTTATCAAAGCCTGTTAGATTTCTCATTTCAGGCAAAAGCGATGGTGAACCAAGCGCTTTCCAAGCAGTTGAGAAAAGGATACTCACAGAAGCCCCCTCATCTATGATGGTACCAGCCATAACCATTCTATATATTTGAACAATAATTCGGAATGGTACACTAGCTAGTAAATGGGGTCTGCCTAGTTGATTCCAGTCGAAGGATACAACTAGGTTGCTTGGAGGTGGGACCGAATAGATAGCCAGGTATGACTCTGACGAACTTCCTTCCTGTGGTAAAGGAACGGGTAAATTGCCCCCATGTTCATTGGAGTCTGTGCTTATGAAAAGAATTTGGATGGTGTCATCCTTGTTCTCTTCAGTGATTGTATCATCTGAAGATGGAACCTCTGAAGGCAAGACCGGGTCAACTGCCACCTCGACCTTTTGACTTTCATCTGCTATGGGTTCAGATGGTTTATCTTCAATGGTAGATGCTTCGACTGACCACCTGAGCGGGTTAGCCAGATTTTCAACTATTGATGGACTCGGCAAGAGTTTTTTATATCCAAGAGGAAGTCGTAACGGTGAGACCGGACGATCATCCAAAACTCTTTTAGCCTCGTCTAAGAAGGGAAAATGGTGGACGACATGATCTCCTTCGCACAGTTTACAAGGAAATCTATATTTTCCTTTTTGTCCTAGGGCTTCACTTTCACTAGTTGACTGTGCATTTTCAACATGATTATCAGAGGTTGACAACACCGGGTTGTGCAAAAGAAGAGACCAGTCCCTTAAGATCTGAGGGATGCAAGGACAATCTCTGTGATATTGGTCTCCTTTGCAAATGACACATGGCGATTTAGGCCTAGTCGGTGCAGTGTGTGGATTTTCGTTAGATGACACTTGTTTTCCCCCATTCACTTTTGGTTCCTTCTTCTTCTTCTCTTTCTTCTTCTTTTCCTTCTTCTCCTTAGGTACTTGACTTTTGGCTTTACCAGCCCCATCAAGCGAAGAAGAAGGTGGAGAGGAAGAATTAGAAGAAGTAGAAGGTTGGTGGGTAACTCTGGACTCGTCTAGTTGCTGATTCGATTGTTCAAGAATAGTGGTGTTCTGAACGAAAGAGGTTGAGAAGAGCCATACAGGCAAACCAATTTTCAATCTTGGAAGCGACAATGTGGTCATATGGGGTGCACCAACATCTTCCCAACAGGAGAAGGGACTAGGATTTCCTCCAAGGGGAATTCCTTGGTTGGTGGATTCCATTTTCTCAACCCAAGATCAACGTAGGAAAGGGTAGTGAATATTCCGTTTAAAATAAATTTTAGACGCTTTGACAAAACTTGTTTTTTCAATTTTTAAGAGTCGAGAAAAAACAAAAGATGACTCTAGTCTCCTTCGATTTTTAATGAGCCTGAAGTGACAAGTGCTAAGATGGACCTTTTCCGTTAAGGAGTCTGAAAAGGAACGAAAGGGACTGCTCTGGAAATCTAGGTAGAGGGATTACCAAACCAATCGCAAAACTGAAAAATACTTTTTACGGTATGACAGTCAATCTTCCCGAATGATGTGTTCAGTGCATTGCGATCGATAGGGCAGTAGACACGGCTTCCTATGGATAAAGGATTAAGCCTATTGGGGTCTCCCAAAATATACTCGAAAGTACGTGGGAGCACAAGTCCGTACTAGCACTTATCGCCTCAAAGTGGAGGAATCACCCAACCATCAGTGAGAACAACAGTTACCAGGCTTTACGACGTCGGAATACGTCTCTAGCCTAGACTTCTAAATGTTGTGCGTTAAGTTCCAAAGCGTTGTTAGATTCATTGAATTTATTTGCCTTTCGGGTTTACCACGAGATGTAGATGTAATTCCTAAAATTTAATCTAAGATGATAAACAAACTTTTTATCTCCTTTATGCAATGAAAATCCTATCTACTAGGGAAAAGAAAGACAGAATCTTTTCACAAAGAGAAAAGAGCACACTCTAAATGCACTTTTCTAAATCAAGCCAATCAGACTGTCTATATGCAAATGCACATGCATTTATTTGTTTTCGACTTTCTTAGTATATGAATGCTAAAAAGAAATTTGATGCACAAATCTGAATTTCTTTTCAAGAGACAAATATCAATAAGTTTCTTTTCGAAATCAAAAATGGAGACGATCACAACACTTTATGATTTTGAAATGAATACTTGTTCTTGACACTAGAAAATTACAAATTCAGACCAAAAGCAATAGTAACAGGCACGGAAAATTTTAAGAACCCCCCCTAAATTTACATGTATAATAAATGGGCGAATCTCCATGGTATATAGGAAAAATGGAAGGTGATTTTATCAATAATATGATATGTATATATAATTTTTTGGCGAATCTCTCACCAGGCATGGCGAATATTTTACTCAATTATAAAATCTTGTGTTTATTTGAATACACAAACGAAATCATTGCATTTCATTAAAATATCTTTTGAAATCAAAATTACTGAAATTACATATTGATAACCTAGTGGGTGTAGGATAAAATTCACCAGTGCCATTCACAGAAAGCATGAGAAAAAACCTAATACTATATATAAAACCAAGAAAAATTCAAATTCATCACTTCTAGGGACCTCGTAACCACCCTGCCAATACACAAGTATGTTCCTGTTTGCAATTAGAAAAATTACCCAAATTGCAATCTGTTTACTCCACTTATAGGGACTTCGTAACCACCCTGCCAATACACAAATACGTTCCCATTTGCAATGAGAAAAATTATCCAAATTACAATCTGTTTACTCCAGCATATGTTGGAAAGTTATAGAAGGATGACTAGTGCAATCAATCCATTCCTTTTAGCCCTGGATTTGTTTCAGTTTAAAACAGAAGTATACAAATATACTTGTCCAATGTCTATGCTTTAACCATTCATCTTAAGATGTTCTTACAATATAATTTCTAAGTCTATTTAATATCTTCATTCTCCTAAAAACCAACCTATATCCATCTTAACTCCACATCTACCACTCTTAGGGGGATGAAATCTATTTATCCCTCTGAGCACTTGGTAGACCCAGAATTAAGATGGATCTAAGATAGAATTTCCCTTTTAAATAGTCTATGCTGACATGAATACCATGGGTCAATACCATGGGTTATCATAAACCTGGAGCTTAAAAATTACTATTAGTAATTTAAAAAAATTAATAAAATTAGTAGTTGATTTTTATTTTATGTTTTATTTTAACCAAGCTAAAATGTTTAACATACATTAAATTACAACATCCATTTTTACTCTTGATTAGATCAAATATTTTTTCACTCTATGCTAGTTTGCATATCACGATATTTGATACCTCTCGGGGGTTAGTAGATCCAGAGTAAAGATGGATCTATGCTGGTTTAATTCCCCCATTTAAATAGGCTACATACCAAATGAATACCATGGGTCAATACCATGTGCCATTTTGGTGAATACCATGGGTCAATACCATGTGCCATTTTTATTTTTATTAATACTAATATTAGGGTTAATAATGGAGTAAATATAAAAAATGTTTTATTTGTTTACAATACCTCTCGCTTATTTATATTGTTATTAGTTTACCATACCTCTTTTACAAATATGGTATTTGGCCCATAGGATTCACTTAAATAAAACCTCTTTCTTGAGCCTTCATAAATAGAATGAGGGTTATGGACTAAATATAAAAAGAGGTTTTATTTATTTACCATGCGTCTAGTTTATTTATATTTTTATTTATTTACCATACCTTTTGAGTAAGTATAAAAAGACCTTTTATTTATTTACCATACCTCCACTTTACTTATATTTTTATTTGTTTACACCCTTGCATGTATATAAGGTGACTTATGGAGTAAATATAAAAAATGCTTTATTTATTTAGCATACCTCTCATTTATTTATATTTTTATTAATTTACCATACCTCTTTTATAAATATGGTATTTGGGCCATTGGCCCATAGGATTCACTTAAATAAAACCTATTCTTGAAAATGGGTGAATGGATTCACTTAAATAAAACCTATTCTTGAAAATGGGCGAATGGAAGGTTATAACTCCTAATTTCAAGGGCTAAATTTACCTTTTTTTCCCTCTCCCTTAAAATAAGGTGGGCTATTTGAGGTGATTTGTAAAAATGTACTATGATACAAAATATTCGCCCACTAAAAATTTAAAACCCCTTAATTTCACCAAAGGGCGAACATATGCCCCTAAAATCACCCCTAGTAATAGGATAATCGACCATCAACAGCAATCAAACTCTTTCCTACGATTGAAATCGACACTTGCGACAGATTCAAATCAAAGGATGACAATACGATTACGCTACTTTTGCAAAGGAGAACTGTAAATGACTCAACAAACACACAAAAACATCTATAGTTCTTTTGTACAAAGGAGGCGGAATAAAAACAAGGAAAAGGGGTTTCAAACAGACATATACTGATCACAGGCAGCAAAATTTAGGAATAGAACTGGAAAGAATGAACCACAGAAGCCACAACTGCACAGAGCTAGTCTGATCAGCGCACCTGTAACACAGAGAATCTGAAATGCAGTGCAGGTTGTCCACTCGGGAAGTGCACTGAAATTCAGAATCTCTGAACAGTACCTGCGCTGGGCCAGAAACGAGACTTTGTTCGGGTTCTGGGTCACAATTTGTAGTTCAGTTCTTGGGTTTTGGCCGAGAAAAAGGAAATCAGTAATGAAAGAATCAGGGGTAGATCTAAGGAGGATCTAAGATCTATCACAAGGGCAATCAAATAGTTTGTGAATCAATTGTTCAAATCATAAACAGATCCAGTAGATGGATTGAAGTAGCAGTTGTCTACCTTGCATTTTTTATGGCAAATGCAGTTCGAATGCTACTTGTAAGTTTATGAAATAGACAATAAAGAATGATAAACAAACAAACTAATTATCTCCCTAGTGGAGTCACCATTTTGTTACAGGGAAAAGTGTCTATATAGAACTTCTCTATCCCACTAAGGTGTGACAGCTGCCTTAGAAAAAAACAAAGAAAAGCGACTTTCGTTTTTGCTTTATGAATTATAGATAGAGAGGAACAGAAAGACCAACCTCCGTCTTGTGCTAATCTCCCGATTTGATCCCTCTCTTATTTGATAGTCCTCAGCTACCTGCTCCCTTGCACGCTTAGCTTCACAAAGTACCTGTAAGATCACAGAATCATAGCACTGTACAAAGACATGGATCTATAATCATAAACAATCTAGGATCAGATGTAAATTGACCATACAAATGTAACAAGCATCAATGATACAAAAGCATGGAGGAAAACTCGAATAGCTTTTATTGATAAACAAGAAAAGAGACAAGAGGAGTTACAACCAGTTGTTCTGACTCAGCATCAACCTCCCAGCAAAGAAGCCCCTCTTCACCTCAAACAAAGCTTAGATCACCCAACAATCTGATGTTTTGTCTCAAGAAACCAACAACAATTCCTCACAATATGAAAAATTCCAGCCTCCGGATGTCTGGGATGAGGGATCCATATATAGATATCTCTAAGGGGGATGAGTCAGCTTGTGATTTAATTAGTGTCTTCTCTCTGATAGTTCTTGCTTCCACTTGGAGACTGATGGCCTCTTACTCATACTTGGTCGAATTCAGTGAGGCAAGTGTCACAGGAGAATATTCTGGAAGCTTCCATTGCCTCTCCAACTCGTGGAATGACACTACCATTTGTCATTTCTCGCCCATCACACCCCACAGAAGAGACTTTTGAAATGAAACGCACCCTCACAATGTATTTGGGTGAGATGCAACGCACTTAGCCAGTTCTCCATAGATTACAGTTTCTCATGGAGAACTTCTGGGAGAAGTTGTAATCTATTGACCTTGTTCCTTTAGGGGTTAGAACAACACTTTTAGGGACTTAGGAGCCCTTGGTTTATGGAAATTTCATGCTTGGGGTTGTAGGGCCCAAAAATGTCTATAACACTATTCCTTCTACTACTTGGAATATGACTACAAACGTATCTGCTATTTTACATTCTTTTGACATCATTTGGAACCACTCAAATAATTTTGTAGTAAAGTGACAACAAGATCACTAAACTCATACAAAAAATAATTAGAAAAGGATGTGAGTGTTAACAATATTATTATGGACCATCCTAGCATTAAATGGAAACCAATTAACAAGAACACTGAGCCATCACAATGGTGCATGGAGATTTGATACACACATAACAAGGAGAAACTATATTCTAGATCAATATGGAAAGGAAGTGGTCAAGCCCATGTTCACATGTCACTAGAATGGATAAATTCTCATGCTTAGTAACCAATGGCTGCATTGCTTATGTAATCATATTACATGTTTTCTTCCAATATTTTGAGGTAGAAAAATGTTAATGGGGATGGAATGTAGTATACACATGAGGAGTAATATGGGGTACCAAGGGAGGTATCAATCGAAAATAAAATTAGATATGTGGATGTGAGCTTGTATATGGAGGTCATAATGCCCTTAGTTTCAACACAATTATTGTCAGAAGGATTACTAGAAGGTTAAATATACTAAAATGTTCTTTTTCATCTACTAGAACTTCTCATCTAACTTCTTATCTAGATCCTTATTAAAGTTATCATCCAACCTATGTATGTTCTCTTAATGTTTCTTAATATTAGCATCCATGTATTCCAACCTACTTGTTATAGAAACTGGTCATGTTTTCTACATAAGTATGAGGAGGTTTATATGTATTATCTTTCATGAGTAAGTTCACTAAAATAATTACTAGGCGTTGAGGATAAGGGAGAGTTAGGCGCTATAGATATGTAACATACATGTAAGTTCGATTAGTAGTACTCATTCAAATATATTAAGGAACTAACTAAGGAGGTTCTACCATTTATTTAACTATACTACTCAACAACATAGGTACTATAGAGTGTTCTCTCTACATGTTCTGTTGGCCCAAAGGTCACATTGGGGGGGGGGGGGGGTGGTGAATCAGTGTGATATTAATTTTACAATTTCACAACCTTTCTTAATAATAACTTCATATTTCAATGAAACATAGATATTATTTCATGAATTATGAAAATACATCATTATTAAACAACATATAGGAATCCATCAATAGATCAAGAAACTGTCATATCAGAAAGAGACATAAGTTTTTAGGTGGAAACCCATATTAGATAAAACCACCAATATCATCCTTATTTATCTTCAATTTAATTACATCAATTTGAGAGCTCTGACATACTAGAGGAAACTACCCACAAGAAATATAAGCTTCCACTTGCATTAGGCTACAACCTGATTGATGCACCAACCCTGAAAGATGAAAGAAGTTGATCACTATAGGCTGCAAACTAATTGAGGATCCAACCTCGATGATTAGTGGGGTCTAACCTCCTTTGGGATACAACCTAATTGAGGCTCTAACCTTGGAAATGAGTAGGATCTAGCTTTCTTTAGGCTCCAACCTTAGTGGAAGCATTGACCTCCTTCTTCAACTTCTTTATGGACCTTTGTTTCATTTCATTTTCAAACTCATTCCAATTTCATCATATATTATTGAATTATAAGGAATTTCACAATCTATAATCTAATATCAACATAAGAACTTGTACCATCATATTAACCTACACATTTTGTTGCTTCCACGATGACTATCAACAAAGCCTATAAACACTTCTACCCATGCTTTGTTCCAATAATTTCACCAATTTAGTCACTCAAACCCTTTTAGATCTTGTTTTCACTATTTATGAAAAACACCTACTATATGCACCTGAACCCTTGAGGCATACATAAGTGATTATGGCCATCAAATAAGAGTTCAAATATAATAATACATCCCTCATAATATTTGTCTCAAATTTGTGATCATTTGACTTCTTTTGGAATCAAATTTGGACCACTATTGAGCCCAAAAACCCAAAATAACCAAATGAAGCTATATAATAATTAAATATTATACATAAATACTTTTTCTAGGAGGTCTTCAATAAATTGTCAAATTATAACATTGACCACTAGATAATGCAAACTATGTGAGAAAATGTTAATCTATAGAAAAAAATAAAAAATGACTTGACTTGTTCACCATTGAGGAATGGACTTGTGACCACTATTTTCTCAACAAAGCTCCATAAAAATCATGTTGCACTTCATATCTTGTGGGTTATTGACAAAATTATTCATTTATAACCCACATATCCCCATATGGACTGGGTGCAAGGTTCAACCAATGTTTGTTGGATGAATGCCCCCTAACCTTTCTACAACCAAAGTGTTTAACACATTCTACCAACCACAACTAGAACCAAAACTTAGATCAAATGCAATTCTGATCAATGTTGTTGGGCCATCAACCTATGGATACTTCCAACCATAATCATAATGGATAGTCGGGTAACATACAATGTGATCAATGTTGGATCATCAAGCATATAACTTATATGTAAACATGTCTCCAAATGAATTCGATTGAGAACCTCACTCACACTAAATTCCAATGTAATAAAAGTGGTTAGATCATTTGGCCATGAACCCATATATAACCACAACACTAATAAGATACTACCAAAACAAAACCAGACACTCCACCTATCATTCACACAACAATCGGATGATTTGTAGAATTTTTTGTTATATTTGTGTTGATGGTGCTGGACCTGCCAACATTCAAGGGGATCTCCCTAGTAATTAGTCCCAACTAGACCTCAGACCATTTGGAGCAGGAGTCCAAACAATGGGTGGTAATGTAGTGCCTTGATTGCGGTAGCGCGCAGAGGTAAGTATGATGACTTTGGTCAGAAGCAAGTGTGTGACCTTGTAGCAAGTCAAGTGAGATGCATGTGGGGTTCTAACACACAGATGTGAAAAGGAAGTGTGTCCCTTAGAAGCTTGTAATAGTACCAAGCCTGAAAGGAACGCATGAGGAAAATGACATCACAAGCTAAAAGAAGAATACTCCATAAACCAAAGTGATGAGTTAATCCAACAACATGCCTTCAACAAGATTCATACAATTGCATACAAAATAGTTTATAAGAAAATACGTAAGTTAGAAAACAAACATTGCTAAAGTAACCAGAACAATCGAACTACAATAACAATATATGCATGAAAACGTGTTGGTTTAGTTATATTATTATTAAGTGAAAGGACCATCCATACATAAACCATTCACAAACACTAGCCCCAATAGCGGAACATTACAGTCAACACCACCTACTCATCCAAGGAAGTGTACTCTCTCTACACCATGGAGAAGCCAAGGCTCGTCAAAATACTCCTAAGAATTCTCTAAGCCTAAGCATAGACAAAATCTTGGCTCCCAAAACCCTGGTCTATGAGTTATGAGATTCTATTTATGAAAAAGGGTGGGGTGAACCTTGACATTCCCATTTGACTCTTTGACTACCCTCATGACTCCTCAACTCATTTAAAAATAACTCTTTACATTACATAGTGAATGTTCACATTCCACTAATGACACTTGGAATTTCATTTACAATATATTTACAAATAATATACATGTCCCACATCTACCCATGTGGGACAAAATAGGCTAGAGTCAACCTAACAATACAAACCCTATGACTCAGAAGCTTGGGGAAAGGCAAACTTGACAACATCCTCTTAATGATATTCGATGACGAAATGATACCAATCATGGTACTGCACTATGGTGTCCCCTTACTATTTGGTGATGTGTTTCTGGAAACAAATTCTTGCCTCCGTGGCTTATAGGTATATGGTACTAGAGCCTTTATCCAAATCATCTTGAAGCTTCCAGAACATTGTCCTAAGTGTGGCTGGACCACCAATGTATTTTTGAATGTTTTTTTCCCTCAACTGCAGGTCATATTTGGTGGCCTCTAGCATTAACTGCTCTATGTACCTGTTGACCTCTAGCCAGACTTGGGTCTTCTGAATGGCTTAGGTAAGGGAACCAATTGAAGGGATCTTGTGTGTCCTCACCATGACATCCATACTCTTAAACAACCGTGAATAAGAAGCCTCAATGCTACTAATAGGTGGAGGGAGTGGCTCATAGTTTTGGATCAATATCCCGATCTGTGCTTTGTCTAACTCTACTTGCAGATTCATTATCTTATGCAAGTAAAGCGGGGCTCCCTTGTATCTCATTTTTTGTTCATGTATGTGTGCAATAGAAGCATGTATGACCTTGAGAGATTGGGCAATCATCATGCACCACTGCTAAAAACGATATAGATGGACAACTACCTTGTGCACGGTGACAAATTTGTCATAAAGTTTCTGCATGGTGGTCTCAAGAGTCAATACTTCAGAAAGTTTCTCTTTCCTCATCTTTGCCATAGCAGATACTGTAGATTGTTCTACCCTCTGCCAGGCCGCTTGCAAGTCTGTTTCCATCTAATCATTCTTTGCTAATAGGAACTTGACATTTGAGCTCGTGGCTTTTGCATAAACCTTAGTGGCATTGACCATGGCATCTGAATGGTTTCTAAATTGTAACATCATCACCCCTCCCTCCATGAACTCAGGTGATGCATGATCATCCGAGAAATTTTTTCCATGCCTGTAAAATATTTTGCTACAACTCATCAAATGATATATTGTACACATCCATCACCAGATCATCATTAAGGAGGACAACCTCTCCTTGCTCGCTCAGGACTGGTTCTGATACGCGAGGTGGTGGGGACTGAGGGATGACCTCATATACTCTCGGCATGAGGTTGCTATCTTGGTCCTATGTCTCCTATGCCAACTCTGTGTCCATATATTCAACCATTTTCTCAATCTACTGAGCGAGTTCATGACCTTGCAATTTCTCGCCCTCTTCTTCATCTATTGGCTATTTTGACTCTTCAACCGGTATTGGCACATTTTTCTGTATGATCATGCCTTTCCCTTCTTCTTGTTCCTATTTATGCATCTCTTACCTCTCTCTCTCTTTCTTAGCTCCTTCTCTTCTTTCAACTTCTTCTCTATTTCCTACAACTTCTTTTCCTACTTGCTTCAACCTTTTCTTTTCTCTCTTCCTTTGTTTTTCTCTCTTTATAAGTTGCTGCCTCTACGCCTCCACTTCCCAAGTTTCTTTATCAACAAGAGGATCTTATTTGAACTTGTAGATTTGCTCAACCTCTGGGTTCTCGCCAATTTTCCTCTTACATTTGTCTTGTGCTAGTTTGCTGCTCACTACTGCTATTGTTGTTGCTTCCTATGGTGCTGCTCTCTGTAAAGAAAATTTCCATTCTATAGCTATGCTAACCAATTAACTGAGCTTGGAGGAGTTGTAGTAGTACCTCCACGGATCTTCCTTTGCCCAATGAAATGTCCCATTGAACCATGGATAATACACCTTCACACAGTGGTTCTTCCATATATAGTGGAGATCATACAGATTGTAGTCTTTGGTGTTGAACTCAAACGTTTCTAGGTCCTTGGCCTCAATATCTGCTTCCTTCAAGATCTGGATCTCGTACAATCCAATCCACAAAGGAAGAGCAAGTCATTGTGCCTTTTTCCTCCTATGCAGTCCTACTGCTAACCCTATGGATATGTGATATGCAACCTCTTGCATGACCAACTTTTCCATGGCAAACATTGGTAGCACATGCAAAGGCTTCTCTCTGCCAAACATCCTCATGAAGGTGTTGCTGGGTGAGGTATATCAATATGCAATGTTCATTATTACTTCCATCACTTCTTGGGACATGCAAGGTGGATCCTTCTCAAATATCAACTTGTAAACTGGGATGATGAAATGGTCATATAACCTCACCATGACTCCTTGGTAGCTGCACTCAGAGAGAAACTTGTAATAAATATTCACGACAGTATTCGATGGTATCCATGTCCAACCGATTCTAGGACATTGATGTTGGGCACATATTGCACAAATTAGGTACATAAACATATAGAATCTTGCTTGCTCATCCTTGGGTATATTCTAGGCATTAGTTACATGCACTTTCAGCTAAAGAGCCAACATATCCAACCAATTGAATGGCCTTCCATCATTCATCAACTAATCCAACAAAACCACCTAATTCTGCAGAAATGTCTTCCTGTTCCCTTGACCATATAATTGACATGAAAAGATGATAAAGATTAGGTAGGAATTTTTGAGTGACTTAGTCTTCTAAACATGATTGGGTGTCAATTTGAACTTTTCCGACTCTTTCACCTAGAACTTTATGATGTCTCTAGTGTTCACACTGTTGTGGGGGGTATAGGAAAGTACATCCATGTAGTTAACCAATTGTGGTAAGTAATACATCTAATGATAGTTTTCCATCCTTAAGGTAGCAAGTTGTGCTCCATTGGCATGGCTCAATGTCATTGTCTTGGGATCGGTATGTGAAATAGTCTAGTGAATGATGTCTACACATAGGAAGGTGAGGTACTTGTATGAAACCTTATATAAGCATGACCGGTGGATGTTGACATAGAATTTCCAATCTTCTAGATCTTCCTTGAAGATTCCTACAAAGATATTCTTGATTTCCTACCATGTTAGCTTCATGTCCTTCTCTATGAATAGCTGTGTGTCTGCACAGACTGGTAAGTTCATTGAAAAATAATCAACTACCTCCATAGTGCTTCTCTCAAGAATATCCTTTAATGCATCCTTCTTGGAAACCATGTTATCTGTACTGCTGAAAACATACTCAACAACTATTGTACCTAGAGACAGAGAGGAAACTCATGGCATGCAAATGTTAGCTTCAAATTGAAAGTAGTTAAAAAACACGCCAAGAAAAAAACTGAGAAATTGTTGTGAAGGATTGCATAATTCTAACTCTCTAAGGTGAGTGATTTATAATAGGATCTGTGCATTGCATAGTCCCAACTGCTAGTGGGGAGGTGATGGTGACTGGAACTGCGCAATGCAAAGTTCAGTCTAGATTGTGCTAGGTGGGACTACACATTGCACAATCCTAGTGGCCAAGGCTTTGGGACTAGTTCCTCCAACTATGTAGTGTGCAGTTGGAGCCAGGCTATGGCTGTCTCTGCACAATTCGTGGAGCCAAGACAGAGCCTTAAGATCTAGAAATGCACAATGCATGTCAGGAAGAGCTAGATCCAGGCCAAGGAAGCCCAGATCTACGCAAGGGAAACATGAAAAAGATCAGATCTAAAAGTGTAAGTGATGGTTGGTGTAGATATGAGTGAATGATGATGCAATCAATCAAAATAAGTGTAGGAATTGACAAAACTAAAGAACAATGAAGCTTCTGGAGAGAGTCGCCGCAACGATCACCGTTAGTGAAAAAACTGGTTTATGCATGCGACACTTAAGAAAGGAAATGAAAAAGTTAAAACGACAATTCTACAAGATAAAAAAAATCAAAACACCAGTCGTTATTAAATAAACGATCAAAACAACACTCTCACAATCCAAGGAAACAAAAGTGACATAAAAAGTAGAAAAAGACTAGAAAAGCAAGACTTACTTGGAAAAGCTGCGATGACTGTGTCGAAGGTTCCTAATGTAGGTTTTAACCCCATATAGAAATTACTTGCATATGAATTCTAAAACACAGAAAATAAAAAATGCAAGATCATAACACATAAAACACATATACACAAATATTTTTCCCTAGATCCCAAAACCAGGACTACTAGCTTGATTTTTCATTATATTCCTTTCAATGTTAAAATACATATTTATACATGTCGAAGCATCCAATACCATGGACCAAAAACCATCATGTCCAAAACCATGTGCTAAAAACCATCGCGTCCAAAACCATGTGGGAAAAATCATGCACAAAACCATAGGTAGGTCTGCCCAACCTAATATAGGGTCCAAAATAAAAAAAAATCGTGGCGGTGCCCCGGACCCCATAGAGTGGGGTTACCTACACCCATCAAATCCCCTATGACGCCTCCGCACTATGCAATCAGCGCAACGAAGGGGGGGCTCCACCCCCTTCTAACCCCCTGGTTAACTTTATGGGCTAGTAGTGGAAATAATATAACAGAACCCAACATTCTCCCACTTGTTGTTTTCTTTCCACAGGGGGCCACAAGAGAGCTTAGTCATCTATCCAACCCTGCAATGCCCATTGTTTCTCTACACCAAGAGAAATTCTTAGAGCTCACAAAATTTGTCAATTCATCTGCAGTATTCTTCAAAGTGTCCACCTTTACCATAAACACCTTTTTGTCTTCCATCATATCCCTCACAATGTGATACTGAACATCAATGTGCTTTGTATTTGAATGATATGCAGGGTTCTTTGCCAAGAAAATTGCACTTTGGCTGTCACAGTCTATCCTTATAGCTCCATGTACTAACCCCATACTTGAACACAATATCTGCAACCAAACTCCTTCCTTTCTTGCATGAGTCGCTACCATGTATTCTGCCTTTGTAGTTGATAGTGCCACTACAGATTGTTTCTTACTCATCCGACTCACTACACCTTCAAATAGGTTAAACACATACCCACTTGTAGATCTTCTTTGATCAAGATCTCCAGCCCAGTCTGCATCAACAAAGCCATGAATATCCAACATTCTGTCAAATCCTATTCTTCCTTGGTAGCACAAACCATAATCACTAGTGCAACACAAATACCTGAAAACCCACTCCACTGCTATCCAGTGCTCCTTCCCTGGTTTTGACATAAACCTTCTGAATACTACCACTGCATGTGAAATGTATGGTCTAGTAAAGACCATCACATACATTAAGGTATTGACTGCACTTGTGTATGGAACATGAGACATGTCCTCTTACTCTTCTTGTGCCTTGGGACACTGTTCAGCAGATAAATTTACACCTACAGGAATAGTAAGCTTCACTGATTTATTATCCCGCATATTAAACCTTTACAATATTGTCTCGACATACTTCCTCAGGTTTAACTAGAGCTTCCTCTTTGCCTGATCTCTTTTAATTTCCATGCCCAAAATATAGTTTGCAGCACCAAGATCTTTTATTTCAAATTTGGAGGACAATTGTGTATTCAAATCCTGGATAATTTCTTTGTCATTTCCAATCAGCAACATATCATCCACATACAAGACCAGATAAGTAACATGGTCACCAATTAATTTAAAATACACATAGTGATATGCTTTGCTTTCGATGAAGCCAAGTCCCTGTATAAATGTATCAAATTTCTGATACCACATCCTTGGTGATTATTTTAACCCATACAGAGACTTCTTTAACTTTCATACTACTTCTTTCTTACCCTTCACCGCAAAACCTTCAGGTTGCTTCATGTATATCTCCTCATCTAGATCACCGTGAAGAAATGATGTCTTCACATCCATCTGTTCTACATCAAAATCCAAAGCAGCGACAAAAAATAAAATTAATCTAATAGAAGTTACCTTGGCAACAGGAGAAAAAATATCACCAAAATCAATTCCTTGCACCTAGGAATAACCTTTTTCTACCAACCAAGCTTTGTATTTCTCCACCTTTCCTTCTGTATTTGTCTTCTTCTTGAACACCCATTTGTTGCCAATGGGTTTCCTTCCAGCTAGCAACTCCACTAGATCCCAAGCCTCATTTTTGTGCAAAGGTGCCATTTTATCAACCATGGCCTCTTTCGAGAGTTTTCCATCCTCTGAATCTACTGCTTCCTTCACAGTTCTGGGATCATCATCAGTAATAGATAAAGAAAAATTTGAATAGAAATCAGATGGATTATACCTTTCTAGCTACCTTCTTTCTTGAACTGATCTTCTCACACTTGGAGTTTGTGGATCTTCATCTTCTAATTCCTCCTCTGCTGTAGAGTCCGATTCTTCCTCCTTTAGCTCAAACTCTATCTTCTCAGGTTCCTTTGGTTGGACTTCATGTTTAATAACATCTTTCACCTCTCTAAACACCACATCTCGGTTGTACACACTACAAGAAGAAAGGACATTGGTGAGGGGAGAAAAATGTCACCTTAAGCTCATTGGTGACAGTCAAAAGAGACTTCGTCACCAAAAATTGAACGTCACCAAAAGTAGCATCACCAAAAGTATAGGTGTTGTAGTGACATTCAAAGTCTTTCACCAATAATGATTTATAATGATGGATAGTGACTGTCACTATTTCATATGAGCAATGGTGATGGACCATATCCTCCGTCACAAAAAACTAAACATCACCAAAGGTGGCGTCGCCAAAAGTATAGGTGTTGTAGTGACATTCAAATTCTATTACCAATAATGATTTATAATGACAAATAGTGATCGTCACCATTTCATATGAGCAATGGTGATAGACCATAGCCTCCGTCACAAAAAACCGAACATCACCAAAAGTATAGGTGTTATGGTGACATTAAATGTCCATCACGAATATTGATTATAATGACGGATAGTGACCGTCACCATTTCATATGAAAAATAATGATTTATTGCGATGGATCTTTCATGGCCGTCACTGTTGGTGCATATATATGTTGATGTTCGTTGACCCTCAGCAAAAGCTGCATTTCCATAAGTATAGGTGTTGTGGTTACATTCAAGGTCCATCATGAATAATGACTATAATGATGGACATCGTCTGAAATGATTTCATATCAACAACAACAATTTATGGTTATAGACCTTTGAGGTTCATCATTATTGATGCATATATATGGTGGCATTCATTGACCATCACCATTTCATATTTTGGTGACGGTTGAAAAATGTCACCAAAGCTCATTGGTTATGGTCAAAAGCTCATTCCATATGGGTCATGTCAGGGCATGATGGAATCGAACCACCAACCTCTTGCTTGTAAAGCAGGTGCTCTTCCATTGAGCTAGCACACTTTAAAGAATTATACTTTTAAAATTAGACCTTGAAACTTCATAAATTGTAAATTCTACAACTTTCAATAAATTAAAATCTCGACAATATTTTATTGAATAAGCAAAGCAACATCGAAGCTGTAGGTCCCTACCTAATGGTTATGGAAGTTATGAAAAGTGGGTGGAGGGAAAAATAATTATGTATAAGAGAATCAATATGTTTAGTTGAATACTCAATTAGAAGTGAAAGTCTGAAGACATTTATAATCTATAAATGACCTATAACTAGAAAATGCACCAAATATTGCAAAGGAAATGTCATAAGTTGATAACAAATGGAAGAAAAACATTGATGAAGACAGATGCAATATGTTATAGGTTGAGTGAAAGAAAAAAAACTCTATGTTGTTGTTGTTTGGTGTTTAGATATCTGAATGATATCTAAACTTCTTTGCAAATGTAACACGGATATCCGGAAACCATGAACAACATATGATTAATATATATATATCTATATATATATATATATATATATATATATATATATCCCCTTTACATAAACCAACATGAAATTTGGAATTTCACATGTCCACACTCAAAACATGACAACAACCAACAAATAAAAGAAATTGACTTGGACAGAAAGCAATAGCTTCCATTCCTGAGTTCTTTCTGTTTATTTGAATTTCACTGATGACATTATTTGTCTAACAAGGAATCAAAATCATCACTAGCATTAAATTCATCCAACACGGACTTTGGATATCCCACTAACATCTGTGTTTTCGTTGCCATGCCTGAAAACCATGAAGTTTCCTGTTGATAGTAGAATAAGATGTGTGCCTGCTGCTCAAGAACACATTCCTTATTAACCATTGTTACCTGAAAAAACCAAAGAGACAACACAATATCAGCGTACACAAAATCCCCTATTGAAATATAATAATAACTTAGCAAAGAAGTCTAAAATATGTTCTTGATTAATAAACTTTGTATTTGGAAATATTGTTTCTTTATATTTAAAAAAGACTATGTTGTACAAAATTCCTATCTATTTATCCAAGAAATTATATCATAGCATATGTCACATAGTAGCAATCTATAGTACCTATAGTAAAAAGAAAAATTTGCTCAAGAAACTAGATTTAGAAAAGAGATTTGAAAACTATAACTTTGTCATCAAAGGTTTACTTAATTAACAACAAATTAGTTGGAGTTTGAAAATCAAAATCATTCATAGAAAATGGATAGGACAATGGCCAAAGTCATGATTCATACAAATAAAGCTAGAGACACTATTTCCATTGCAGATAACTGAAATTTGGGCAGTGGTCTAACAATTAGAGCTTATTTTATGGGAAGACTTGTCAATACCATCATTTTTTTCCACAGTCTATTGTGTCTCTAGATCTAGATCAGATAGCTTGCCATTCTCAAGTTCTATCTTTCAAGTACTGATTTCTGCCTCACCCTTTAAAACACAATTCTACCACTCCATTTTATTTTGCTTTGTCAAGAGAATTGGCAAGACCTTCCCATCCTTTGTTTTACATAATCAATAACCATCCATTAACGATATAGAGAATAACAGATACACAAGAAAGGCCAAAGATGTTCTTGCTGTATACCTATGTTCTAGGACTCATCTGACCTTACTGGTGCAAAGAATTAACCTTGAAAAAATAACATCCACGTGGAATTTAGAATTTTTTTTTAATCAATCTCTAAGTAAACTAATCAAAGTATGAACATCTTTTTAATCAATAAAATCTCTGACTTAAAACAAAAGTGGCCTAGAATTAAATGTTATATCAACCATGTCAAGTAACTAACATCGGGTGAGAAATACAATCCATGCATATTGGATTAGTGAAACAATTGATCTAGTAAATCTCAAAAACAAATGGCTTAGAGCTAAGAAACACAAATAAATGACTTAGAACTAAGACATGAGGTTGCCCTTTCAACCCTATCGTTAAATAACTCTTCTTTATGTCACTTACCATTAACTTTTTTTTGATACTAGGTGGAAGTGGTATTGTAAGATTAACCTCTGATATTCCATTTCCATGACTACTTCTCAAGATCTGCTCCATTAACAGCATTTGGGGATAGATAAGGTACATGCAAAAACCTTCAACATGAAAATCAAATCTACATCCTTGTAAAAAAATGGGAGGAAAAAGATATCCACAAATTAAAACAGACTATAGGATACCTCATTCCTTCAACATGATTATCTTGTCATGAACAATAAAAAATAAAATCAAAAGAAATGTAATTTTTGCCACATTTTAACAATGAAATCTTTTGCATATTCTATGAACAATTGATGAAAAAAGTCAGCTAAAGCTTGTTAGCATTAGGATTATAGTAAAACATAAAGGAACCACTCCAACACATATAATCCTAAACATAAGTATCTATACATATAAGTATTTATTGAGGACATTGTATTTTGTGAAAATATGGAAGTAAAATCTTTGAAATAACACAATTTATGGTACCACTGCCTTATGAAGTCCATTCATTCGAGTATTTATGAAGTCCATTCAGGAATTTATTCAAAGTTCAAAGTTCATAATTAACATGTAGCCTAAAAAAACTCAGATTTGAAAATGAGATAACCCAAAGATGTAGAGTATATATCTCACATTTATATATCCTAATTTCCAGACATTGAAATGACACTTTTTAGCATACTATTGTGAATTCAACCCAAAATGCTAGAAAAAATATTGATGGTTATTTTGCTAATATAGAAGTTATATACATGCATTTATTTAAACAGTTAGCTTTCAATGTTAAACATTTCTAAGGATGCACACAATACATTACATCTTTAGCACTGGTGTGTGAACTTAAGACAGTGAAGTCCAACATTAACAATTTGACTACAATATGCACTAGCAGAATAGGTGAACAATAGTATTGTAGGTATGTGTTATGAATATATGTATTGCAGGCCAATAAGAGTATGGTTGGAACATTCATGTCCAACCCTTCCAATTTTGCCTATAATTTTCACTGGTCTAATAGGTGAACAATAGAACTGTAGGTGTGCATTTTGTATCACTTACCTAAATCCAACACCTTCAGCATAGAAATTTCAAAGAATATGTCCAGAAATGGTGGGTAATTTGAAAAATGAAAGAGTTGGCTTGATTCTTTCTGGAGAAGACTAGATTCATACATTTTTCAATGTAAATTCATGACAATTTTCCAGGCTTAGATGGAACAAAAAGGAACCAAGCTAGAAGGTTATTTAGAGAATCCTTACTTAGCTAAGGTAAAATGTTCACCCTTTTTTGTCAAAAATCATAAATGTAAAAACTTTAAGAATTCTAGTGAAGAGATTGTAGAAATGTTCTTATCAAACCACTAATGTAAACAAAGCTAAGAAATATTTCTTTGTAGAATAGATATTCACAGTCAAATTAACAAGAGAGTGACCTTTTAGCATAGTTAATGCACTAGTGATCATGTCATAGTGTCCTAAGGCATGCTAGGGACTATAGGGAGTGATCATGTACATCTAGAGAAGAGGTGGGGAGACATTGAGCTGTAGTCAGGAGGACTACAAGCGATGAGGGGTAGATACTTGAGGTACCCAACCTCTTGGATTATACCTTGCTAGGTAGCCCCAAAGAGAGAGTAGCATGATTGGCAGATGTTGGTAGAGACGGATGCGAATGAAGCAATAGAGAGTGCTACAATGTAGGATTCCCCTAGTAGTGTGAGGCTAGTAGGCTGCAATAGTGCGAGCCCTAGTTGGGGTCACAAAGGAGCCCTAGCTGCAGTCATGAAGGGAGACCTATATGCAGTCTTGAAGGAGCTCTAGCCATAGTTGAAAAGGAAGCCCTAGCTGTAGTAAAATGCAACCATAACCGTAGTGAAAAAGGAGGCTTAGCCGCAACAAGATAGATGCCTAAGATGTAGTCTAGAGAGAGGCCTAAGATCTAGTCAAGAGAGGCATAAAGATGCAGTCAAGAGAGGCCAAATACGTAGTAAAACAAAGAATCTCATCCATAGCAAAGGAGGCCTTAATCTGTAGCATGAGGGAGGCCCTTATTAGCCATCAAGAAGAAGCATATAGCCATAATCAAGGAAGGTCTAAATTAGCACTCAGAGAGGCCCTAGATGCAGTCAAAGGGAGGCCGTAGCCACTACAAGAAGGATCCATAAGACAACAAGAAAGAAGCCCTAGAAGAAATGTGGAAGTCTTATGTTTTGCTGTAGATACAACATGTGAAAGAGAGGTTTTTGAGATTTGTTCTTGGGTTCTCTTATAGGGATAAGGGCCGAAGTTTGAAGTTTAATATCACAACAAGAAGAGGCATTGAACATGGGTTAAATAGGGTTGTTCTGTAGCTATTCGAGGAAGACTAAATGGTTGAAAAGAGGCTGAGTATCTTGCTTGAAGCTTCAACTAAAGGATGACTTAGCTTAATAAAGTTCATGATGGGCATTTACAATCATATACTTATGAGTGAACCCAACTCTTATTATTGGGACTTATCCTAGTGTCCTGATAGGTGGGATATAGAGGACAAATACAATCTCCATTTCTCCATTACATTCCTCCCACCTTGAAAATAAAAAGGGGAAATAATGAATTTCATATACACATACTTAACAGATATATATTCCCAATCTCTTGCCATCTACTAGTTTCACCTGCTTGATTTAGGCTCAAGCAATTAGTCAATCCAGAGCATGCATATCCCTACTTATTCTCCACAAACCTCTGGGTGGATCTCTTTATCCCTGTAGTGCTAGTAAGAGGGTTTGGGTATGGTAAGGGATGCTATCTATTTTTTTGAACCTTTGTATTTACATCTATTTTCACCTGGCCTTACCCTACTCTCACCTCTATGTATTCTCAAATTAAACCAACTACACAATCAAAAGAATTGTTCTTGTGTGGTATCTCAAAATAATTTTCAAACATAAAATTACAACATATTGTCACAAGGAGACTAATCATGGTTTAACAGATCAAACTTGACATCTTACATTAACAATCTCCTTTTACGTGATGCTAGTCTTTTGCCTAGGGCTTGGAACCATGCCTAAAGGGGTGTACTACATGATCAGGGATTTTAACTGCCAGTAAACTTAATTATAACAAACTATGAGAACAAGATAGCATTGTTTATATACCATATTGCTTAAAGTAAATATTAGCCTCCTATATGAATTACAATGCACTTATAGAAACAAAGATAGTTTCCAACAACAAGCACCCAAAAAAGTAGCAAAAGTCATAGGAGACACTTATTTCTCTTCTTCGATGTTGGCCTTTGAATACCTCCACCACCATCATCACTTCCATTTTCATCCTCCTACACCTCAAGGGTTCTAGGTACCACTCAACCCTTGTTTCTTGAAATCTCTCTGCTAAGAGTCTCTGTAGCCTTCTCAGAACAAGGAATCATAAGTGGATTCATTCTCTGAGGCATCAACTCCTCACCCCTTTCAATAAATTCCATCATCAACTTCCAGCCTTTAAAATCAAACCGAAAAACAAATTGGCTGTAAGAAGCTTCTCTAGATGCCATTCTGTAGCTCTAAGAGGATTTTTGGGGACAAAAAGATGTTTTCCATTTTCATCGACATTTATTTCGACTCTACCATCCTTTATTAGAAATGATAACGAAAAGATGTTTTCTATTGTCTGGGAAAATGATATTTTATTTAGAACCAAATTCTCTAACTGGCTTGCTTCTGTTTTTGCAAAATGTTAAATATGCTTGCCATATTCTTGTCTGTTTCTGATTTTTCATCTTCCGGGGACTCTTTCACTGGTAGGTCAAGTGCTTTCTATCGACTTAGTCTGTTTTCTCTGTGTTATAGCTTTCCTTTGCTTGGGTTCATTATCCATTGGTCCAAGCATAGTGAAAATTCCTGCCACATGCTGGAAAACAGAAGCAGCTAAAAGCCCAATATTTCTCCATGATATTTGGGTTTGATCATCATTTCCCTCCAAAGACCTGCTTCCATATGCCTGGTCACTATAGTTTCTTAGAATATCACTACTAATAAAATCAACTGGAGTATCACCATCATTGTTTTGTGATTTGTTAATAGCAGCGAGGAGTGTGGATGTGAGATCCAAGAGTGTATCAGCATCTATAACTTTCTCATGATGTCTCTAAACAAAATTGTGCAAGCTTTCCACTTTGGTAATTATGGCCTGAAATTTTCCATATTCTTCTTTTAAAATATTTTCTCTCTCCTCAGCAACCGAAGTCTTGAGGGGATGATAATGGTACCTTAATATACAGTTTCACCATACTCTAATTGTTACCACTGCATGTAGTAGAATCTTCTTTCTCTCTCAGGGGCTTACTATGGCCTTGTTGTGATCCTTTTACCCCACAAGAGGAATCTTCCAGTGTATGACTCAATGTTTCTTCCTCTTTAACTCTAGCTTTGGTACCAAGCCTTCTACCCATCGTTTCTATCACCTACTCTTGGAGTTGATAGAAATAAAAATATTCAAACAAAGTTGGAAGGAAGGGCTTGAAATTGAGATTTCTGTTTGAAGAACTGCCGTGAAATGGAAAGAGAGCAAGAAAAGATTTTGTGTTGCATTGAAATGAGGGAGGGTAGGGAGTTGTGATTTCCCCTACCCTGAGAAGTCTATTTCGTAATAGAAGAGGGATGAAGGCCCACTACAGTGGATATAAAGTCCCAAGACATACATATTGTTAAATGAAATGCATAGGTGCACTGTGCCAATTAAGCGTGAGGATTGGGAGAGGTGACATATGTGGGAGAGTGGCCATATTATTGAAGAATTGTTTACATTGAGGAAGGACACCATTTGAATATGGTAATAATGTCAATTCTAATGTAGAGAGTTTCCAACACCACTTTCTCATCTACATGAGGGAGTTTACAATTTGTATATCTTTGTCTTAGTGCCATGGTGAATACATTAGTGTGAGGATCCACTGTTTCATGATCCATATGTTGGATGCTTTGTTGAACTTGAGCTTTATAAGGAAATCTCTTTAGATATCCAGAACGTCTCAGAAATTTATTTAAACAATCATTGTCTTGAAACAATGTTTATTGATGATAAATTGCTTGGTAATGTACACATGCATAGAAGAGTGTGACTGATGGCATGGATACTCGGCCTTTCGGGTCGAAATGGCCACATCTAAAGATAATATTTGCAATACCTTTGAGCATTTCTTGGAGATGGCATCTAAGAAGTTGGAGTGAAGACATCAAGGAACTCTATATTTTGACATATTCCAGCCGAATCACCAAACATGCAAGAGAAACTAAAACCAGGGGTTATATAAGCTATAGACCGAGTGTATGGGAAATATAGGCTTTTAGAGGAATATTTCTGCATTTAATAATTTGACGAGGATGAATATTTATATTACACTATGTGTTGTTATTGATATGTTTATATGTTTTGGGTGAACACTTGGCCCATGTTCAAGAACATACAATAACCTTCAAGTCCAAGACAGATTTAAAGAGGTCATTTATCAAATTAGTTGTCCAGCTATGAAAGACAATCAAGTTTTGGAAGAGATACATTATAGTACTATCAAAGAAGATTGTGGACCATGTTATAAAATGGATCAAAAAGGTTTTTAGAATGTCTACTAAAATTTGACATTTAGTATTGTCTTAGCATTTTCTTATCAACATTCATGGAGGCAAAAATTGACAGGAGAAACTTGCACAATAATGGTGGCCACTAGAATGAGAGACATAATGAATTAGCAAAATGGAATCTATTGCTATGATGACACATGAGAATATACTTATTACACTCAATGTGGTTGTATAGGAAAGATAGTTTTTGCCTTTGAGTATAGTTGATGTATCATAATGTAGCAGTTATTTCCCTGCTGCAATAAAACAAATATATATTCATCTCAAGGTGAAAGAATAACACCAATATACCTTTGAATGATATGGGTTATGTGTTGTGCTCAACAGCTAGGAAGGTCTCTATCGGTCATAGTGCGATGAAGCGATGGGTTTGGGTTTCCGTGCCTGTGTTGTCAAAGTGTATCGATACAAGTCATGAAAAAACATATGTTCAATTCCCTGGAACATATCTTATTTTCATTACTTATCCAGGATAAATCTACAGCCATAGTTAAGAAATGTAATCAAAATAAAATAAATATGGAGTTTATTTAAACAAATGTGGCATGAGCGGAAAACATATGCACCAAATTACAAAATGCGAAAGTCAAATTTATGTATAAAAGTTTTAAATTAAAAAAATTTGAAACAGTTGCAAGGAAGTTTTATGAATGAAACTGCCTAGCACTCATATGGTCATTCAAGGAGGGTCTAATCCATCCATCAATATGAAGAGATCTATAAAAGCATATAGGGACTTTGAAGAAGGGATCCCTGATTATTCATACCCAAATGCTACCCGATTATTGAGCAAGGACCTGATGAGTTAGTGAGGGTTTCCCTTTTGTTTTTGTTTCAATCTATTTTCATGCTTAGAATTTTTCTAATATGATGTCATTGGTGGACCTTAATATATGGTGCTGCACCATACTCTAATTGTTACCACTGCATGCGGTAGCATCTTCGTTCTCTCTCGGGGGCTTACTGTGGCCTTGTTGTGATCCTTTTACCCCACGAGAGGAATCTTGTAGTGTCTGACTCGATGTTTCTTCCTCTTTAACTCTGTCTCGAGTACCAAGCTTTCTACCCATCCCTTCTATCACCTTCTTTTGGAGTTGATAGCAATGAAAAAATTCAACCAAAGCTAGAAGGAAGGGCTTGAAATCTATGTTACTAGAAACCAAAAAGGGGAAACGAAATGAGAAATAACAACGAGACAAGAAACATAGTTTGGATATTTCACATTCAAGAAACGAGGAGAGAGAAAAACAAGACAAATATGAAACATACAACCAAGCGTTTGTTTCACATTCAAGAAATGAGAAGAGAGAAAAAACAAGAAAAATATGAAACATAAATCCAAGCATTCATCATTAACATTCTCAAATACTATGATTCATAGGTAGTTGCTCATAGGCTTTAGCTGCTCACATTGGCCATTGCTTAATACTTATAGTAATAAAAAAGGCTTCCATTTCTCACATAAGCCATTCTTGAATACCCATGTTTGATCCTTTAGGCTGGAAAATACAATAGTGAAGAAAAACTTGGCACCGAATTCAAGTTTGATTTAGCCTTTGCATTTTCCGGATGAGTACATGATCCCACATACATTTTATATATTCTTGGATGTGACATGAGTGGACCTCAAATTTAGGATCTATTGTATCATTTTCCACAAAGTTATTGGTTATTGTTTTCATGGTTAGGTAAAAAAATGGTGGAGATTGAGTTGATCTCCATTGGATATAGAGCCAAAAATAGAGGGTTGTCTCAAACTATTGCCACTTGCATAACCATAAATACTACAACATGTGTTTGAAGACAAATTCTAAAGAGAAAAGTTTCAAAATTTTATCTTTAATCCATTATAATAGAAAACTAATCTTTATAATAATAAAAATAATATATTTTAAAAGTATAGTTGAACTAGATATTAAATTGGTAGTTTGTGAGAAAAAAAAATTAACTAAATTATTTAACTACTAATTTATAAATATATATATATATATATAATATCTATACACATTACTAATTTATAAAAGAGATATGATCCCTTTAGGATATTGGTATATCTGAAACTAAGATGGATCTAGCCTAGTATATATTATTTACGATAATTATTGTTAAAGTGTATAATGGCTATCTCATATTTGTATTTGCATTGACTAAATGATTATTATATGTAGACATGTTTTATATTAATTATTTTAATGCATCATATATATGGTTTTGTATAGTAAATTTATTTTTATGTTAAATTTTAATAGATAAATTTATATATTCTTTCTTAATATTAGTTAGCTTTTATTAATTTTCATTTTATTCTGTTGGATCCATTAAAATTTGTTATGTGAGTCAATGTTTCCAATTAACAAGTGTGGTTGATCAATATAAATAAGTGAAATAAATTATTAAATTGTGATTTTTTAAAACTTAGTTAAATATTATATAGTAATATCACTTGTCATTATAACATACCAAACCATTCATTTTTAGTTGTTAAATATGATTATGTTAAAATACCTTAAAAAAAAATGTTATTCCCCATGGTTAGAACTTACAAAACCATTATTTTTTAGTCTCTAGATTTGTTTATGTTAAAATAACTTTTGAAAAATTGGTATGCCCAATAGTTTTGTTATATTCCATGGTTTTGTACTTTATATTCATTTAATTTGCTAGTTTTTGCACATGGTTTTGTTAGACTCCATGGTTCTGTATTTAATATTTATTTAATTTATTAGTTTTTTCTCATCAATTTTCTTTCATAAATTAAAACAAGTCAGAGAGACCTTGAAGTATTGAAAAGAAATGTCATAACCTAGGTATTTTATTCTAGGCCCCTCTTAATATATTTTTGGTTGCTAATTTTGTGCCAAGAGACCCTTTCCACCTAGGGAATATGTTATAATATTTGGCATTTTAACTCAGTCAAAATAAAACAAAATCAAATCAAATAAAAAAAAAATTAAAAACATAAAATTCTCCAGTGCATATTTTTTTCTTGCCCATGGTTTTTTCCCATGGTACTCCTAACCCATGGTTTTTGTCCATGGTATTTTTCTGCAATGTAGCCTATTCAAAGGCTAATAGCTAAACTAGCTTAGATCCATTTTAACTGTGGATCAAGTGTTGAGAGGATCAAATCTCTTCACTTAAAGAGGTTTGTAGAGAGAGAGAGAGAGAGAGAGAGAGAGAGAGAGAGAGAGATTTGATCTCTCTTGATGCTCGAGAGAGGTAGATCTATATTGTTTATTTATAAATGAAGATGAGTATTTTCTTGTAGTAGTACTCCTATTTGTTTTGTATTTAAAATTTATTAAATGATGGATTTCTATTTTGTATTTTGATTTTTGAGACTTTTTTATTTTTATAAATTTACAATTATTTCTATCACTATTTTTATGTAATTACGGAACTTTCCATATTTATCATAGTTGAAATTATGTTTGTATTATAGACATATTAATCAATAGCTTGTTGCTCTTAAGCTTTATTATTGCAAATTACCTAACATAATCTCTCTTATCACCGATGAAAAAATTATTTGTGGGATAAAACTATTAATGGGATGGATAATAGATAATTATTATTTTTTATATATTAAATTAATGTCTTTGGTTGATGATATTTAATATTATAGATAGTCTAATAGTTGACAAAAGTTTCCATAGGATGGTTTTATCAAAATCCTTTTCCAATCATTTGAGAGGTTATAAACCAGACCAATGACAAAAAAAATATTGTGTCCTAATGTTTATATAAAATAATTAATTAACTAGAAAAATTAACTAAATTATTTAACTACTAATTTATAAAAATATATATAAAATATCTATATACATTACTAATTTATAAAAATATGTATAAAAAAACATTACAGATTTAAATTTATAATTTTATATAAAAATACACATTTTAAATATTAGATGCAATCACTAAATCCAATTTTAAATAAAAGAAATAGAAAAATAACAAAAATAAAATGTAAAAACTTAACCATACACTGCTACACATCAATGGCTACAATTAAAAGAATAACATAACTTTAACTAATAAAATCCCTAAATAGTCAAAATTGTTAAAGATAAATTAAGCACTATTGCAAAGTGTTGTCACTAGGGAGAACACCCAACCTATTTGCAACAAACCTATTTCATTAGCACCTAAGCTATATATGGTTGACATCTAACCATAGACTATGAAAATGCCTTCAAAAACTATCCAGAAAACCAATGCTTTTTATGATTCATGTTGACATCCAATCAGGAAGAGATCCATATTGGAAATGAACCAGAATAACATTTTCCATAAAACAGTTTCAAGTTGGAAAACCCAGTTTCCTACATTAAAAAACGAAAACTACTGTAGAAAACACCATTTCCCTACCATTCCATTTTTTATACGATTTTTTTTTTCCCAGAAATGAAGACTTCTGTTCAATTTCTGCTAAAAGAGCTTGAAATTGAGATTTCTGATTAAGAACTACTGTGAAATGGAAAGAGAGCAAGAAAATATTTTCATGTTGCATTGAAATGAGGGAGGGCAAGGAGTTAGCCTAAGAAGTCTACATTGTTGTTTTTTCTGTTGTTTTCCTGGTGCGGTATACTACCAAACTACTATTTTTCTAATTTTTGGTGTGGTATACTACCAAACTACTATAAGAGTTCAGCGTATATTTAATATAAATTTCATTGCCAATATAATAATTTTGGGGCTAGTTCATTTGAAGCTAAATTCTTTAAAAAAAACCCAAATAACCTAATTTCAGGTGAAAAAGTTGGTAGATTGTTTGAAGAAATTGAAATCGAGGAAAGAATTAAAGGAGAGAAAGGGTATCTGTGAAAGAATTTTCTTTGGCTCTTGAAAGAAGACCAAGGCTTCTAATCCTTCCATCGTGGTCCAAATTTTCCCAGCGAAGATAGATCCATGTTTTGTGAACACGTCATTGAAGAGATCTTCCTCAATTGTATTTCTCAACACATCCAAATTCAACCATGAAACAATAACTGCTAGTGAATTACTGCAAAATTTCAAGTGAAAATAAAAAAAAAATTGCAAATCAATTCTAAGAATGGCCATTGATCTAGAAACCACAAAAATTGATCCAACGACATGTACCTATTTCCATATAGCCATAGACCAGATTGTACTGTGCCCATGGTCTTTCATTTTTCTTTCAACTACTCAACATACATTTCATGTGAAAATATAAAACAAATTTGCAAACCAATTCTAAGAATGGCCATCGATCTAAAAACCCTAAAGATTGATCCAAGGACCTATACCTGTTCCCTTATAGTCACAGATCAGATTGTACTGTGCCCATTGTCTTTCCTTTTTTTTTTCAACTACTCAACATTCATTCGAATACACTAAGGCGGGGAAGAAAACTTGTTCTGGTCTTTCCTTCTTTTTTCAACTACTCAATATTCATTTGAATACACTAAGGTGGGGAAGAATCCTTTTTTTTCAACTACTCAACATTCATTCGAATACACTAAGGTGGGGAAGAAAACTTGTTCTGGTCTTTCCTTCCTTTTTTCAACTACTCAATATTCATTTGAATACACTAAGGTGGGGAAGAAAACGAGACATAATGGTCTTTCCTCTTTTTTCAACTACTCAACATTCATTCGAATACACTAAGGCAAGGAAGAAAATGTGGCAAAATGGTATTTCCTTTTTTTTGAACTAATCAACATTGATTGGAATACACTAAGGCGGGAAAGAAAACGCGGCAGAAATTAAATTCTTAATTTGGATGATCATTAAAATTTTTAATTATAATTATTTATTTTTTTATAAATTTTAAAAACATTGTATTTTATTAATATATCAAAATGTATGGGATGTATATTTTCTTATCTTATTGTATACTCATCTTAAAAAAATATATTTTTTATTTTTCAAAATTACAAAATAATTAACCATGTTGTAAGTTGTAATTTTAAACAAATTCAGATTTGGATTTTATATAATTAAACAAAAAACTATAAATATTTTTATTAATGTTTAATTATCTAATACTAATATTATGGGTTTCCATGTTATTTAAACAAATGAGATTTGGTTTTGTAATTATTATGTCAAACTTTAAAGCTAAAAATTAACTTTTAACAATGCAATCTTTTATAGCCAATTTGGATGTAGTTCATTGTTACGGCAGTAAAAAATGAATCTCGTCAGTCAATTTGGTTGTAGTTCATTGTGATGGTAGTAAAAAAGGAATCTCATGAGCCTGGTCCCACCCACACATTGGTATAGTTCCACCCAAGGAACCATTGATCTTTTTCCATGAATCCATAATATTGTACCAAGAAGCACCATAATGTATGGCATTTCTATTTCCCACAATTGAAAAAGAACCATAAGTCCTTATACATGAGCATTTTGCTTTCATATTGTTGAACTAAACATGGCAAGACTTTTCTGTGGCAACAAGAATTTCCGAAACCCTCATCCCCCTATCACAATATATCTTAGAATCCGTCATGTTGGAGTGTAATATCCCTAGTAAGGATATAGAAGTGTAGGGAAACACAACCTCAAAGTCAATGGGAATCCAAGGGGAAATATTTGTGCATCTAAGAGGGATACCTCGATTACATAGATGTGGTTTTCTAAGCTTTTGCATTAATCAAATGTATATTTGAGGAGGAATTCAGCCCTTAAAAAAATGCTTGACTGAATTTTCATACACAAGGGTTGATTCTACATCGAATTTTGGTACTTTGTGTTTACTCACTTTAATGTCATTACATATAACTAATAATTTGCAATTCCTTGTCTCATTTGAACGCATTTTATTTCAATTGTGAATTGACTAAGATTTGAACCCAAAATCCTCATAGCTAAGATTTACAAAGTATGCATTGCCTCATTTCCTCTCATTTTACTTCAGTTAAATGGAGCAACTATGCCTTAGCCCCGAACCCAAACAACTAAGCTTTGCACACTACAAAATCCTCTCTCTCCCTGGTATTGCACTTGGTTTAGATACACTTTTCTTAGAAGAGAAGCATTGTCACTAAATACCTTACATGTTAACTTATCATTTGATCCCATTACATTTTCCAAGCATTGAGGACATTAATAAAATTTCAAAATTCAATTTCACACTCATTTTATGGAATCACCATGTTCCATAAATGTAAGTAATTGTTTTGATTTTTTTCATTGATTCTAAATTAGGATGTGAGAAAACTGCAGATGCATCTTTATTTTTAAAGTACAATCATCCAAAAAAACTCATCAATGACTAAAGATAGGTTAAAACCTTTATGGAGTGAAAAATATTGTTGGTATCCAATAGAATAACACTACTTTTAGAAGTTGGGTTCAGATTTTACCACAAATGCAAGAACCAAAGTGAGAAGCTTATTTTAAAGTTTTTATAACATGATATATTATAAAAAAATTGAAGAAGCACACAATACAATTTTTTTTTTGTATATAGTATCGTTCTAGATAGAGAAAAGTACTTGTTAGGCTATCTATGACATGAGTAAGAATTGCTACCCACCTACTCCCAAAATAATCATGGACATTTAAATATTTAAAAAGGATTTGATTAGGCTACCTATGACTAAATAAGAGTTATTCCCCACCTTTCCAAACTATCATGTACATTTAAGCTATAATATTTTATCAACATCTTTTCTATGATGCAACATGTTACAACTTTCCATTATATTTATGCATTATATGAGTTGATGTACTTGTAAGGTGCACAAATTCCAAAATAATTGTCCAAATAGCCATGTTTCCAATAAATTAATTGTTTAGGTAAGAGACACATTTTATTGTAGGAAGCATGCATCAATCAAACACTGCTCTACTCATAGTTTACAAACCCAACCAATTTTTTAGACACAAACACATTCAAGACTTATCCATAACAACAAACAATGCTCAAAAAAATATTCTTCGTCAAACATCTACTAATGCATAAATAATGAGGAGACAAGAGACACATAGAATATGCGATCAACCAGGGCCAAAACCTCTCCAACATGAGAGGAAAACCAAAACCAGATCTTCTTCTTATATAGACTTCAATTGACGAATACCAAGACCATGGACTAGACCGTTGACTCAATGACCTCTCCAAGACCAAGTCACCAGCCTCCTTGATTCAACTTCCTTATTTTTCCTTGAGCCAACGATGATCAGGCTTCTTCCTTCAATAACTCGACTATCCTTCAAATTCCAGTTCCATGGATCAGATTTGTAGTTCTTGGCCCTCTTGCATAAACCCTAGAACGTGTGGTCGACCAACCTTTTGAACCTTGATCTTCTTTGCTTGGATGGTATGAACTCTTATTATAATTTAGTGTGTAACCTTGCTTATATTCTTCCTTGATTGGACTTCTTGGACAACAACAAGATCTTTGACCTTTTCCATGGTAGATAGTTCTTCCTTCCTTTACACATGTGGATCTATTAGCCCTAAAACAAACCCATAAACAAGACCAAAGTCTTCTCTCTTTGTTTCCTTCTCTTGGTTGGTTATCTTCACACTTCTTATTACAAACTTACTTAACCAAATTTGCTTGTCCACAAATAGTCTTTTGTCCATCAAAAACACGTGCTAGGAAGTGTTAAGGAGTGCTAGGGGAACACAAGGGAGAGATAGGTGAAAATAATGCATGCAAATGAATGATTAAGATTTTGTTATAGAAAGTGTTAGTGAGTTCCAAGTGTGCAAAGGAGGGAGTGATAAGGTATTCTAGACAGTGTTAAGGCATACTAGAAGCCAGCCAAACATGCCAAGATGTGTCAGGTGGTAGGGTGTGCCAATGCATACCACAGAGTGTTATGGAGTGCTAAGGAAATATAAGGGAGCACTAGTTTCAAATGCATGGAAATGAATGACTAACAGTGTTTGACAAGGAGTGTCAGCGAGTTCTAGGTGTTCTAATGAGGGGATGACAAGGTATGTTAGGTGGTGCCAAGAAATGATAGAGTGTTAGGGTGACATGCTAGGGCATGCCAATGCGTGTTAGGGCGTGCCAATTCATGTCAGGGAGTGTTAGGGATTACGACATAAACAAAAGGGAAAAGTAGTTCAAAATGCATGGAAATGAATCAATAAGAGTGTATGATAGGGAGTGTCAGTGAATTCCAAGTGTGCTTAGGAGGGAGTGACAAAGTTATATGCTAGGTAGTTCCAAGGCATGCAAGAGTGCCATGACATGTTAAGGAGTGGTACGATATGCTAGGGAGTACTAAAGCATGCCATGGCATGCAGGGAATGCCAACATGTGCCACATAGTGCCAAGCGATTGTTAGACATGCCAGGTGTTATGCCATGTCAATATGTAAACTATGTTACATAGTTGTTTTATGGCCATGGTTAGATGTGAGCCTTGACTTGGTAACTTATTAAGTGAGATGAGCTAATATTGGGCATGAGTATCCTAATATGAGTTACAGGCCATTCATAGGTGAAAAAGGGATAGTATAGTAGTAGTAACTGTAACTTGGTCAAGATGTTGTAGTCGAGGCAGGACTTGGTTGGTTCCCAAGTCTTAAAACCAATAAAGGTAGTTATGAGGGCTTGATAGCTAAGGAGTGCCAGGTCATGCCAAGGAATGAAAAGTCGTGATAACACATGCCAGATAATGCCAATGCAAGTTGAGGAGTGTTGGGGAGTGTGAGGGCATCACATGGGAGAACTAGGTAAAAGTGCATGGAAACAAACAAATAAAAGTGTCTTCCAGGTGTCCCAAGGACGAAGTGTATTAGGATAATTTCATAATATAACTTGCAATAGGTAAGCCTATGATTATGATAAAGGGATGGAAAAAGCAATTTTAGACAAAGGGAGACTTTTTTCTATGGACAACACTATTTTTTCAATGACTTGGTTGGGTTCCAAAGTCACAAAAAAAGTAAGGCTATCTATGAGGGCATGACAACTAGGAAGTGCCAAGGTGTGCAAGGAATGCCAGGAAGTGATAACACATGCTAGAAAGTTCTAAGGCATGTTAGTCATTCCAATACATGCCAAGTGCTAAGGCATGCCAAGAGGTGTCAAGTGTTAGGGTGTGGCACCAATGCATGCTAGGCAGTGCCAGGGAAGCACAAGGTAGGACTAGTTTTAGTTGCATGTAAATGAATGAATAAGAGTGTGTGATAGGGAGTGTTAGCAAGTTCTAGGTGTGCTAAGGAGGCATTGACAAGGTATGTTAGGTAGTGTCAGGGAAACACAAGGAAGGACTAGTTTCAATTTCATGGAAATGAATGAATAATAGTGTATGATAGGGAGTGTTAGCAAGTTCTACGTGTGATAAGGAGGCATCTCTGGACAAAGTCTGGGAGGCTTTGGAGAGAATTTTGTGTTTTGGTACAAATTTGCAATTTTTTGGCAATTTTTTGTCTAGCAGCACAGAGAGCTGATGCTTTTCTTCTTCCTCAGGGCTCCAAATGATGTAAAATCAACAATTTTGGAAATATTATGACCCCATATCAAACCCAATTTTCCCAATTTCCTTGTTTGGGGCTCAGGTTTTGAGAAATATGCAAAAAATATGCCAAAAATCACCTTTCTGCCCCTCTCTTTCCATTTCATTGCAAACCTGGAGACACCTTGGGAGAATGGCGATATCTCAGCCAAAAATTGGTGATTTTGAGTGAAATAATACTCTAAAGACATCTATACTCTCCCATATTTCCAGAAAAGGCTTCTGATCCGGATCTGGACTTCGAAAAGGCACTCAAAAATGGCCTTCAACAGATTGATGTACACTTGGAAATTTCTGAGATTTTTGCAAAATTTTCAGTGTGTAATTTTTTGTAATTCCTAGTTTGACTCTGGTAAAAGTCAGAAGGGTTAAGTAGATGAATGTGAGGGGTAAAAGTAAATGTAAATAATGGGTGGTTAGTATTTATAAGTTGTTTTGATGTAAATTTGAACTCATTTATGACAAAGGTTTGAGTCAAAGTTAATTGTAGAAGTCATTTTTAACTTCCCTAGACATTAGGGTTTGGTTAGAACACCTCATGGAACAGTTCCTAGAGTCATTGATTCAACCCCTAAGAGTGGGGAGATGTTGTTTTAGTATTTATGTATCAGTTTCTCAGTGATAGAACGGGTTTGATTTCAAAGGAGAGAACTATTGTAGCTTGTACTTGGACATTTTCTAGAAATCAAAGGACACGATTTGTAACTATTATCTAGGAACTCATGTGCAGTAAGTTTGTGATGTTATTTTTTCTTTGTTATAGCTTTATTGAAATATATTAATCTTATTTTTCCATTTGTCAATTATTCAACGGTTTTCCTTACATTTTATAAACAAAATTCTTTGCATAAAGCTTTGTTTTGATGGAAAATTTATTATGTGTTACTTTATTTCTTGCTTAATGAATTCATGTTCCATGCTCATTAATACCTTTCACTTCTTCTAAACACTACACTACACCGAAAAACCCTACGATCCATCAGAAAAGTAATGCTACCTTTCTCCTTTTTGTATTTTTTGTTGTAACCCTTTGATCCTTTGAACTAGCTACCTCGTTTTTCTCCCTTATCCAGCAAAAAAACCATAAATTTTCCAAAACCCACTTGAACCTAGATATCTAGCGTAAAATGCTTTACATTCCAGTCATCTCTTTATTGTGATTTCATAGAGAGAGCCCTCTCTGGTTTGGTAGGGCTAGCTACCAAACTAAAAGCTTGGTCTATGATTACCTCTGTCGATCTCCTCATTAGCCTGGGACATTGTGGAGGATAATAGAGGGCATGAAAAATAGGGAGTGCCAAGGTGTTCTAGTGAATGTAATGTTCCCAAGTCATGGAAAAATGTGATGCTAGTTGTAAGTTCATGTCTGCCAAGGTGTGTTAGGGAATGTTATGGCATGCTAACATGTGCTAGATAGTACAAAGACATGTCAAACAAGATAAGATGTACCAAGTGCGAAGGCATGCGAAGATGTATAAGGGTGTGATAATGCATGCTAGGGACTATCAAGGGAACAAAAGGGAGGAACAAGTTAAAATAAAAGTAAATGAGCACATAATAAGGTTAATAAGTCATCAATTTACCTTTTCCATGAGGGTCATGCTAGGAAAACCAACACTAGGTGCCAAGTGCCAAGTGTCAATGCATTCTAAGTGCCAAATCTTCCTCTGTTTCTTCTCATCTAGTTTCCAATAATTGATCTCAAATAACTTTAATATTAAACCATGCCAAATCATACCAAGTCATCTCAACGCATGCCAAACATGCCAATACGTGCCAAGTACCAACACGTGCCAAATGCTAATGTGCATCAGGGAGTGTGATGCATGCTATGAAGTGGAAGAGCATATCAAAGAGTGCTAAGGTGTGCTAGAGAGTGCCAATGCATGTTGACGAGTGTTAGGGAGTACTAGGACAACACAAGGGAGTACTAGGTCAAAATGCATGGAAGTGAATGAATATAAGGGTGCGCCGGGGAGTGTTAATGAGTGCTAGTTGTCATGCCAAGGAGGGAGTGACAAGGTATGCTAAGCATGGGTAAGGCATGCCAAGTAATATAAGGGAATATCAAGAAGTGCTAGAGTGTGCTAGGTATTTTTGGGGTGTTCTAGCATGTGCCAAATAGTGACAAGGCATTCCAAGTGCCAAGACATGCTAGGATGTGCATGGTGCCATAGTATGCCAATATGCGTCAAGGGGTTTAAAGGCAACAAAAGGAATAAAAAAGCTAAAATGCAAGGATATAAACACATAAGAGGGTTAATAAGTCGGGACTTTATCTTTTTCAAAAGGGGCATGCGAGGCACACTTATAATATGTTCCAATACATGCCAAGTGCCAATGTGTGCGAAGTTCTAATGTTTTTCAATGCAATATTTGGCCAAGGTGTTCTAAGGCAGCCAACACATGATAGGGGAGTGTTATACTATGTTAGGGCATGTCAACATGTGCTTGGGCATCCTACTCATGGCAATATGTTCTAGGTACAAAGATGTTCCAAGACATGTGAGATGCCAAGGAATGTTAGTGTACTGTTCCAAAGCATGTTAAGGTGTGCCATGAGTGTTGGGGAGTGATAATAAACCTATATCATTAATAGAATTGATATAGCTTCTATATCATTAATATAATTGATATAGCTTGATTATATATTAAATAATATAGTTCATACACACACTAGTCGAACTTTATTTAAACGAAATTTGCTAGATAATAAACCTAATAGAGATGAATCATGTGTTGACTCATAGGAAAACTATATTCTTATGACTTGAGGGAAATGATACACACTAATTAATTCTTAACAAATTGACTGACTATTATAACCACTATGACCTTGGACACATAATAAAAAAGACTCCACAACAATGGTATTTAATCGTTATCTTTTAACAAAAATATAGTAATAAGTACATAACTTCATCAAAAACTCATTGGAATGATCAATGGTGATGAATATTTTTTTACCGTCAACAAAAGTAACAAAAAAGAGCACTGGTGAGGGTTAATAAAATGTCGTCACTAGAAGTGTCACCAAAAAGAGAATTAGCGATGGGCCTTTAACGACCCTCACCAAAAGTGTCACCAAAGAGAAAATTAGTGACGGGCCTTTAACGACCCTCACCAAAAGTGTCATTGAAAATGGATTTGGTGAAAAACCTTAAAAGACCATCACTATATACACTTACAACAATGATTTTTTAAATACCGTCACCACATGTGACATTGGTGACGGACCTTAAAGGTCCGTCACCGGCATGAAGCGTCATAAAAAACTCATTGGAATGAACAATGATGATGAACATTTATTGACCGTCACCAAAAGTAACCAAAAATATCATTGGTGATGGTCAATAAAATATCGTCACTAGAAGTGTCACCAAAGAGAGAATTAGTGATGGACATTTAACGACCCTCACCAAAAGTGTCACCAAAGGGAGAATTAGTGACAAGCCTTTAACGACCCACACCAAAAGTGTCATTGAAAATGGCTTTGGTGAAAAACCTTAAAGGAACATCACTATATACACTTACAACAACACTTTTTTAAATGCCGTCACCATATGTCACATTGGTGGCAAACCTTAAAGGTTTGCCACATGCATGACTCTCACCGATGACCTTTTTTCTTGTAGTGACACAACCTTCCTTGTTATTGGGTTCCAAAGCTTATAACCCTTTAAACCATCCTTATACCCAATAAAGATGCACTTTTTAGATTTACTATCCAACTTCGTTCGTTTCTCCTTTAGAACATGTACATATGCATCACATCCAAATACCCTTAGATGTGAAAAAGATGGTTTCTTACCAGTCCATATCTCTTGTGGAGTCTTATCCTCCAACGGTGATGAAGGTGATCTATTGACCAGGTAACATGTTGTTCCACTACCTCTGCCCAGAATTCTTGTCCTAACTCGACACCGCTGAGCATGATTCTTGCCCTTTCCATGAATGTCTTGTTCATTCTTTCTGCAACTCCATTTTTATAAGGTGTATATGGAGTAATATTCTGCCATGCTATACCACACTTCTTACAGAATTCTTCAAATTCCTTATTGCAAAACTCTCCACCGTTATCTATCCTTGCCACATTTATCTTCTTCTCTGTCTGGTTTTCCACCAGAGACTTAAATTCTTTAAACTTGTCAAAGACTTCTGATTTCTTCTTAAGGAAATATATCCATGTATTCCATGAGAAGTCATCTATAAATGATACATAGTTCACAGACTTACCCAGTGATGGAACCTTCATAGGTCCAAAAACATCACTTTGCATAAGCTCTCATATATATTTCGCCCTCTTACCGCCAGAGGGGAAACTCACCCGATTTTTCTTCCCATATACATAATTTTCACAGAAATCAAAACCCAGAGAGCTATTACTCATACCTTCTACCATAACTTTACCATGAAGTATTCGAAGGCCCTTCTCTCCAATATGTCCAAGCCTTTGATGCCATAGGATGGTCTTATCTCCAGAGACCACTAGATTTTCTACTCCACTTTCAGGAACCACAGAACTGTTGCACCCATCAATAACAGTGCTACCTTGAAGCTTGTACAGAGTTCCAATCCGAACTCCCTGCATTAATATCAGTGCTCCCTGAACCATTTTGTAGGTACCCTTTTTGAACATTGTCTTTACACCCACATCATCCAGCTTGCTTTCAAAAATCATATTTCTGGCTAATGCAAGAATATGAAGAACACTTGAAAGTTTTCTAACCCTTCCACCTTGCAATTTCAACTTTACTTTTCCGTGGCCAACGATTATATCCTTCCTATCATTCCCGAAGAAGACATCACCACCATCATATTTCTCATACTCGCAGAACCACTCTCTATGGAGAGTGAAGTGAAAGGATGTACTTGAGTCAATCAACCATGCCTCATGATCTACATGTGTACTTGAAGAAGCCAAGTACACATCCCCACCTTCATATGAGGTGGTTTTTGCCCCTATAAAAGGAGCATCATCAGATCCCTTTTCTTTGTCAGGAGCTTTAGATTTTTACTCCATTTTGTACCGCCCTTATTTGCTGCATTTCTAGCACACCACATTTATAGGTTTTCCTGTAGATTTAGATCTCCCTCTAGATTTAGATCTCCCACTCGATGAATTACTTTTGTTTTTGTTCTGGGACAGTCCTCCTACAAACAAGGCATCACCATTCTGGCTCTCCATATTTTACTGTATCATCTCCTCTGTTAGCAAGGATGAAACTATTTCATCAAACTACGAGGCAGTTGCATTGCTACCTATTGCAATAACCAGACTATCCCACAAATTTGGTAGAGAACACAACAAACTGATGCACTTATCTTCATCCGAAATTTTAATATCAATAGATGATAACTGACTTACCACAATATTAAATGCGTTCAGATGTTCTGTCACCGAGTCTCCATCTTTCATCCTCAAGCTATACAACTTTTTTCATAGGAACAATTTATTCACCAAAGACTTAGATTGGTACAAAGTCCCTAACTTGTCCCACAAATCCTTCACCGTAGCTTCCCCTGATACATTCCAAAATACTGAATCTGAGACACACATTCGTATTATGCTCTTAGCCTTCCGATATAACTTCTTCCATTCTTCATCAGACACTCCCGTTGGTTTAGTACCTGGATCTATTAACCCACTGATCTTTATCCACCAACAGGTCCTCCATCTTGAGTTTCCATAACTCAAAAATCTGAGCATTAAATTTCTCGATCTCTATCTTTCCACTGCTCGCCATCTTCTTTCACAACCAGAATCGATCTCGCAGTTCTCCCACTGAACAAGGTCTACCATAGGCCTAAGTGAAACCCCTCAGCAATAAAGGCGTCCGCTTGAAGCCAAAACAACTCTGATACCAAATGTAGGTTCTAACCCCATACAAAAATTACCTGCATACGAATTCTAAAACACAGAAAATAAACAATGCGAGAGCATAACACATAAAACACATATACATAAATATTTTCCTCTAGATCCCAAAACCAGGACTACTAGCTTGATTTTTCATTATGTTCCTTTCAATTCTACAATACATATTTATACATGTTGAAGCATCCAATACCATGGACCAAAAACCATTATGTCCAAAACCATGGACCGAAAACCATCACGTCCAAAACCATGTACGAAAAATCATGCACAAAACCATAGGTAGGTCCACCCAACCTAATATAGGGTCCAAAAACAAAATTTTCCAAGGCGCTGACTTGGACCCCATAGAGTGGGGTTACCTACACCCCTCAAACCGCCTGTGACCTCCCCCCACTATGTAACTGACTTAATGAAAGGTGGGATCCATCCCCTTCTAAACCCCCAGTTAACTACGTGGGCTAGTCGTGGAAAGAATATAGCACAACCCAACACCTAGATCTCCTCGAGAATGCTAGAGCTCGAAGATGAAATGTGAAAATTAACTCTGGAAGTGTCCATTAAGTTGATTTGGCTGATTTATGGTTTGTGACGCGAAGGAAAAAAATGTAGGAGAAAGAAACACATGGTGTCAGTTTCCAAAAATAGCTCAAGTGAAACTTCGACTGCTAAAAATAGATCCTAATTTTTTAGGGATTCTTTTTCACTTTTTTCTTTTTTTATTTTTCGAGAAATATTTCCATCCATGCTCAGAGAGATTGTGCAATTATAGGGAGAACTGTGCAACTCACTGGCACACACATTGGGCAACTGCTGAGGGAATGCTTCTATGTAATTCCTAGACTAAGTGGCTCTGGCTGCCTCTCATGATCTATGTAGATTCCCAACTAAAGGTATGCTGCCTTCTAGGTCTGCACAATTCTGGAGCCAAAGCTCACTATTGGCTTGAACTGCGCAATTCCTGAGACCAAGGCTAGTTTCCCTCTAGGATTGCATAGCTCAATATAGCAAGGCTAGAACTAGATTGCAACTAAGTCAAGAGGTGATCTTGTGGTCAGACAATAAAGAATGTAATAAAACACATGCAATAAAGTGAAAGATAAAACTCAATGAGCACAAGTACCTAGGTGAGTGCGAGATAAGCTACTAGAATTTTAGTAGGGAGGATCCAAAACGAAGCACAGGAAAAATCTGGAGGGTGTTTGTAGCCACTCCAACATTGGACTTTGTCTTGTGTAAAGCAAGTCTAAATATTCCAGAAGTATTGTTTGATTTTATGATGATCATGGCTTCTTCACTAGCTTGAGTTAAATATGTAGTCCCTACCGTTATCTTTATCGGTAACACACATACCAAGCCAAGTCAACTGAGTTGTTTCGATTTAGGATGAGGGGTATATTGATGCACAAGTAATATAGACTCTCATATTTTTAGTTTCATCTATGGTGTTGCTTTGCTGCTAGCAGGCATGACTAGTACCCCAACGTAGAAACTTCAGGAACACAAGAATTGCTTCACTTCCAGTGAACCTATGTAGTACCCTGGCAAAATTACTTAGTTCACCTATTTGTGCAAGAAGCCTTTCTCTTCTTTTGCCTTCACTTTATTTGTTTCATTTTTTATTTTCCAAAGAACCACGCACATGATGCTAGCAGGCATGACTAGTACCCCAACGTAGAAACTTCAGGAACACAAGAATTGTTTCACTTCCAGTGAACCTATGTAGTACCGTGGCAGAATTACTTAGTTCACCTATTTGTGTAAGAAGCCTTTCTCTTCTTTTGCCTTCATTTTATTTGTTTCATTTTTTATTTTCCAAAGAACCACGCACATGAACTTATTTATCTCATGGGGCGGAAGAGGGATGCCAAATTATTAAAAGTAGAAGAGGTTGTCCCTTTAGGGAAGGATGTTTATATATACCTATGACATACTTGTAAAGGTTTTCTCCCTCACCTTAATCTACTTGACTGAGTTGACAAGGGTTAACCGAAAATAAAAAATTGATTAGAGTAGGAAGCACTAGTTAAAGTGCAAGCATTGTAATTTCACCAATGCTCACTCTGAAAGGAACATATTTTACATCACGGTATCATTGACTTAAAGAAACATAAGATGTTCATAAGGAGAGGGAATAAACAAATAACCAAATGTTGATAGTTGTACAAGTCCTCTTGTATTTGACCCTACTTGTCACAAGAAGCCAATGTGGTTTCATGGGAAGCTAATCCTATAGGTGAATAAACAAACAAACAAGCAAAGTATCGAAGTAAAATGAAAGAAAAAAAAAAAAAAAACGAAAAAAAAAAAGAAAAAGAAAACAAAACAAAAAAAAAAGCAAACAGGAAAGAAATCACTACTCCTCCTGAGCTAAATAGTGCATGGGCCTACTCACTTGAAGTGATATTTCTAATGCATCCACTAGCACATTGGTTGAACCATGTGAATGATGGCATGGTTAACAAGAAATATATTCAAGAAAACTAGAAAACAAGAAAGATAAAGCCATGAAAACCGACGCGTTCGAAGTTTGAATGTGTCTACAGAAAAGTAAATATTAAAATCACATGAAAGGCACTCTGTAAACGTATCATGGTGTTGTATCACAATCCACCCAAACAAAAGTCATGTACACACTTTCAACCTTGACAAACGTGAAAACATGCAAAAAGAAGAAAAATTTCATTTCACAACATGACTCTATACATACGATTCCTCCAATGCATGAGCGACAAGATTGTGACATTCTGGTGGGGGATGTGAAAAATATAGATCAAACTGATTTTCAATGTGCATGGGAGAGTGATGAGGGTCCTAGGTTGATTTAACAAATTTCTAATTAGAAGTGGAACAAACCTCAAGGCTACGATAACTTGACATAGCCATTAGCTTGGGCTAAAGTGTGTCGATACCTTGAGGGGTTTCCACTTCATTAGCAGGTGGATCATCGAAGACTAGTGGCTTAGCAAGATCAATAGCTAGTGAATCAGAATCATGACCCAATAGATGAGTAAAAGGATCATGACAACCATGATAAAAAAAAATTTGAGATGCACATTGGCATCCTCATGATCTCACAAATCATACAAATGGGTCGATAAGAAGCATAATTTTTCACCCTCTAGATTTCTAGAAATGAAATATGAGAGGTCAAATGGTTATGGAAAGAACTATTTTTCCTCCTTGTGATCAAATGACTTACTGACATCCTGTGTGTTTTCGGAATGATTGGAAGTAGAGACACTCAAGGATGAATTTTCACAAGAAGAATTAGACATGGTAGAATCATAGAATATGTCAGGATAGAGAGGATGAGGTGCATACATAAGGAGGTAATCCTTCACCATGATTTCTTCTTCAGATTCCCACAGATACTCATAAAAAAAGCTAGCACAGGTTGGTTGCTCAACACTAAATCCATTGATAACTTTATCCTCATGAACATCACATGTGGAATATGGAATGGATGAACACACCACATCAAGATGCAAAGGATCAAAGGAACTAGAGGATGGTGGTTGAGAAAATAAGATCACATGACAACCAATAGGTTTCCATCCCAAATATACTAAAAAATCTACAGTAGGTGGGGTGAGAGGAGGTAACAATTCAACAGGTTGGTTCACAACCTCTCCCACCTCTTCAGGCAGAACTAAAGCTATTTGATGAGAATAGGATGGAGAGTCCCTTGTGACAACGACCTTGTCCGTCTTAGATTTGGACAATCTAAAACCAAGGTATTATGGGAAGGGTTCAAATGATTCTAACTCATGTCGATTTTTAGATATGTGAAGAAGATACTAAACTATTTCTCTCATAAACTTCCATATAACTTCATCTTTCGAGAATTGAAAGCAAGATTATGGAAGTATTGCCAAAACTGCACAATAGATTAATTAAGTGCTTTGCATAATTCCATAATTTTTCAGTTAAGTGATCTACTATTAAAACGAAATAAATCATGGCCTAACTCTCTCATCGTGTGAGACTGAATACAGGCTACAAGAAATGTGAGACACCATTTCTTAACGTTCCTTTCGAATGTGTAAGCAAACAACCCACGAGCAATGTTTTCCGAGGTGACTTCGTTCCTATCACAAAATCCCAAAAATGAAACTCTATGTCTTAACAAGGCTATTCCACCTTCACCATCATATTTAATTCATGACTAGTCATCGATGACATCCTCCGACACTTCAAATTCATGAGCATGAGAAAAACATGCCAAATTTGAGATTATTATGTAAGTCATGAATGATGTGTTGAGATTCAAAACAGAGTTTGAGGGCTCAACTTGTCATCTAACCCTCCTTCGAGTGCCAGAAATTTTGACGATGCTAGACCCGCCAACATTCAAGGGGATCTCCCCGGTAAGAAGTCCCAACTAGACCTCAAACCGTTAGGATTAGGAGTCCCAACACTGGGTGGTAATGTAGTGCTGTTACTGTAGTAGTGTGCAAATGTAAGGATGATGACATTGGTTGGAAGAAAATGTGTGACCTTGCAACAAGTCAAGTGAGATGCATGGGGACTTCTAACACAGAGAGAGGAAAAGGAGGTGTGCCTCTTAGAAGCTTGTAATAGTATGCATCCTGAAAGGAAGATACAAGCATAATGACATCACAAGTTGGAAGAAGAATAGTCCACAAACAAAAGTGATTGGTTAGTCTAGCAACACACCTTCAACAAGATTCATACAATTGGATACAAAATAGTTCATAATAAAATGTTTAAGTTAAATAAAATACATTTCTAAAGTAACCAGAATAGTCTAACTATAATAAAAATATATGCATGAAAACATGTTGGCTCAGTTATATTATTATTATGTGAAATTTCCATGCATACATACACCATTGAAAACCACTAGCCCCAATAGTGGAACATTACAGTCAACACCACTTGCTCCTCCAAAGTGTACTCACTCTACACTGTGGAGAAGCCAAGGAGCATCACAATAATCCCAAGCCATCTCTAAGCCTAAGCCTAGCCTAAATCTTGGCTCCCAAAATATTGTTCTATGAGTTACGAGGTTCAATTTATAACAAAGGGTGGGGATACCATTGACATTCCCCATTGACTCTTTGAATACCCTCATGAATCCTCAACTCCTTTACAAATAACTCTTTACATTACATAGTGGTTGTTTACATTCCACTAATGACACTTGGAATTTAACTTACAATATATTTACAAATAATATACATTTTCCATATATACACATGTGTGAAAAAATAGGCTAGAGTTACCCTAACAAGACAAAAACTATGAAGTAGAAGCTTGGGGAAAGACCAACTGGGCAACATCCTCTTGATTACCTTCGATGACGAACTGATACCAAGCTTGGGATTGGAATATGGTGTCCCCATACTATTTTATGATGTCTTTCTCGAAACAGGATCTTACCTCCATGGCTTCTGGGTATATGGTGCTGGAGCATTTTTCCAACTCATCTTGAAGCATGCCCAGCATTGTCCTATGTGTGGTTGGACCACCAATGTACTTCTACATTTTCTCTGTCTTCAGCTACAAGTCATCGCTCATGGCTTCTCGCATTAACTACTTCATGTAACTTTCGACCTCCATCCAGACTTGGATCTTCTCAATGGCTTAGGTGAGAGAACTGATTGAAGGGATCTTATGTGTCCTCACTATGGCATCTGAAGTCTTGAACAACCATTGATAAGAAGCCTTGATGCTACTAATGAGAGGAGGGAACTACTCATAGTTTCGGATCAGCATCCAAATCCATGCTTTGTCTAGCTCTGCCTACGGCTTCATTATCTTATGAAAGTAAAGTGGGGCTCCCTTGTATCTCATTGCCCATTCTTGTACGTGTGCAATAACAACATGTATGTCCTTGAGCGTTTGGGCAATATTCATGCACCGTTACTAAAAACCATATAGATGGAAACCTTCCTTGTGGATGGTCACAAATCCATCATAACGTTTATGCTTGGTGGTCTCAAGAGTCGATACTTCAGAAATTATCTCTTTCCTCATATCTTCCATAATGGATCTTGTAGATTATTATGCCCTCTGCTTGGCCACTTGCAAGACTTTTTCAATCTGATTATTCTCTGCTAACAATAGCTTGACATTTGAGCTCTCGTCTTCTTCATAAGACTTAGTGGCATCAGCCATGGCAGCTGGATTCTTTCTAACATCTTACATTATCGCGCTTTCCTTCATGAATGAAGGTGATGCTTGATCGTCAAGGAAATGATTTCTCCGTTATTGTACAATATTTTGTTGCAACTCATCAAGGGATATATTATACACATCCATCACTCGATCATCACCTCTGATTTCTCGCTCAGGACTGGTTATGATACTAGCGGTGGTGGAGATTTTAGGGTGACCTTAGATGCTCTCAGCATGAGGTTGGTATCTTGGTCCTGTGGCTCCTGTGCCAACTTCGTCTTCGAGTGAATATCTTCAACCATTTTCTAAATCTGCTAAGCATGTTACCGATCCTACAAACTGCTCACCCTCTTCTTCGTTTGTTGGTTTTTCTAACTCTTCCACCTGTATTGGAGCAGTTTTCTCTATGATCATGCCTTTCCTTTTTTATTGTTCTTACTTCTTCTTCTCTTCCCTCTCTCTCCTTCTTAGCTCTTGATCTTCTTTCAGCTTCTTCTCTATTTCCTGCAACTTAATTTCCTGCTTCCTCCAACCTTTTCATATCTCTCTTCCTCTATTTTTCTCTCTTTATGCATTGCTGCCTCTTTGCCTCTACTTCCCAACTTTCTTTCTCAATGAGAGGATCATCTTTGAACTTGTAGATTTTCTCAGCCTCTGGGTTCTCGAAAATCTTCCTCTTACCTTTGTCCTGCACTAATTTTCTGCTCACTGTTGCTATTTTTTTTTCTTCCTATGGTGTTTCTCTCTATAAAGCAGCTTTCCATTCTATAGCCATGCTGACTAGTTGATTGAGCTTGAAGGAGTTGTAGCAGTACCTGAATGGATCTTTGTCTACCTAATGAAATGTGTCATGGATTCATGGATAATACACCTGTACATAGTGGTCCTTGTACATAGATTAGGGATCATACGGTTGTAGTCTTTGGTGTCAAAATCAAACTTTTGTAAGTCCTTGGCCCCGACATCTACTTTCTTCAAGATCTCGATCTCATACAATCTGATCCGCAAAGGAAGAGTAGGCCATGGTTCCTTCTTCCTCTTATGCAACCATATTGATTACCCTGTGGAGATGTGATATGCAACCACTTGCATGACAAAATTATCTGTGGAAAACCTTGGTAGCACATGCAGAGGATTCTATCTGCCAAACATCCTGATGAAGGTGCCACCAGTTGAGGCATACCAATATGAAATGTTTAGTATTGCCTCTGTTACTTCTTGGGACATGCAAGGTGAATACTGCTCAAAGGTAAACTTATAAAACAAGATGATGAAATAGTTAGATAACCTCTCCATGACTCCTTGATAGTTGCACTTAGAAAGAAACTTTCAATAAATATTCACGAAAACCTTTGATGGTGTCGATGTCCAATCCATGCCAGGAAACTGATGTTAGGCATAGATTGCACCAAGTAGGTATGCAGGCATATATAATCACACTTACTCATCCTTGGGTAGATTTTGGGCATTAGTTACATACACTTGTAGATGAAGAGCCAACAGACCTGACTAGTTGAATAGCCTTCTGTCATTCAGCAACTAGGTCCAACAAAACCACCCAATTCTATGGAAAGGTCTTTGCTCTCTCTTGACCATACAATCTACATGAAAATATGATCAAGAGGTGGTAGGAATTTATGAGTGACTTAGTCTTATAAAAATGATTGCATGTTGATATGAACTTCGATGGCTCTTTCATGCAGCACTTTATGATGTCTCTAATGTTCACATTGTTGTGCGGTTCACCGGCTATGGTAAGTGATACATCTGATGAAAGTTTTCCATCCTGAAGTTAGCAAGTTGTGTTCCACTGGCATTGCTCACTATCACCGTCTCTAGACCAGTGTTTGAGAAAATCTAGTGAATGGCTTTGGCACATGGGAAGGCAGGGTACCTACATGCAACCTTATATAATCCTGACTGGTGGATATTGACATAGACTTTCCAATATTCTAGATCTTCCTTGAAGCTTCTTGCAAATATAACCTTGATTTCTTGCCATGTTATCTTCATGTCCTTATATATGAACATCTATGTGTCTTCATAGCCTAGAAATTTCATTGACACCTGTTCAACTACATCTCTAGTGTTGCTCTTGACAATATCCTTTGATTCAAATTTCTTGGAAACCATGTTATCTATACAGTTGAAGAGATGCTCAACAATTGTTGTTCCTGGAGACAGGGAAGACACTCATTCCATGCAAATGTTAGCTTGAAATCAAAAGCACTTCAAGAACAGAGCAATAAATAAAATGGGAAACTTCTCAGAAGGGTTGCTTAATTAGTGATCTCGATACCTTTCTAACAACCTAAAAATCCAAGACTTCTTCATGAGACATACAATGGATTTACTATATTATCTACTCAAAGGAAATATGAGGCCATGTCATCATCCTCTTCCATTTTCAAACTTTTGAATTGACCTCTAAGAGGTTGTAATATAACTTTTTTAACTTTCCTATCTCCTTCATAATAAGTTTGGAGCTTATTCTATACCTCATGAGCTGACTTGCACTACATTACTTTGACAGATTCTGATTCTACCAAACCACTTAATATAACAAGGTTATCTTGTGCATTATATGTGCAAACCACACTATCTATTGCATGTATTGGAATAACATTGAAGACTTTGTATTAGGCTTTAACAATTTCCCAAAAAAAATCTCCAAAATAGATGGTATATGTCTCCATCCTTAACGTCCAAAATGCATAATTGGTTCCTTGAAACATAAGGGGATTCCCCACTGCTTTGGTCATGGCCATTTCTCCTTGATCTTTGACCTTCTATTAGCTAGGTTTTCTTGATGGCACCTTCTCTAATTGCACTTGTTGGCCCAAAGGTCATTCTAAGAAGGGGGGTGAATTAGTGTGAGGTCAATTTTACAATTTCACAACCTTTATTAATCATACACTCATATTGCAAGAAGCCACCAACAAATTAAGAAACCATCATATCAGAAAGAGACACAATTTTTTAGGTCAAATCCCATTTGGGAGTAAAATATCAATCTTCTTCTTATTTATCCTCAATTCATTTACACCAATTTGTAGGATCTAACCTTATACCTCTACAAAATGCAAGCTACCACTTGTGGTACCCTACAACCTGATTGAGGCACCAACCTCGAAATATGAAAGTATTTTCTCACTATGGACACAACCTAGTTGAGGCTCCAACCTTGATGATGAGTGAGATACAATTTTATCTGGGTTCCAACCTGATTGAGGGTCCAAACTTGAGAATGAGTAGGCTACAACATTCTCTAGGATTGAACTTGATTGAGGCTACAACATCAATGGAGGCATTAGCCTCCTTCTTCAGCTTCCTTGTGGACCTCTGTTTCATCTCATTTTCAAATTGGAGCCACTTTCATCCTATATTACTGAATGATAAGGAATTTCAAAATATGAAATATATTGTAAACATTAGAATCTATAACATCGTATCAGCCTACACATTTTATTATTTACACCATCATTGTCAACAAAACCTATAAACACTTCTACCCATGCTCTATTCCAATAAGTTCACCAATTCAACCACTCAATCCCTTTCAAAACTTGTTTTCACTATGTATCTAAAAACAAATGCTACATGATCATGGACCCTTGAGGCAAACACAAGAAATTATGGCCATAAAATAAGAGATAAAAAAGAATCGTATATCCCTTGTTACATTCATATCATATTCCTTATCATCGAACTTCTTTCAAAATAAACTGGACCAATATTGATCCCAAAAACCCAAAATAATTGAATATATCTATATAACTGTTTAAATATTCTAACAAAAAACTCTTTCTAGTGGCCTTCAATAGGTTTATGGATTTTGGTTCTGGCGATTAGACAATGCAAAATATGCAAGAAAATTATAATCTACCTAAAAAGTAAAAAATCACTCAACATATACACTATTAAGGATTGAACATGTTACCAAAAAGTTCTCAACAAATATCCATACTAATCACACTGAAATTCATACCTTGTGGAGAATTGACACAATTATTCATTTACAAAATACACACCCCCATATGGATTGGGCACAAGGCCCAACCAATGTTTGTTGGAACAATGACCCCCTTCCTGTCTATGACCAAAGTTTTTAATTCTTTCCACCAGCCACAATTATAACCAAGACTTAGATTAAATGAAACCATGACCAATGTTGTTGGGTTCTTAGTCTCACCAACAAAAAATCAAAATTGACACTCATGTAAGATGCAACCATAACCAATGTTGTTGGGCCCTTGACCTATGGATACCACCAACCATAATCAAGACCGAGACTTAGGTCAAAATGTAAGCAATGTTGGATCGTTAGGCCTTCGACTTATATTTAACCATGTCACCAAACAAACGAATTCAAAACAAAGCCAACTGACATTCAATGCCAATGTAATAAAAGTGGTTGGATCATTGAGCCTTTGTCTTGTATATAACCATTAATCAGATACTGTTAAACCATAACCAAATAATTCTACTATTGTTCACAAAACACAGATAATTTGATGATTTTTTTGTTGTGCTTGTTTGGGAGGAAGGTTCCAATATATATATATATATATATATATATATATATATATATATATATATATATATAGGATCCATGTGTAGGAGATGACCCAAAAAAACAATTGTAAATCCATGTAACCTAGGGCTTTGACCAAAGTTTATTATTCCATATGCCCATATTATTGTGACTTTGGGCTCTTCATCTACCTTGGCCACCTTATTTTCAATATGACCTCTCCATGTGAATGTGTCTTGAGACTGGGTCCTTAGGAGTCCTAAGTCTCCCACATTATGATGTCAGCATGAAATCATGATTTCAAATGGAAGTGTATGAGGGGTGCCATGTGTCACCTATTTTCAGGATTTTGACCAATCCAAAACTACCAAATTACCATGACACATGGAAGCCCCTGGTGGTGTCACGTCATCATGTTGACATCAATGTTGATATGTCATGCCATGTTTTCTTTTCTTTAATGTGACATCCTATAGATGCCAACCATGTGTCCAAGTTTTTGGCCAATGAAATTGTGCCAAGTGTCATGGGGAGACTCGCCCACATGGAATAATTCCATTAGGCTATGAATATATGTTAACGTTTGTGCAAATATCGTCCTCATCCATCATCCATTTTAGCAACATTGATCTTGAATCGTTTGATTGGTGAGAAGGTGCACACTATTTAGTGTGATTAATGGGCATGCACGTTTTCTAAGATATTCCATTAACAAAGGGAATGAATGGAAGATGCGCCAACAATATGCACAATATTTAACCCTTTAATAATTTAGGTTTCACCGTATAATTTTCTCTTTCAATTTGACCCAACTAATGTTGATTTTCAACTATCCATAAATTCTCATCCGAGAGAAGTTGTTTTAGGTAGGATATATCATTTGAAAGGTATCGATGAGATTTATGCAATAATTTAGTTTATATAATAATTTGTATATCATAAATACATTAAAAAAAATCTAAATTAACTTTAAGTACCTTCAACTTCAATTGTTGAGAATCTGTAAGAAATATTTCAATAAGCTTGTGTCATAGAGATCCCTTATGATTTCATAGGCATCATGAGTGATAATGATGTTGTCTTATGCTTATCCTTTGACATCAATGACATCGTTTCTTCATCAGTGAAAACACTATGTGCAACATATTGTTCTTGATATACTATAGCAACTAGATCATCAATTAGATTATCTAAAGCTAGTTCTAGGTAATTGTAGGGGACTTCCTATATGGAAAAAGGAACATGGAATGAAATTCTATATATAGGTACTATTTGATGTGGTAATACTTGAATGGTTACTAATAGGTGTTACAAGGGTATTTAATAATGCGACTCCACTTGTATTCCTACTAACATTATTACGCTATCCCAATTTTACAAATTGAATGAGATATGACTATATTATTTAAAGACAATGCAACATGTATCTGAGATTTAAAAAATAGACAAATAAATAAATATCTTGCTAACCCAAGAAAAACTCTTCAAAACACTGGAAATAATTATGCAAAGTAGAGTTTGAGGTCGAAAAGATAAAATTATCACAACTTCTTCTATACTTCTTGGATTGGCTATGATGACCCAAACTATGGAATTCGTTAGCTTCTATAGATTTATTGGAATTATATTGATAGAAATATATGCACTTTATAAACAGATAGAAAATATATGAATTTTGTGGCCTTCTTGAAAAAAACAATGAAAATGGAGGGATTTTAGGTTAATGATTTTCCCACTTATTGAACTCAATTTTACATGATTTTTTTCTAAGATTGGGTATTTTTTCAAGAGGAATTTAGATATTAAGATAGAATCTTCCAATTCTACACATAATTTTTTAGAAACTAATATTGATGCTTTCCATAAAAGAACAAGAAAAGGAAATAAAGTTCTCTCACTTTGCACCCAAAGTTTCTACCACTTCATGCCCCAGAAAGAGCTCTGATACCAATTTTAGTGTAATTAACTCCAAAACTTCAAATAAATCACATAAATGTAGTGAAAAAAATAAAAATACAACTCAAATAGAAATAAAACCTAAGAAAAATCTCTTTGATAATTAAAAAAAGTAGAGTGATATGTTCACTTGCCTTTTCTAAGGGGAAACATCCAAGAGAAATGCTCCAAATATAGTTACAATTTATGACAATAAATTACATAACCATCTAAACAATATATATAGTTCCTGATAGAGAATATTGACTACCTATGGAACCCCTATAATGAGATCCAACAAACTTAGTAATTTGGGATTTACTGGTAAAGACAACCTTTTTCACAATGGGTGAATATAAACTAACTATTTAATGGGCCTTATTCAATAAAGTTTGTCTCATGTTTTAATAACATATCTTGATAAAGGGGTTATGGTAGGACCCTAGCACAATATATTACCTTTAAATTTAAATAAGTATGAGATTAAAGTAATTTTACCATAACCCCTATTTGATTATGTCAACAGGAAGCCCCCAAGAAGGGATTTTGGTCCGAGGGAGACTTTATACAAACCTTAGAAAGGTTTCAAGGGTAGGATTTGAAAAATTGCACCACTTGAAAAATAGTCTCATGCAATACAATAAGTATTGCATGAAGGTTTTCATCCTGCAATATGATAGTGTTACTAAAATTGGAGTGGAACATGTTACATAACATTGGGTTATTGCAGAAACTTGGTTATTGCAGAAACAAACGTTCTAAGGGTTGCGATGTATTGCACCACAAAGTGTATGAAACAATATGACATACAAATGAGAGATTGATTGAATGTGGAAAAAGGTTAGGTTGAATGTTTTCTATAAGGGATAAGTAATTACAAAATGTGACATGGCACAATTCGAAGGATTTTCTAAATATGATGTATTACATGACACTAAATTTTAGGGTGTGATGCAAATTTTGTTGAGGCGTCATGTCATATGGCCAAAGATTTTGGAGATGCAACGAAGGAAAATGATGTTGATGACACAATGGAGAGAAAATTATCCTACATAACACGTTATAGGTAAGGAATTTTGCATGAAATGTGAAGATTCCCACTCACACAGTAAAGGGAGACCTTTCATAGAGGAGAAAGTTTCATCAAGTATGATTTGTTGCTAAGAAGAAACCTTTTATGAATGTGATGCAAGGTCAAGGTTTGTAAGAAATATTTTTGGAAGGATGGTGAGGAATCAATTTAGAAACGAAAATATTTGATTGGGATGAAAAGTCAAGGATACATAGGAATGAAGAATGGGAGAAGAAGGGGAGGAAACAACGAAATTTGTGATATATTACAAGAAACAAACATTTATTTTGGTATGTCATAAGAAAGAAACATTTGGGAAATGTTATAAGGAGGGTTATCACATGAATAAAATTTAGGGTGTGATGTGTTTTCAAGGAACTAAATTTTTGATGATGTCATAACAAGGTGAAGCACAAGTATTGGAATAAAGAAATATTTCACACTTGCAATATGTCGTAACTAGATCAAGTTTTAGACTCGTTCCAAGAAGATTGGGGACATTGCAAAATCGCACAGAAGTGAAATATTTTCAATCTATGATAAAGCCAAAAATACCAATATGCCTTGATAAATAATATAAAAAGGGTCATATATACCCTTTCTAATGTATGATCATACAAGGTCATGTCATATGACTCTTGGTAGATTTTAGGTTTTTGTGGTGTGTTTTTGTAGATAAAGAGTTTGAATTTTCCATAATGATGTTTGAAATTTGTCAATATATTGAATGCAACAGAGGATCCATGTTTGGGAAAATGGTCAAATGAAGGAGGAGGCACAATGAATGTATAAGTATAACGAGGAAAAGAAGAGGAAAAGGAGGGGGATTTTGACTGATAAAAACCCCTAAACATAAAATTATTAATTTAATTAAATTTATTATTAATCTTTATGATCTAAATATTATTGATAATAATTAATAATAAAATACTATTAAGTTTATGAGAGATTCTTCGGCATAAATCACATGATATTTCATTTGTCGATGCGTTTCGAACCAACCAGTGTGGTTCATCATCAGGACAAGTTGAATGAACAAATCAGGCAAAGCGAGTTAAATAGATTGAGCAGACCTCCAACGACTATATTCTAACAACAGCTAGGTTTGACCAGTTAGTTAGGACAGGAAACTAACCATTATCAAAAAGATAAGTTACCCCTGTTAGTTATAAAATGGACCCCTTTATTTTATTTTATTTTTACTTTATTTTTATTTATTTTTACCATTTTAAATATGTATTAAAATAAACTAACTTAATTTAATAGCTAGTTCATAAAGATTTTATACCTAAAAACTAGAGTATTAGTTATAAAAGTAACTAAATATATAAAAATATAAGCCAAAGGGTTGTTTCATACCCTTATTTACAAATAAATATTAAAATAAATCAATTATAAACTAGTTTAATTCTAGAATAATAATTAATTTATAGAGTAATTTAAGGGTATTATGATATTATAAATATATATAAAATAAAATAATTCAAATTAATGGTAAGTGATCCAAGTTACCCCGGTTAGTTATAAAATGGACCCCTTATAAATATGTATTAAAAAATAAAATAAATTAACTCAATTTAATACTTAGTTAATAAAGATTTTATATCTAAAAATAGAGTATTAGTTATAAAAGTAATTAAATATATAAAAATATAAGTCAAAGGGTTGTTTCATACCCTTATTTATAAATAAATATTAAAATACGTCAATTATAAACTAGTTTAATTTTAGAATAATAATTAATTTATAAAAGTTAAATAAATATAGAGTAATTTAAAGGTATTATAACAATGATATTATAAATATATAAAATTAAAATATTCCAAATTAATGGTAAGTGATCCAAGTTATTAAACCTGAATATTAGAGTCATCAATTATAAAAGTTATGAATATGAATAATTAGTTATATTTATATTGAAAAGGGACTGTTTTAAACACTTATAAACATATTTAAAATCAATTAATTAAAAATAAATTAATAGAGTTCAGGCTTTTGTGATCCATATCAAGTAAGAGAGACATTCTTCGGCGAAAATCACATGGAAAACCATTTGTCGACGCATTTCGAACCAACTAGTGTGGTTCATCGTTAGGAAAAGATGAATAAACAGATCCAGCTTAGCATGTTAAATAGTTTGAGCGGAGCCTCCAACGGCTAACTAGACCAACGGCTAGTTTGACTCTAGGACCGGGATCAAAAATTATTATAATAGTTTAATTAGTAAGAATAAGGACCATATATATATATATATATTAATGAGGGGAAAAAAGTTCAAAAATATTATTAAAAATCATAAGCTAATTAAAATATAGAAGGAAATTTAGCTGAATAAAGGACCTTAAAAGCCTAAGTAGTATATAAATTAATCTTATTAAAAATATTAAAAATTAAAAATTAATTAATTAATAAATGGAAAAAATAAATAAAATCAAAAGGAGGTTAGGTTAGTTAGAAAAAAAAATAAAAAAAATATATATATAAATAAATAAAATAAAATAAAAATAAAAAGTAAATAAATGAGTTAAACAATAATAAATAAAATAAAATTAACAATAAAAATAAAATAATAATAAATAAAGGACCTTAACTTCTAAATTAAAAGCCTATAAATTAATCTTATTTAAAAATATTATTAAAAATTAAAAATTAAATGGAAAGATAGTTATATAGAAGATCAAAAGGAGGTTAGGTTAGTTAGAAAATAGATAAAAAGTCTAGAAAATAAAAATAAATAAATCAATCAATCAATCAATGAATAAATATTAAATAAATATAAATTAGTTATACTAAATTAGTTAATAATAATAATTAGTAAGTACATAAATAATAATAAATAAGTAAAATTAACCAAAAAGAATTCAATAGAAATAAAATACAAAAATAAAATAGTAAGGTAAAAAAACCTAAAGAGGAGGGCAGAAAACCAACTAGGAAGAGAGTGCTGGGACCCAACACCTACTGATTTTCTAGCCATCTTCTCTATTGAGATTGCATGGCCTTTTTTCAATCTCAAGTGCTTCCCTAAATTTACGATGATGGAAATGCGAAACCTTAGCAATAACACTAGCCTCCTCAATACAAACATGATGATTGGTTTTTTGAGCATGTTCAGCTAAAGCGGAAGACTTAGCTCGCCTATGTTTAAGGTCCATTGCGTGTTCGCTAATCCTTTGACTAATGGAGCGACCAGTCTCCCCAATATAGGGGGTCATTTCCAAATTAATCTTTACAAACGTTAATATATAAATACTAAAGTAATTTAAGGGAAGAAAAAATATTTTAATATTTAACATAAAAGTTAATTTAAAGGTTAAGAATATCATATATTCGTTACCAAACTATTATCTTTATTAACATAAAAAACGTCACCAAAGGCCACAAGAAATAGTAAACCAGGGGAAATCTACAAACAACTAAACAAGAGGAGGGGAAGACAGGAAGACAACGACTAGGAGGAGAGGGCTGGGACCCAACAACTACTAATCTTCCAACCATCCTCCCTATTGAGATTTTTCGCTCTTTTTTCAATCTCAAGCGCTTCCCTAAATTTCCGGTGATGGAATTGGGACACTCTAGCAATAACACTAGCCTCTTTGATACAGACAAGGTGATTGGTTTTCTCCACATGCTCCACTAAAGTAGAAGACTTGGCCCTCCTATGTCTAAGGTCAGTTGCGTGCTCACTAATCCTTTGATTAATGGAGCGACCAGTCTCACCAATATAGAGGGTCCCACATGAACAAGGAATAATATAAACCCCTTTCATGTTCTTGGGGTCGATAAGATCCTTCACTGACCTGAGGAACCTACAAATGGTGTTAAGAGGTCTAAATGTCGAGGGCACATTATGCTTCTTAAGAATCCTCGTAATCCTATCCGTGGTCCCCCTGAACAAATGGAAGATGGACACCAGGAACCTGCTCCTTCATATCCCTTTTAGTGAAAGAATTCTTAGCAGCTTTGAGAAAATCCTTCTATCCCAATCATCTACTATAACCATTCTCAACAAAGACATTAAGGAGATGGGATTTCTCCTCCTCAAAGCTCTTTTCATCAGAGATCCTTAAGGCACGAGTGGCAAGGGTGTTGAGAACCCCCAACTTCTGTGCTGGGAAATGGTGGGAACTCGCATGAAGATATTGTTCCGTATGAGTTTTCTTACGAAACACTCGGTGGGAGAGGGAACCATCACTATTCTTATTGATAAGAATATCAAGGAAAGGGAGGCAACCATCGGTTTCTTGCTCCTTTGTGAACTTAATGGCCAAGGATTGACAATTGAGATGATCAAAGAAAAGGTCTAACTCGTCTTGGCCATGAGAGCAGATGACATTAGTGTCATCCACAAATCTCTTCCAAAGTTTATGCAGGAGGCGGGCTGAGTTAAGAGCATCTTAACTCATTCCACCTCTTGCCTAAACTTTGGAAGAGATTTGTGGATGACACTAATGTCATCTGGTCTCATGGCCAAGAAGAGTTAGACCTCTTCTTTGATCATCTCAATTTTCAATCCTCAGCCGTTAAGTTCACAAAGGAGCAAGAAACCGATGGCTGCATCCCTTTCCTTGATATTCTTATCTCTAAGAATAGTGATGGTTCCCTCTCCCATCGAGTGTTTCGTAAGAAAACTCATACAGAGCAGTATCTTCATGCGAGTTCCCACCATTTCCCAGCTCAGAAGTTGGGGTTCCTTGACACCCTTGCCACTCGTGCCTTAAGGATCTCTGATAAAAAGAGCTTCGAGGAGGAGAAATCCCATCTCCTTAATGTCTTTGTTGAGAACGGTTATAGTAGGCGCTTGGGAGAGAAGGCCTTCCTCAAAGCTGCTAAGAATTCTTTCACTAAAAGGGATAAGAAGGAGTGGGTTCCTGGTGTCCATCTTCCATTTGTTCAGGGGACCACGGATAGGATAGCGAGGATTCTTAAGAAGCATAATGTCCCCTTGACATTTAGACCTCTTACCACCATTCGTAGGTCCCTCAGATCAATGAAGTATCCTATCGACCCCAAGGACATGAAATGGGTTTATATTATTCCTTGTTCATGTGGGAGCCCTTATATTGGTGAGGCTGGTCACTCCATTAATCAAAGGATTAGTGGGCACGCAGCTGGCCTTAGACATAAGAGGGCCAAGTCTTCTGCTTTAGCGAAGCATGTGGAGAAAACCAATCACCTTGTATGTATCGAAGAGGCTAGTGTTATTGCTAGAGTGTCCCAATTCCATCACCGGAAATTTAGGGAAGCGCTTGAGATTGAAAAAAGCCCGAACAATCTCAATAGGGAGGATGGATAGAAGATAAGTAGTTGCTGGATCCGAGCCCTCTCCTCCTAGTCATTGTATTCCTGTCTTCCCCTCCTCTTGTTTAGTTGTTTGTAGATTTCCCCTGGTTTACTATTTCTTGTGGCCTTTGGTGACATTTTTTATGTTAATAAAGATAATAGTCTCGTAATGAATCTATGATATTCTTAACCCTTAAATTAACTTTTATGTTAAATATTAAAATATTTTTTCTTCCCTTAAATTACTTTAATATTTATATATTATCTTTTGTAAAGATTAATTTGGAAACTAATTTATTTTTAATTTATTTATTTTAAATATGTTTATAAGTGTTTAAAACAGTCCCTTTTCAATATAAATATAACTAATTATTCATATTCATAAATTTTATAACTAATGACTCTAATATTCAAGTTTAATAACTTAGATCACTTACCATTAATTTGAATTATTTTATTTTTATATATTTATAATATCATTATTATAATACCCTTAAATTACTCTATAAATTAATTATTATTCTAGAATTAAACTAGTTTATAATTGATTTATTTTAATATTTATTTATAAATAATGGTATGAAACAACCCTTTGACTTATGTTTTTATATATTTAATTACTTTTATAACTAATACTTTAGTTTTTAGATATAAAATCTTTATGAACTAGCTATTAAATTAAGTTAATTTATTTTAATACATATTTAAAATGGTAAAAAATAAATAAATAAATAAATAAAAATAAAATAAAATAAAAGGGTCCATTTTATAACTAACAGGGGTAACTTATCTTTTTGATAATGGTTATTTTCCTATCCTAACTAACTGGTCAAATCTAGCCATTGTTATAATATAGCCGTTGGAGGTCTGCTCTATCTATTTAACTCGCTTTGCCTGATCTGTTCATTCAACTTGTCCTGACGATGAACCACACTGGTTGGTTCGAAACGCGTCGACAAATGAAATATCATGTGATTTACGCCGAAGAATCTCTCATAAACTTGATATGGATCACAGAAGCCTCAATACAACAAAATACTATTACTAATAATATAATACATAATACATAAAAATTATTAATACTATTAATAATAATTTTATTGGTAATAACATCAAAAGCAATATTATATTGTGGTATTATTAGTAATATTGAAAAATGTAATACGCCTTGAGGTTTAGGTCAATTCGTCAAGTACTATTCTTAAAGTACCTTTGCTATTGATAGGTTACATGGTCAATTCTATCAACACCCTCAAGGCTAGGCTATGTGGTGGACCCGAATGGAAGTGATACCTTTAGGGGAATCTTCTTGGTATAAATATCCTGTGGATGTAACGGCTGACCGATCTCCAAGTTCTATGAACCACATAGGACAAAGAGTATAAAAAAATGTAATACTATATTATTATGTTATGTTATGTATTTAGTATGTATAATATATATTAGTAATACTTTTATTATTATTATAACACAAACAAATATTATTAATAACAATACAAATAAGTATAATATGTATTTAATACAAAGTTTATTCTATGAATAATTAGAGTCAAAATATTATAATATAATAAAAAATGGTTAATGATAAAAATTAGGGTTAGGTTAGCATAGAATGGTACTATCATAAATCAATTACTATCAAAGAATGAGACTATCTATGAAACCATAGACAACGGAAAAATGATTAAGGTATTAGAAAGGAAGTCATACTCAAGGAGGAGTAGAGCTAGTCTATGGCATCACAAGTCACTAATTACCACAAATATCAATATGAACATCTATGCTAACATTATTGGGATGATTTATTACCTCAAGGGATTCCATAACTATTCTTCTCTGATAGTGGTCTTCCCTAGTGATGATATTAGCATTATCCAAGAAAATATGATGTTTTATCTTCAAGGAGTGTTCAACAAGGGTTGAAGTGCACGACCATTCATTCTTAATATTAGATCCATGCTCTTTTAGTATTTTTGCAAGGAGTTTCCTATTTCTCCATTGTATCTCTTACCACACAACAAATTTGTTTTTTAGACTCCTCTAAGTTGATGATGATCAATATTATCTTTGCAGGATTCCATTATCTGCTTAATTGTTCCTACTATTGTGAACCCAGTAGCTATATCTTTCTTACTTAGGATCTTAGCAATCTTGTCAGTCACTCCATGGAGATAAGGGAGGTAGGCCTTACCACTATGTTCTTAAGGGTCTTGGGAGCTAAGTTTTCCTTCAACCATTTTCATGGTATTCTTGATGTCCATGTCCTTATATCGTATAGTTTTGAAGACTATATCCAAGTTTCTCTTCTCTTCATTTGGGTAGTCAACATCAAAGACTCCAACGGCTCAAACAACAATTGTATTAAGAACACCAATTGTATTTTTTGACATGATGGTGATATGAATCCACATGGAGGTAACTCTATGCATGAGTTTTCTTTCTGAAATCCTGATGCCCTATTGTACCATCTTCCCTTTCGGTGATAATAACATCCAATAATGCTATGCTCTTATTGTCTTCCATTTCCATAGTAAAATTTAATGCCACCATAGGCATAATTTATGTGATTGATAAACTTATCTAGTTCTTTTTTACCATGTGTCCATTTGAAATTAGTGTCATCAACAAAACGCTTCCACCAGATCAGTTTTAAAGGGTAGGAATCTAGGATGACACATAGATGATGAGGTGGAAAGAGAGGAAGGGCACTAGGAAAAACTCACAAGGTTGTATCTTGTGCTTACATCTCAAAATTGAGAAAGATTATAGTTGGTTGAAGGGTATTGATGAGATATAACATATACAGAATCTTAGAAATGTCTAGTAGGATCATCATTTGGAGGAAACGTTTGAGCACCACATATACTTAATGATACTTAGGGATTTTGGTATGTTATATTTTCCTATAAATATTCTTCCTTTCATTATTTTCCATACCCATAGTTGTAATATTTAGATCCAATTGACTCACTATGCATTATCTACTTGAAGACCCCCATATTGAAATTCCGTAGTTGCAATATTTTCCCATTAAATTTATCAATATAAATATTTGAATTTGTTACCATTCTCTGTCACCATAGGAATCATCACTTTAGAGCTCCCATTGAAACTAGGTTTATTTTAATCCTAAGATAGCCAAACTCTTAGCAACGAGGGAAACCTTCTGAAGCCCATAACCTCTCTTATACCAAACATAAATTTTGAAAATTTGTGGTGAAAAATGCACACATATATTCTGTACAAAATATAAAATAAAAATACCATTCACACATAGTACCTAAAGATTTACCATGGAAACCCTTACTTAGTGATACTAACAAATATTTAGAGCCACATCTCTAATTTTCATTTTATTTTGAACTTAACCATTTAAAATAGAATATCTCGAATCTAACAAATCCAAAACCATAATCAATTGATTTGTATTGTATTACAACCTTAATTCCTTAATTATAATTATAAAATAATGGGTGAAATAACCTTGTGCCAAAAACTATAAAAAATAGATGAGAAAAATACCTATTTTTTCTTCCCCAAGGGTTCTACCATTGAACTCCTAGAGAAGGGGGGTTATTTCCATTCCCTACATACCCCACACATATCAGTGTTACCAAAACTGCACTACAACTAGTGGAATTGATTGATTTGACCATTTTGGTGCCTAAACTAGTACAATCAATGGTATAAAACCAAAAAATGTTTATTTGGTACCAAACCAACCATTATTGTACAATGGAACCAAGAACCATTCAAACACATTTTTTGTTTTGAGAACATTAATTATTTAATTGGGCAACCTAATATTCAACGCTATGGCCCTACTAATGCTCTCCTTTGCTTAATCATTTTTTATTATTTTACTTAAATTTTTAACATTACCATTAATTGTCTCAAGATGTTTGAGAGTAGTTCCAACCTCACTGGATTTCATATGGAGAAAGTAGAATTTTAGATTCCACTCAAAGCCCATCATGCTTAACAATTTTTCAGGATTGGGGAGATTGAAATGTGTCCATTGGATTCTATTGTGTATGATGGTATGGAGTTGGAATTTAATCCACAACACTAAGCCCTATATTTCCCTTGATTTTAGTGGCATCGATTGTTGAATTCCTCTACCATGACCTTGGTAAATGTTTACCCATCACTCAAAGGAAGTCTCAATTTGACATGTTAATATTTTTCTATCGTATTTTATTTTTTAGAGGGCGATATTGACAATGATAATCAAAATGTAAGCAATTATTTTGATGATATGTAGCTAGTTATTGTAGAATATTTTGTATACACTAGAGGTCATCTATATCCTCTTCATTGATGTATTTTTGGTTCAGATATTTATTGCAGTAAGTTTTATTTTGGTTATATGTACTCTCACTTACTATATAAATGAGAATTTTTGTATATTTATGTATAAATGGTTTGGATTATTGTGGATGCACATGAATATATATATTTTTCTTTAAATTTTGAATGCTTTGTGTAGTTTTTTTTTTTTACAATTTTGGTCCAATTCCGTATCAATTCTTGGTTTGGGGGGTCCACTGATTCAATTATTTGTTTGATTTTTGATAATATTGAAACTTTCTTACAATTCATGGGGACAATCATGAAAATAATATAACATGCTCCCAACAATTAGGCCATTAATGGTTCTCTAGTGAAACCATTAGGTGTTATTGACACCTATAGCCACATGTTTTTACTCTTGTTGGAATTGTTGGTATTGGGGTTCAGTTGTGAGAAATTAAATAAGAAAAGAGCAAGCCATTAAATTATAAACATAGATAAGTGATTTTCTTCAAGTAGCGTTCATTAATATTTGTCCTTAAGTGTCTGAATGAGTAGAGAATTGGCATTTTCATAATATAGCTTGAATACATTGACAAAGTCTTGCATCTACCATCCTTTGAAAGTCTAAGATATAGTATAGGGTTATACTTATATTGTTAGGTGTGTGTAGTTAAAAAAAAAAACATAGTGCATGTTTTGACACATTGAAATGAAACACCAAATACATAGTGAATTTAGCATTGCACCTAAATATTATGAAAAGCCATTGAGAAGAAAAGCTAAATATGGGTGCATATTGTGAATTTAGCATTGCACCTAAATATTATGAAAAGCCATTGAGAAGAAAAGCTAAATATGGGTGCATATTTAAGAACATTGATGAAACTATTATGCAAAGGATATGTGTTAATGAAATGGAAATTCCATGGGCTTACCTTATGGATTATGAAAGTATCATATCAAAGAAGAATGCAAAAGGACTTGTAATAGAGATAGTAGGAAAAAAATTAAGGTAAGAGGGTCGGTGTGGTAGATTGAAAAGTGGGAGATATTTCAACAATGAGTGATGTTGTAACAAAAGTTGGTAATGTAGAAGAGAGCAGTTTCGTAGTAGTGGAGTTGAAGGGAGATGATACTACTGTAGATGAAAGAATGGAAGAGACACATATGATAATATTTTATTCCCATAATATTTTGAGTGGCGAATTTCTTATGGAAGAGGTGGAATGTGTAGAACAAGAAAAGAAAGTGGATCAAGAAGAGATGTAGCAATCACAATAGGGAGAGTTCATTCAAAGAAGTGCATATGGAACAAAGAAACAACGAGTTGAACATGATTGTAATATATGAATTATTTCGATGAATGTTTAAAAGAAAAAATGAGGAGATGTTTAAGGAAAAAGTTAGTGATAGAGTTCATTGAGACAATGGTAATGGTGCGAGAAAGAAAAGATGAGTAGGTATTAAGCACCAATTGATTAGAATGGTTTGAGCAACTAAGCCTTATTAGGTAATATTTGTAGTACGTACAATAAGTGGATGTTGACGAGTTGTAGCAAGGGATAAAAAAATATATCAGTGCTCATGAAAAACAATCCAAGTAAAAAAAATAGCAAAACATAATGCAGTTGTGAGAAACTACGTACAATGTGAAGATGCATATTGGCGTGATGGAATGTATTGGTAAAGAATTATTTACCATTACAATGTGTGTAGATTCTTATTGCCAAATTGAATAAAAAAGATGCAAAGCACAGAAAAAAGAAAGGATGAACACTACAAAAGTGCGGCAAAAAGGAAGAAGAAAAAGGATAAAGGTACTCAGTAATTGTTTATTTGTCATTGACCTTGTTAACGCGATGATAACGTTATCCAACCTTATGCAAAATATTTATTGCATTGTAACTTTCTTACCCATTTAATTACGTTTTCATTCTATTCCATGATTAAAAAAATTGTAATAGAGTGAAATGTTTCTTTTCCTTATTAAATTTTAGAAACATTATATATGAAATTTGAACAATTAAGATGGTCATAAACTAAAAAATAAGAATCACGAGTATAAATATGAAATTTTATGAATAAATAAAGGTTTTTGAGACTCTAATTTGGTTGGTGGAGCGCGGAAAGCTCCATATAATGGAGACTTCCTAACAACTTGTTTAATAAATAGGAAAAATGTCACTGTTATTTTTACTTTATGTTATTGTTATTTTTAATATTTTATTATTATAAAACATATATTTATTTTAATTGAATTATAAATTAGTAATTGTTTTTAAAGGCTTAAAGGTATACAAAAAAATAAAAGAGTTGGAAAGATTATTTCACTATTAATAGATTTCACTATTGAATATATGTAAATAAGGTCTGCCAAATTCTCCAAGGGAAACAGTACAAGGCTCCAGGTGTGACACACCTAGTTATCTTTCTTTTCTGCTACATGGTGATGCCTGCCCCAAATTTTTCTATTATTATGTCTGTGAGTTTAAGTTGATTGCAGATTTCCTGAATATTCAGGAATCAGACGGATGTTCCTTGGATTGCCTAATATTCCGGGAATCTACAATCACTTAAGGATGTCCTTGTTATGTAGTCTACTCATGTATTATTAAAAAGACATTAGAATTTTCTTGCAAAAATATTTTTTCCATCTCCCTTCCTTAATAGTTTCCTGTAACTTTGAGAAAAACTGAATAAATGAAAAGAACAACCATCAACATAGTACTCTACAACTTAACAATCACATAGATTTTTTTTTTGTGAAAATATTAGAAAGGCACATATAATTTTTTTTAAGTGAAAATACTAGAAAGGCACATAAAAAAGCACTGCCTGCTCTAGAAAAATGCATTACCTCTTTTCCTCGGCTCGTTCATTTCATCTAAAATTGAAACCAAAAGCAGAAGAAGCACTGCCTGGTCTTGCTTTAGAACCTATGGCAGTGGAATTTCTAGGAATAATTAAGGATCTCAAGTGCATTTATTCTGAAAATTATGAGTACAGAACAAAATTAAGTATTCATAAAGAAAGCATGTAACACCATAATAAAATACGTGTTAAATAAAACTGGTATATTATTTCATGCTCCTTTAAATTAAACACATGCTGGTCGAAAGATATAATGAGGTAACTGAACCAGTATCTTCATACTTATCCTTCATTTCGTCTTGCATGGAAGGTGACCATTAATAAGTTTTCCTCCTGTTCAGAAGAATTCAACTTTATAGAAACATGTTATTAGAATATGAAAACTTTGTGTTTGCCCATATTGAAGCATGATTCGTGGCTACCTACTCAAGTAAGGAGTATTAAAAACCACCTTTCTATTGACATCACAAAATAGTAAATAGTAAACACCTAAGGGCACACTTTTGAATTTTCAGAACTCAAATAGTAAAGGTCATCCAAGCCACCGTCCCCTATAAGGAGGATATGGCCCTAGTTGCGCTCATGCGTCTATCTGGATTGCCATCAGAAGTTTTCTCTCTTATTAGTTGCAAGGGAAAAGGGTTGTGGAATGGTGCAATTTGACCAAGCAGTCACATGATTAGCTGATAAAGGAGGTGAAGAATTTGAAGCAGGAAATGTGACTTCCCTAACCTCAATCTGAGAATCTCGATGGTGATTATTATTCTGCTTTCCAATCGTATCCATGCCATTTTTTCTTCAACCTTTGAGATTCTCTTTGCAGATGTAAATGAGTTCTGAGGAAGCCTAGGCTTTTAAACCTTTTGCAAGTGTACCTGTGACAAATCTCTGTGATTTTGACCGGGTTAAGTAGGCATTTCCCTACGATACGAGCACAATGACATAGCACTGTAATTTCACCTTGATCCCATTGGGAAGAAAAACTTGATGCATGTATCAATATTTTAAAGCACTGCAATCAATATGCTTGTTGGAGTTGTTTGTAATCTCGTTTTTGACTTGTCAATTCACAAGTGTATGCTTCTTGGAGTTCTTTGTAAGTTCTTTGTAAGCTCGTTTTTGACTTGTCAATTCACAAGTATATTTAACAACTTTAACAGAGAGAGAAAGGTATCTTGCATTGATTGATATCATTAGAAACTTTGAAAGGTCAATATGATTATGTGTATAGAGACTGGAAACGTTTGGGCCGACGGGAGAATCTATATTAAGTGCAACAATAGTCAGTACTAAAACCAGTTGGCATCATCATTTATTTATTCAAATGTATTACAAAAGAACAGAATGAAGGCGCTCTCACATAAGTAAATGATACACTGAAAACAATCCATCACTGCTACGATAATCACAAAACATATTAGTTCATATTCTAACTACAGTGGCCACCTATACCTAATAGTACAGAACTAAGAAAACCAGCCCATATTCCATCGTTATAAAAGACATTAGTTCATAGACTAACTATAGTCACCACCTATACCTAATAGTATAGAACTATGATAATGAACCCAAATTCCATCGTCAACAAAGTTTATCAGTGAACCTTGGAACAGTCAACATTAGGGCTGATATGCATGTCCGGGTAGGTGGCCTTCGAGAGACCCAAGAGATTGGAAGCCTTCCACAACTTGACCCCATATAATTTTTCTTGGGTCTTGAGGCAGCTACAAACAACTTGCCTGTCAGGGGTAGCTTTCACTTGTGAATCCAACCCACAAATGGAAGGACCACAAGTTGTAGCAGGGGTTTACTAACTACAAACCCACACATGGAAGGACCACAAGTTGTAGCAGGGGTTTACTAACTACAAACCCACACATTCATCACTAACTACAAACCCAACCACAAACTAAAGCTTCACCATATTCTTCACAACCATTTTTCACACTTCTTTCACTTGCAAAACACCCACAAAATTTACCAGCTAGATCCCTCCATTGCAACCCTGTTGAAGGTAGAGAAATGCACAACTCGAGAGAATCTGTACTGAGATAGTCCGTCTGGAAATATAATCACCTAAGGCAGAACTGTTTATCACGGATTTTATGCACTCGAACTTTTTCCAACAAACAGTGAGAGATTCGCTAGAAGACTATACGCTCTTACACGATTCAATATATTTTATTTAGAAATTATAGCCCCACCAACTACGGAGAGTCCATGCAAGCAGAGACTCGAATCTGAGTGGTAAAAAATGATTAGGTGGAACAGGACGAAAATCGAAAGATGTGATTAGCTAAATTTTTCTAACCAAACCCATTATTGGAACACCTTTGATGTAATTGCGATAATTATTTAAGTAATATTGAATTTTAATATATTATAAGAATTATGAAATAATTCTATTCCTTGTGTAATATTTATGCTGATAGGCCTCTTTCTTATAAGAATTTTGGACACTTTAATCATTTTACTAATTAAAAAAATTGATTGGACTGTTTAAATTTAAAGATGCTACTATATTCTCATCATTGCCACAATATCAATGGATGGAATTCACACCACTAACTTCTTTGCATATATAAACCACAAGATTAAATCTTGTTTAAATTATTTGTTTACAAATAAATTTACCATGTCATTTGTTAATTGAAATTTGACACCTATCGAAATTAATGAGAATGGTAAGGCTACAAAATTTTACACACATGTACCATAACAATAATAGGAGGATTACAAAACCTGAGATACACTTGTCATAGTAGTGGAAAGATATTTCAGAAGAAGATGATTACCTGATAGCCTGTACAATTCCAAATAATAGTTGTCCCTCATCAAAGATAGTTTAGAATAAGATGATTACTCGTTTCAAAACATTGATAGCATGTGTACGATTCCAAATAACAATTGCCCATCATCAATTTCACCGTTTCATGTTCTTAATAATAATTTGTAGAGAGATAACCTGAACAAAGTATTTTTTTATCCAAATAAATTCATTTTTCATTTAGTATTATAACTTTAAAATTCAACCTGAAGTATTGTGCAAAATTCATTTATGTACTGTAAAACATTGTAATAAATGTGAAAAAAAATGTTATATTCTATTTTTTTTGGGAATAAATGCATCTTTCTTCTTCCTCAGATGTTTCTAACAATTATTGCATAGCGTTAGACAAGGAGCAATGGTTGTTCACCCATAGAGAAGGAGAAATAGTTTTTATATACTACGTAGTTGTTTACATGTAGAAAAGGAACAATATTTTCTATGTTTTTCATTAGGTAGTTTTATCCAAAATCATTTAAACTTAACATATTTTGAAAATTTTATTATGAAACAAAAATCTCACATATTTTCTGTGAATAGAACTCAAATAAATTAGAGGATGCTACAATAGTATACTATAGAATGCTAATATATTGTGTAAGTCGATCAGAGAATGACAATATATTTAGTTTCAATGTTGTCATGGGCTAAATTTGTAATAGATAAATACTAAAACCCATAGGAAACAAGCAAGAAGGAATGTAACACGTGAGTGAAAGCTTCATGGACCATGCATGAAAGAACACAAGGATAATTTAACATGTATTTTGTCCCAAGAATATTATGTTTGTTTATATTTTTGATGCAGTGGCCTATGTAATCCGTTTGTTTGTGTTTTTTGGTGTATTTTTTCAAGAATATTATGTTTGTTTATATTTTTGATGTAGTGGCCTATGTAATCCGTTTGTTTGTGTTTTTGGTTTTAATATTTAATTGAGGTTAGATTGGGTTGTAAAGATGTGTATGTAAAAGCTTAAACCTAAATATTTTGAAAATACATGTTAAATTATCCTTGCGCTCCATTTAACCCTCCCTTTCCCCGGAGAGTCTACAACAAATGAAAAATTAAATAGTCACCATAAAAAATATTTGATAATGTTATTTTTTAAAATTGATATATGTCAACTACTAGATGAAACCCATTTGATCTTCCCAGAATCAATAAATTTATCAACTATTCCTTATAACTATTGAGAATGGTTCATGCATGGTCGGTGAAGCTCTCAGTCAGTTGTTACATTTTGTCTTGCTTCTTTGTATAAGTGAGGTATTGGTTTTAAACTTAAATGAAATCAAGAAATTATTATTTCAATTGAATTGGTGCAAGTTCCTAGGTTTCCATTAGTTGTTGTTTCAAATTAATGTATCAAAAATTTCTCTATACTTTTCAGTGAGTTATTAGCTAGATATTAGTTTTAATGTTTATATTAAACCTATCATTGATCGAGATTGTCTTTCAATGTAACAAGAGGAAATAAGAATTTTAGATAATATCATTCAATGTAATAATTTATATAAGTATGGGAGGAACTGTATCGTCTCGTTTAAAAAACATGTATAGATAGTTGGGCACTCTGTAATTCAATGATTTTGTTTCCCCTGACGTTAAATTTTAACTTTAATATTTTTTTAGATTTTATGAAAAATCTAAAAGACAAACTTCTATTAATTAAAGTTGATATAACACACTTTCAAAAAAATTGATATGCAAACAATTGTTTCGTTGATTTTGAGTTTAACTCCAAAATTAACTCAATAACAAATAACATCCAAAATTCCCCAACGGTGTAATTCAAAGTTGTAATTCCACAAAATAATGTTAATTTGTTAGAAAAAATTTAAGTAATTATATTTAAACTTCAATTATGTTGTTAATCTTTTATGTAGTTAATAAAGTTTGGGAATAACAAGGATGGTTGGATTATCAACTCAATAGCGCAACAATAAATTTATTAACTTATTAAAGTTCGAAAATTGAAATAATTATATTTACACTTCAATTATGTTTATGTAGTTAATAAAGTTTGGGAATAACAACGATGGTTGGATTATCAACTTAGCGCAATAATAAATTCATTAACTTATTAGAGTTCGAAAATTAATTCATCACCAAATAGCATAAAAATTTCCTAAATACCTTGGAAACTTTGGAAAGTAAATTCAAGTGCGTAATTCACAGATGCTCAATAACATTTTAATATAATAATAAAATTCATCACTACCTTTCCATGTGCAGATTGTTTTTCAAATCTAAATATTCAGTTCACATTGAAACTTAGGTCGCCTTGAAAGTTGATATCATTTGCACTTCCATACATAGATCATGATATGACAACAACTATAATTTTTTTTTTTTCACCTTTTGAACAGTTAGTGATGGTAATAAATTTCGAATTCTTTGAAAAAAATAAAAGTTAAATTAAGGTATGGTTATATGGTTTTTCTTAATTTCTTGAAAAATTTAGATGCAATATATGATGCAATATATGAATCTACAATATCATTTTTGAGACATATAGTAGGATAATTATAAACCGATGGTTATCTCCGTTTCCATTGATGTAGTATTTTTTAAGTTTTCTATTTATGTATTACATTTTTTTTCGTTAAAAGACTATCTAGACTATTATATTATATTTACATGTAAACTTTACAAACAGTGAGACAGGCTTTCCAGGGCCAGCAGTTGCACCTTGGATAGCTTAACTTTGAAACAAAAAGCTCCCTCGCAGTGGCAGCACCTACAAAACTTCCAAAATCACATTCAAGACTAACAGAGTCCCTCCAAAATCTAATCGCTGCTGGAGGCCCAAAAGACGTGACTATCAGCGTGCTAACCCATGACTGCCCACGCAGGGGCTTTCGACATAAACTGAGTGAACCCAATAGTATTGAAAATTGATAATAGACCCGACAAACATAAACCAGACAGAAAGACCCATAAATTGCCAGCCAACAAACATAGTGATATCCGGAACCGACATACCCGCAGAAGCTTTAATCCTGGATTCGGGCTGAGAGAGGAGGACATGTGTTGAGTCGGGGTTCAGAGTCCTGGTCCTCGCAGAGACTTTTGTCTTCCACAATGTAGCACCACCCCTGTCCCTCAGGGACTCCTTCCCACATCGCCCTCCATTTGTCCTCAGCAATGCCCTAAGGTGCCGGCCCCATTGGGTTTGAGGTGCCTTGCATAGTCTCCTTCCCCGAATTGCCTGCCTCAGTCGGGGGCACCACAGCAGGGCTGTCCTTACCAGAACCTCCTGGAGGCTTCTCCAACATGTCCTCACAAGAGCCTCCTGGAGGCTTCTCCGACTTACCGAGAGGATTTTCAGCTCCATTTCCTTCAGGGATTTTGGTAAAAAGAACTGAAATGTGGGCATTGACTCCTGCATTGTCCACTGAGCTGCCCAGAGTGAACACCACGGAGCCGAATGCCGGAAGCAATGGCCCTCCCTCGCTAGAGCTACCGACCTCCAAGAATTGCCCGACTGGGAGTTGTGTGGCTCTTGCCCGCCTATGACAGTAGCAGCAACAACAATGGTGGTGTTCATCTGCTGCAGGGGTTCGAGAGGAAGATCCTCTCCATGGTCCTCGTCTGCTAGGCTGTCGCTCCCATAATTTGACCATGTCTTCTTCGCTGCCACCCTCGAATTCCTGAGAGAATAGGTTGGAATAGGCACTGTGCAGATTTCGCCCCAATCCCCACAATGGTGAGACGATTTCTGAGCGCCTTCCTCCTGGGCGATAGTTAACCCTTCTTGCTTCCAATTGTTCCAGAAATCTCTCGAATTGCCCCCCCTTCCTACAGTCGCGGCTTGAATTGCAGCACCAAGAGGCCTCAACATCCACAAGCTCGCAGTTTCTCTACTCTCGCACCCTTCGAACCTCGACATGCCAATGCACCCACATCCTTCGTTGATATCGTATTCCATTCCTTCGGTGCAGTCGAGCATTAACTGCATCCTGCGCCACCATCGAGAACCTCTGTCTAACATTGAATGCCCATCGCTTCGATGCTGGGCCATTAAACCTTGACGGCGGTTTATCCAGGCGTATTAAGGTTAACACGGGGCGGCACATGCTGGGCATGTGGCACACCCCTCCTTGACATGTCATCACCCAGATTTATGTATTACATTCTTGGTTTATATTAAGTTTAATAATAATATATTAAAGTTAATATTATACTAAATGTTTAATAATATATTAAATTTAATTGGTTTAGGTTTAAGTATTATATTTTTAATATTAAGATTTAGGTTGTAATGGTATTTTTTAAGTTTCCGATTATGTATTACATTCTTGGTTTATATTAGGTTTAATAATAATATATTAAAGTTAATATTAAATTTAAAAATATATTAAAATTTAATAATATATTAAATTTAATTGTTTTAATGTATATTAAAAAATGATTAATGACAATATTATTATTATATATTATTTTTAATATTTTAATATTAAATATTACTAATATGAATGTCAATATCAATTATTATATAATATTAATAATCACTATTCAAAACATTAATATTAATAAATATTTTCATTAATATTAATAGCAATAAATTTCAAATTAATATTCAAAATAACAAAAACATTATTAATATAAAATTAATCGTGTTCAAAGAATGGATATTAGTAATATTATTAATCATAATAATTTTTAAAATTATTAACATAATCCAATTAGTTCAACAATAAAAAATGATTATCACATTAATCACATAGTTTAATTATTGATATAATAATAGTTTAATATTATATTTATATTAATAGTTTAATTATATTATATTAAAATATTATTATATTAATTATAATAGTTTAACTATATTATATTATAGTTAAATTAATATAATTAATCTCTTGGGTTTTAGTATTAATCTCTTAGATTTATTATTCTCATACCATTATAATATAGAAATCCATTGGGATTAATTAATTAACAATAATTAATATAAATTAAAAAAAAAATATTATAGTTTTTAATAAATCATAATAATAATAACTTAATTATTGTTAAATAATTAATTAATTACTATTAATATTAATATTTATTAATTAATAATAATATTAAATTTAATTAATAATAAAATTAATAATAATAACTAATACAAATTAATAATAATAATAATAATAATAATTTATTAGCATTATAATTAAATGTATATATAAATTAATAATTTTTTTATTAATTATAATAATCCTAATATTTTTATTATAATAATTATTTTTTAATCTTATTGTTATTTTTATTATTATATATTTATTAACATGAATATTAATTTTAAGATTAGTATTAGATTTATATCATTTACACTTATCGATGTTTTTCAACCACATTTACTAATGTGGTTGGGTTTATAATATTAACAATATCTAGGGTTTATTAATCGCTTGGGGTTTATATACCTTGTGTTTATAATATTTATCCCTTGGGTTTAATAATATTCCCTTGCGTTTATAATATTTATCCCTTGGGTTTATAATATCAATCCCTCGGGTTTATTAATCCATGGTTTCTTATTCCTAAGGTATAATATTATTCATAGGATTTATAATATTAATCCTTGGATGTAATAAAAATCCCCTTGGCTTACAATCATGATCATCCATGACTGAATGTCACATTGTGACAAAGATTTTCTGAATATGAAAATCAAACATGGGCCAATGTCGCATTGTGACAAAGCTTGTCTCCATATGAAAATCATTCATGGTCAAACATTGTCAACCATGGTTAACCATGTTCCAATGTCACATTCTTAGAGAGATTGTCTCAGTGCTAAATATTACTCATAGGATTTATAATATTACTCTTATTGTTTAATATAAATCCCTTAGGTTTATAATCATGGTCAACCATGTTCCAATGTCACATTGTGACAAATATTGTCTCAATATGAAAATGAAGCATTGTTAACCATGGTAAACCATGGTTCAACGTCGCATTGTGACAAAGATTGTTTCAATATGAAAATCAACCATGATGAGCCATGATAATTCTAGGGTTTCCAGTATTTATCTTTGGGTTTATATACCTTAGGTTGATAATATTAATCCCTTGGGTGTAAGATTATTGCCTTTGGGTTATTATCCCTTGGGTTTGCTATTCTAATTGGTTAATAATATCAATATGTTAGGTTTATTAATCTAAGGATTCATATTCCTATGGTGTAATATTATTCATAATGTTTATTAATGCTTATCAGTGATTTTTGACCACATTTACTACTTTGGGTGGGTTTATAATATCAACAATCTCGAGGGTTTATTAATCCCTTAGGTTTATATACCTTGGGTTGATAGTATTTATCTATTGGGTTTAATATTATTCCCTTGTGTTTATAATCCTTTTGGTTTATTATTCCCTTGGGTTTAATAATATCAATCCCTTAGGGTTATTAACTTAAAGGTTATTTTTCCTAGGGTAATATACATTCAGTTTATATTATGATGTTACATCATCACTTTATGCTAAATATTATATCAGGATGAGAATCAACCATGGCCAGACATCAACTAACATGTTTATTAGGCAGTGTATAAAAATTTTGTTGGGCTTTATATACACTCAATTTATATTATTCGATAGGGTTTAATATTGTTCCCTTGGGTTAAATATTGTTCCTATGCATTTATAATCTATTTGGTTTCATATATTAATATTTATCTTGGGGTTTATATACCTAAGTTTATAATATTTATCCCTTGGGTTTAATATTGTTCCCTTCGGTTTATATTATTAACATGTATTGATATTTTTTAACGATATTTACTAATGTGGTTGAGTTTATAATATTAACAATCCCTAGGGTTTATTAATACCTTGGTGTTTATATACTTTGGGTTTATAATATTTATCCCTTGGGTTTATTAATCTAAGGGTTCGTATTTCTAAGGTATAATGTTATTCATAAGATTTATAATATTAATCCTTGGGTCTAATATAAATTCCCTTGGTTTATAATCATGGTCATCCATGGTCGAACATCACATTGTGACAAATATTTTCTCAACGTGAAAATCAAACATGGTCCAATGTCACATTATGACAAAGATTGTCTCGGTATGAAAATCATTCATGTTCAACCATGGTCAACCATGGTCCAATATTGCATTGTGAAAAATATTGTCTCAGTGAGAAATATTATTCATAGGGATAATAATATTAAAATCCTATGGTTTAATATAAATCCATTTGGTTTATAATCATCATCAACCATGTTCCATTGTCACGTCGTCACAAAGATTATCTCAATATGAAAATCAAACATTGTTAACCATGGTCAAACATGGTTCAACGTCACATTGCGACAAATATTGTTTCAATATGAAAACCAACTATGGTTAGCAATGATAATTGTAAGTTTTTCAATATTTATCTTAGGGTTTATATACCTTGGGTCTATAATATTAATGTCTTGCATGTAATATTATTCCCTTGGGCTTTTAGTATTAATCCTTTGGATTTATTATTCTCATTGGTTTATAATATCAATCCCTTGGGCTTATAATATTTATCCCTTGGGTTTAATATTCTTCCCTTGGATTTATAATATCAATCCCTTAGGGTTATTAATATAAAATCTCTTATTCCTAGGGTATAATATACATTCAGTTTATATTATTATGGTACATCGTCCCTTTGTGGAAAATATTGTATCAAAATGAAAATCAACCATGGCTAGAAATCAAATAACATTTTTATTAGGCGATGTATAATATTTTTTTTGGCATTTATATACATTCAGTTTATATTATTCGATAGGGTTTAATATTGTTCGCTTGAGTAAATTATTTTTCCCATACATTTATTATCTATTTAGTTTCCTATATTAATGTTTATCTTCGGGTTTATATACCTTGAGTTTATAATATTTATCCCTTGGGTTTAATACTGTTCCCATGGGTTTATAATATTAATCCTTGGGTCAAATATAAATCCACTTGGTTTATATTCATTGTCAACCATGGCCCAATGTCACATTGTGACAAATATTTTTCAATATGAAAATCAACGATGGTCCAACATCACATTGTGACAATGATTGTCTCCATATGAAAATAAATCATGGTCAGCCATGATGCAATATCGCATTGTGATAAAGATGGTCTCAATATGCAAATTAACCATGGCAAACCATGGTCAACCATGGTCCAACGTTGCATTCTAACAAAGATTATCTTAGTACAAAATATTATTCATAGGATTTATAATATCAAACCTATGGTTTAATATAAACCCGTTGGGTTAATAATCATTGTTAACCATGTTCCAGTATCACATTATGAAAAGGATTGTCTCAATATGAAAATCAAACATTGTTAACCATGGTCCAACGTCACATTGTGACAAAAATTGTTTCAATAGGAAAATCAACTATGGTCAACAATGCTCAACCATGATAATTCTAGGGTTTACAATATTTATGTTAGGGTTTATATACCCTGGGTTTATAATATTAATCCCTTTGGTTTAATAGTATTCCCTTGGGTTTATAATCCATTGGGTTTTTAGTATTAATCCCTTAGGTTTATTATTCTCATGGGTTTATAATATCAATCCCTTCGGTTTATTAATCTAAGGTTTCATATTTTGAGGGTGTATTATTCATAAGGTTTATAATATTAATGCTTGGGTTTAATTAATCCACTATATTAAATAATAGAAATTAAGAAAAAATAATATTTTATATTTTTTAATAAATAGTAATAATGATAAGAAATTAATTATTGTTAATTAATTAGTTATTATTATTGTTTATTAATTAATAATGATATTAAATTTAATTAAAAATAAAAGTAGTAGTAATAATAATAATAATATTAATATTAATAACAATAATAAAATAAATAAATAATTATTAATAACGATGATTATTTTAAAATGATTATAAAAATTATTAATTAACATTAATATAAATAATATTTATTTTTAATTATAATAATAACAATATTTTTATTATAATAGTTATTTTTTAATATTATTGTTATTTTTATTATTCTATATTTATTAACATGGATATTATTTTTATGATTAATATTAGATTTATACCATTAGTGCTTATTTGTGTTTTTCGACCACATTTACTGATGTGGTCGGGTTTATAATATTAAAAATCCTTAGGTTTTTAATTCCTTGGAGTTTATATACCTTGGGTTTATAATATTTTTGGGTTTTAGTATTAATCTTTTTGGTTTATAATATCAATCCCTAGGGTTTATTAATCTAAGGGTACTTATTCTTTAGGTACAATATTATTCATAGGGTTTATAATATTAATATTTGGGTCTAATATAAATCCCATTATTTTATAATCATGGTCATCCATGGTCTAATGTCACATTGTGACAAAGATTTTCTCAATATGAAAATCAACAATGGTCCAACATTACATTGTGATAGAGTTTGTCTCCATTTGAAAATCATTCATGGTCAACCGTGCTACATTACCACACCGTGACAAAGATTGTCTCAATATGAAAATCATTCAAGGTCAACCATGGTGCATTGTCACATTGTGAGAAAGATTGTCTCAATATGCAAATCAACCATGGTCCAATGTCACATTCTCACAAATATTGTCTCATTATGAAATATTATTCATAAGGTTTATAATATTACTCTTATGGTTTAATATAAATCCCTTGGGTTTATAATCATGGTCAACCATGTTGAAATGTCACATTGTGAAATAGATTATCTCAATATGAAAATCAAACGTTGTTAACCATGGCCAACCATGGCTCAACATCTCATTGTGACTTAAATTGTTTCAATATGAAAATGAATCATGGTCAACGATGATAATTCTAGGGTTTGCAATATTTATTTAAGGTTTTATATACCTTGCATTTATAATATTAATCCCTTGGTGTAATATTATTCCCTTGGGTTTATTATTCTCATGGGTTTATAAAATCAACCTAGTTGGTTTATTAATCTAATGGTTCATATTCCTATGGTTTAATATTATTCATAAGGTTTATTAATGCTTATCGGTTTTTTCCACCAAATTACTAATATGATTGGGTTTATGATATTAACAACTCTGAGGTTTATTAATCACTTGGGATTTATATACCTTGGGTTTATAATATTTACCTATTGGGTTTAATATTATTCCCTTGGGTATATAATCCTTTGGGTTTTTACTATTAATCATTTTGGCTTATTATTCCCTTGGGTTTATAATATCAATCCTTGGGTTTATAATATTAATCCCTTGGGTTTTATCTTATTCATAGGGTTTATAATATCAATCCCTTAGGGTTATTAATATAAAAGCTTTTATTCCTAGGGTATAATATACATTCAGTTTATATTATGATGGTACATCGCCCCTTCGTGGAAAATATTTTATCAAAATGGAAATCAACCATTTCCATACATCGACTAACATGTTTATTAGGTGGTGTATAATATTTTTTGGAATTTACACACATTGAGTTTATATTATTCAATAGGGTTTAATATTGTTTTCTTGGGTTAAATATTTTTCCCGTGCATTTATAGTCTATTTGTTTCCTATATTAATTTTTATCTTCGGGTTTATATACCTTGAGTTTATAATATTTATCCCTTAAATTTTTATTATTAATCATTTTGGTTTATTATTCCCTTGGGTTTATAATGTCAATCCCTTTGTTTTATTAATGTGAGGATTCGTATTCTTAATGTTTATAATATTAATTGTCGGGTCAAATATAAATCCACATGGTTTATATTCATTGCCAACCATGGCCCAATGTCACCTTTGGCAAAGATTTTTCAATATGAAAATCAACCATGGTCCAAAATCGCATTGTGACAAAGATTGTCTCCATCTGAAAATCAATCATGGTCAACCATGGTACAACATCGCATTGTGACAAATATTGTCTCAATATGAAAATGAACCATGGGAAGCCATGGCCAACCATGGTCCAACGTTGCATTCTGACAAAGATTATCTCAGTATGAAATATTATTCATAGGATTTATAATATTAATCTTATGGTTTAATATAGACCCCTTGGGTTAATAATAATGGTCAACCATGTTACAATATCACATTGTAACAAATATTGTTGTAATATGAAAATCAAGCATCGTTAACCATGGTCCAATGTCGCATTATGACAAAAATTGTTTACAATATTTATTTCATGCCTTATATACCCTCGGTTTATAATATTAATCCCTTGGGTTTAATATTATTCCCTTGGGTTTATAATCCCTTTGGTTTCTAGTATTAATCCCTTAGGTTTCTTATTCTCATCGGTTTATAATATCAATCCCTTCTTTTGATTAATCTCAAGGTTCATATTCTAAGGGTGTAATGTTATTCATAAGGTTTATAGTATTAATTCTTGGGTTTAATTAACCCAATATAATTAATATAAATTAAAAAACAATACTTTATATTTTTAATAAATACTAATAATAAGAAGAAATTAATTAATTACTATTATGGTTTATTAATTAATAATGATATTAAATTTAATTAAAAATAAAAGTAATAATATCAACTAATAAAAATAAAAGTAAAAATAAAAATAAAATAATAAAATAATAATAATAATAATAATAATATGTCTATTTGGGGTAGCTTAATTGGCAATGGTCATTGAAATGAAGTCTCAGTGAACTGGAAGTCTTGGGTTCAATTCTTGTGCTATCTCGTCGATCGAGGTGAGAGGTTGGACATGATGAAGATGTAGTCCTACCAAACTTACAAAAAAAAATGATATATCAACAATAAAAACTAACTCATCCTCCACTATAAAATACATTTTTAGGTCACAGGGTCAATTCTCCTCAACGCTCTTAGGGTTAGGCCCTGCTAGTTTTGTCGACGAGCTTTAAATGATTACCTTTGCGGTTGATCTGCCCAAATTTTCCCATGGATGTAATGGCCACCCAATGTCCGTAAACCACAACGTAAAATAATAATAATAATAATAATAATAATAATAATAATAAATAATTAGTAATAACAATGATTATTTTAAAATGATTATAATAACTATTTATTAACATTAATATAAATTAGTAAGAGTGGTACCTTCCATTAATCAAGAAAATTACATAATGTACATAACGTACGGAGTCAAGAACAACATTACCAGCTTTGTGAACCCTCAACAGACAGTTGGGTAGACACAACCCCTCACCTCACTAAAAAAAAACCTACAAAAGGACTGACTCTCAAGCTTCCAAAAATCTGCCCATCCTCATAGCGTCGCTCTAGAAAGCCATTGCAAAGGATCCCTGCCTTCTTAATCCCAAAAGAGAAAATAAAGGGTTATAAAGTTCTTTCGAGCCCGCTGAAAGACTTAAGTCTCGAGCATCGAAGAACTCGAAAGCCCTTGATGTCGAGGACCAACAATGCAACAATATGAAACTAAAATCAAGCCTTAATCTTTGGATGACTTAGTTGTCTAAAAATTGAGTGATCCAGCCCTCGCAGATCCAACGATTATAAACTGAATTTGGGTCACCAACTTGCCCACTTCTTAATATTACTTACAGACCCGATGAGAAGCCAAAACCACTGATCTATATATTTCGGGTCCAATTTAGAATTAACCTTCTCTTAACTTTATGGCCCAAATATTGTCTGATCCAGCCTTCAATGATTTGATGGTCCTGAGCTTATTTCATGCCAACAACAAACCCGCACTTTATCTTTCCATTCGGACCCAATGACAAGCATAAACAACCACTCTAAAGTTTTTCGGGTTTGTTTAAATGTTTATCCTCAATGCAGTTATGTTATGAAACCAGCTCAAGAAAATATAGAAAAGATAGATCAATGCCTTAGAATTCAGCCTCTTCGAGGGGGCAACCTCCTTTACATTACATAAATGAATAATTCTTGGATGATTCAAATGACAAAACCTCCTTTCTATATATAGGAGTCTAAGGAGTCACAATATAACCCAGCCGACCTAACAATAATAATATAAAGCGACAAAAATAACAATAGAGGGATTCTATGGGGCACAGTAATAACAATATGGGGATAATAGGGGCCCAACATGCCCCTCTCCTTCAAAAAATTGTTGTCCTCAATGCTTGAGAAGTTCTGGATGCTTCTATATAAAATTCTCATCCTCCCATGTGGAATCTTCAGTAGATAAGTTCTTCCACTTAATAAGATACTCCGAAATTGATCGATTTCGTAGTTGTCGAGCTCTTGTTTTTGTGACTGCTTCCAGTTCCAATATAATTTTTCCTTCCTTGTCAAGTTCTGGAAATATTGTTTGAACTGGGAGCTTGTCGCCTATAACCTTCTTTAAACATGGAAAATTGGGTGCAATCGAGAAGCTGTAGGAAGCTCGAATTTGTACGCCATAGTACCAATCTTTTTCAACACCTTGTATGGACCATAATACTTTGGTGATAATTTATTATCCTTCTTAGCTTGCTTGAGGGACATTTTCTTATATGGTTGTAGCCATAGGAATACCCAATCACCTACATCAAAACTTCTTTCACTACGATGTTCATTTGCCTGTTTTTTCATTCTATTTTGTGCCAACACGAGGTTATCCTTTAAGAGTTGGAGGACTTGTTGTTGATGTTCAATGTGATGTTCCACTGCTTGAACCTTAGAATTTTCTCTTAAATATGATCTGATGGAGGGTGGATGATACCCATAAAGTTCCATAAATGGGGTCATTTTTGTTGTTGTATGGAAGGAAGTGTTATACCACCATTCAGCCAGAGGCAACCATTTGACCCATTGTGTCTGTTTATCAGATACAAAGCAAGACAAGAAAATAATTCTGTCCAAAAATTTCCAGTGAAAATGGGATCTTCGTCACTTACAATAATATTTGGGTTTCCATGTAGCTTTTGAATTGTTTCCATAAATGCAGTAAAAACTATATTGGCTTTAAATGGATGTGATAATGCACAAAAGTGTGCATACTTGGTATGTCTGTCAACTACCACCATGATGACACTCTTTCCATCAGACTTGGGTAAACCCGTGATAAAATCCATCGAAACCTCCTCCCAACGTTGGCTTGGAATGGATAAAGGTTGTAATAGACCAAGTGTCTTAATTGTTTCAAATTTATCTTGTTGGCAAACCAAACATTCCGCCACAAACTTTTGAATATCTGATTTAATTCCATCCCAAAAAAATTCCTTCTTAACCCTGTGGTAAGTTTTTAAAAATCCTGAGTGCCCTCCTAAGGGAGAAGTGTGCAATTCCATAAGAATCTTTTTTTTAGCTGGGAATTCTTACAAAGGTATAAGCGATCTTTGTACCATAACGAATCATTTTTCCAGCTAAATGTATCAGACATACTGGAATCTTGTTGTAACTTTCGAATAAGTTCCCACACTTCTTCATCATTCTTCCATTCCTCCCTTGCTTCATTTATCCATTCTGGTTGGATAATAGAAATGGCGCACAACAATTCTTCCACATCCTCATCCTTTCTTGAGAGTGCATCTGCCACCACATTTTGCTTACCTTTTTTGTAGATGATTTCAAAGTCATAACCCAACATCTTTGTGACCCACTTTTGTTGCTCTTCAGAGGATAATCTTTGTTCTAAAAAGTATTTAAGGCTATCATGATCCGTTTTTACCTTGAAGTGTCTTCCCATCAGGTAGGGTCGCCATTTCTTAAGTGCATGGAGTATTGCCAACATTTCCTTCTCATAAATAGCTTTGTGTAAAAACTTTCTCTTGATTGGACGACTTTCAAAAGAAATGGGTCTTTCATCTTGCATTAAAACAACATCAATTCCATTTCCTAAAGCATCACATTCCACAATAAAGGTTTTTGTGAAGTCTGGTGTAGCTAAGACCAGTGCTTGGCACATTGTCTCTTTAAGATGTTCGAATGCCTTTGTTGCTTCTGGAGTCCATGAAAATGCAACTTTCTTCAATAATGTTGTTAGAGGTGCTGCTATTCTCCCATAATTCTTAACAAACTTGTGATAATACCCTGTCAACCCGAGAAATCCTCGCAAATGCTTTATGGATGTTGGAATGTTCCATTCCTTAATGGCTTTAATTTTGCTAGGGTCTACCTTAACTCCTTCATGAGATACAATATCACCCAGATATTCCAGCTCTTGTACTACAAAGAAACACTTGGATCTTTTTTCATATAATTGTTTCTCCTCCAATAGTTGTAGCACTCTTTGACATGTTCAACATGATCCTTCCAATACTTGTTGTAGATTAGTATATCATCAAAAAATACTAACACAAATTTTCTAAGGAATGGTTTGAAAATTGAATTCATCAAACCTTGAAATGTTGAAGGTGCATTGGTAAGGCCAAAAGGAATGACCAAAATTTCATAATGACCCTCATGAGTTCTAAATTCTGTTTTCCGAATGTATTCAATCTTCATTCTGATTTGATGATATCCTGAACGAAGATCCAACTTGGTGAAGTAAATTGGTCCATCCAATTCATCCAGTAATTCATCAATGACGAGAATGGGAAACTTATCTTTAATAGTGCGCTTGTTGAGCTCCCTATAATCCAGACAGATGCGCCATGATCCATCCTTATTGTGCACCAATACGATTGGAGCAGAGAAAGAACTTTGACTTGGTTGAATTATACCAGCCTCTAGCATTTCTGCAACCATACATTTAATTTCACTCTTTTGGGCATAGGGATATTTGTACGGCATGATGTTTGGAGGAACACTTCCTTGAATCAGATGAATAGCATGACCATGATCACGAATAGGTGGGAGACCTTTGGGAGTCTCAAATACCTTGGAATGATTGTCCAAGACTTTTTGGAGATCTGGAGAAATAGATGATTCCGCTATGGACACATCTAGCTAACATAATTGTGCAATTACACCTCTTTGTTCCTTTTTTAGAATCTTTGTCATACCGTTAGAGCTAATTACCTTTCCCGGTTTCCTTGCAATACCCTTTAATTCAACTTCCTTTCCTTCCACAGAAAATTTCAGGAAAATTTTTTGAAAATTAAAAGTTATTGTACCCAAGGACTGTAGCCATTGGACTCCTAGTACAACATCAGCACCTCCCATTGGAATGGAAAGCATTGGGCTAGTCAATACATATTCTCCCATGGATAGCTTGATATTATGGCACTTTCCCGAGCAATTCATTTTTCCTCCATTTGCAATCATCACTTGACACTCTGGTGTTGGATATAAGAAGCAATTCAATTCTCTTGCTACCTTACAATGAATAAAATTGTGGGTACTTCCTGAATCTATCAACATTATTACCCTTTTCTTCTTGATTTTTCCTTCTATCTTGATGGTTTGAGGAGTGGTAATTCCCGCTAATGCATTACAAGATATGGTCAGATTCATTTCTTCTTTATCTAGGCTTTGTTCCTGGAGTATATCCTCTTCTTTTGACCTTTCTTGCTCCTTTTCTTCTTCCTCTTCACAATCTATGTAGAATAATTTCTTCTCAGCACACTTGTGACCTTTAGTGTATTTGGTATCACAACTATAACACAGCCCTTTTGCTCTTTTTTCTTCCAATTTTTGTGGTGTCAACCTTATAGGTTGTGGAAGACTAGCGGCAACAACACTTCTGTCTTTATAGTTGTGAGTGGTATGCTTCCTAGTTGCCATAATTTTGCTTTCCATTTTTCTTGCTAACCCGAATGCCTTCTCTAATGAATCAGGTTCCCAAAGGTGAACATCATGTTGGATATTATCCTTTAAAGACCCTATTAACACATCAATCCTATGCTCCTCTGGAATATCTTTTACCCTTATGTTGAATTTTTGGAACTCCTCAATGTGCTGCATTATTGAACCCTTTTTTTTTAGACTTATCAATTGGCTAAAAAAAGTGTTGCTTTTTGTATCCTCATAATGTGCTATCAATTCTTCCGTAAAAATTTCCCAAGTGATAAATTGTTTACGAGAGTAAAGCCATTGATACCATACAAACTGATTTGGTTCCAAATATAAAGTTGCAATACATACCTTTTGTGTGTTTTGCACAATATTGAGATCGAAAAATTGCTCCATCTGTAATATCCATGTTGCGGGATCCTTGCCATCAAACTTACTCATATTGATTTTTGGAATATGGTGGGTCTTTGATCCAACATTAGAGTCTATGGAATCATGATTAACATTTCTTTTGTTCTCATCATGAGTTCCCTTTACTACCCTTTCACCATTAGTGACCCTTTCTTGTAGCAACTTATTCATATTTATCTTTAATTCTTCCATGTTTGTCTTCAAATCTATCTTCAAATCATCCATATTAGCTTCCACGTCATTCATATTAGCTTCTACACCTTTCTTTAAACAATCCATCTTAGCTTCTACGCCTTTCTTTAAACCATCCATCTTAGATTCTATTCCTTTTTGTGCAAGGGATAGTTGTTGCACTTGGTCTTGTAATTTTGATATATCATGTTGCATTTCTTCCTCTTCTTCATGAGTCATGCTAGAGCTTTCAGGTTCCTTACTAGTTTTTTGCATTTTCTTTCCTCGGCGCATCAGTTACCGATAATAATGCTCTACTATGCTCTTTGAATTCCTTCAAAATAAATTTTCAAACCAAGCTTAAGCAAAAATTTAAGAAAATCTACACACCTTTTTTCACTTTGTAGGAGCTTGATATTGCCTCTGATGTATCTCTTTACTTTGAAATCGTCTAGATCTGAATTTGTGATCTACAGTAGCCCTTTGTGTCCTCTTTCCAATGCCACAAGTCTGACCCAAATTGGATTCTCCAAGGAAGAGCTATACGAAATCTCCCACAGTGACTTCATTCTAGACTAGTTCAGTAGAGTGAAATTGTATGATGTGCCACGAGTCACTATTTCAACCTTTGGATCTGAAAAATGCATACAAGGAACTACAGTCCATCCTATTTCGATACCTTATTATGAAATTTCAATCTGATCCCCAAAGAGAAAGTTATGACGCTTTTCCCCGGGTCACCTGTTTGGAATATAATTCAGGAGTCTGCAAAAATACCAATATCCTCAGATCATATCTCTGCAAATATAGCACAAACGACTCTGCATTTTGGAGCCGATGTTCAGTGCGATTTATTCTCAAATAGGTTTTTTTTGCAACTTCTGAAACGTCGTAGAAAAAAAGTTATAGTGAAAATTCCACGATGACCTGTTTGGAGCAGCGAAACCCTAGAATCCAAAGCTCTGATACCAACTGTTATGAAACCAGCTCAAGAAAAAGATAGAAAAGATAGATCAACGCCTTAGAATTAAACCTTTTCCAAGGGGAAACCTCCTTTACATTACATAATGAACAATTCTTGGATGATTCAAATGACAAAACCTCCTTTCTATATATAGGAGTCTAAGGAGTCATAATATAACCCAGCCGACCTAACAATAATAATATAAAGCCACAAAAATAACAATAGAGGGATTCTATGGGGCACAGTAATAACAATATGGGGATAATAGGGGCCCAACAAGTTATCTGCCTGAAATCCGTTGGATGCCGAAGTTCACTACAATCGTTGGTTGGCTGCCTATCAACGTGCCTATTGTTTACCCCTTGTTTCTTTCCTGTGATTGGTACACTTTCTGTTGTCTCCATTGGTCTAATTACTGATTATCTTTCATAGATTGATAATGATCCCTATCTTTGGTTGCTTGTCTGTGACAGTCCTCGCGTAAATTCCTTGAGGGTGTGGACTCCCAAGCATATCTTCTGTTGTTTCTGGTACATAACACTCCTTCGTTTGCCAAGCGATCTGCTAACCTGTTGGTTGTTCTGCGCATGTGAACAAATCTGAGTGTTCTCAGGGTTCTTAAGAGGGATTTTATACGATGATAGACCTACAATAATCGCTAGTGATTTGATACTTTTTTCTGGTGTTGTGCCATTTCCTATCTTCTTGACCGCATTCATTATCATTTTAGAGTCTGCTTCTATGATAGCATTGTGTAAATTGGAGTTAATCAAGATTTCTAGGCATTGCTCTAAGGCCATGAGTTCTGCCAGATTATTAGTGGCCTTCCCCAAATGACTGTGAAAAATGAATTTTATGTAATCCTGCTCATCCCTTATGACTCCACCATGGCAGCCACCCCAGGGTTTCCTTTAGAGGCCCCATCTATATTAAATTTCAAAAAGACATGAGGAGGCGATTTCCAGAAGTCCTTCCCCATTGTTGTATGTCTTACGATCTTGCTTATGCCCTTGGGGGAAAACAACTAGAGACCCAATTGAAAGAGAATCTGAGCCTCCTGCTTTAGAGGAGGGTTCTCAGGGGGTTTCTTGAGAAGGGTGCTCACAGTTTCTTTAAGATGTCTTATAATATGAGCTATGATGCTTTGGGTTGAGCCATTTCTGTTCTTCAAAATCCTATTGTTGCTTTCTTTCTAGACATCCTAGATCAAAATACCTGGCACCAGAGTCCAAGCTTTGTTGATTATTTCATTTTCTGAGAAGTATTTCCCCTAGTTCTTCAAAGTGACACTTATGCTGAATTTGTCCCTCTCAGTTTGCCTGAAGATTGAGGCTACCCAATTCCACAAGGTAGAGGTGAATGGGCAGAGGTTGAGTAGGTATTCCATCATTTCTTCTTGTAGACCACATAACCAACATCTAGATGGACCAGCTAAACCTTTTTTTCTAAGATTTTTGCAAGTCAATTTTTTTTTATGTAGCACCAACCACATGAATAGTTTGATTTTCATCCAGTGTGGGTTCTATCATATGTCCTTCCATATCTTATCAGGGTTTGGAATGTCAAGCCCAACGACAATTCTTTTTCCTTCTTTTAGTTTGAAGTTTCCTTCGTTGTTTCTTCCCCATCTTAGTTGGTCAGACAAAGTTGAAGTCAAAATCTTTCTCTATTCCAAGGTCATTGCAAGAGCTTCTTCCTGGGCCTTCAAAAGGGTCCCTTCACTATATATTAGGTCCTTCCATGTTCTCCATTTTCCCTTGTTCCTTGTCTGATCGTAGAAGTCACCTTCCCTGAATAAACCTTTATTGTCAGTGTAATTCTTGAGAATGGCTAGTTCTTCTCTGCATAGTTTAGGTTCCTGCTACTAGTTATCCTCCCAAAACCAAGCTATGTTTCCATCTCTAATTTCCCATAAAGTATGCTTCTGAACTACGGCTTTATTCTACCAAGCATTGTTCCAAATGTGGGAGCCCTTGATGAGCCCCATCATCCAAATAAGATCCCTTTCTTGCCAGTTATTTGCATACTTCTATTTCCATAGCTTGGCCCAGGGGGTTCTTATTTCCTTTAGCCATCTCCACCAGTTTTGCCTCCAAAAATTTTCTTAGGGTGTCCTGGTCATGATGTCACAAAACTCCATGGGTCTTGGGTTTACAAAGCTTTTCCCAAGCCACCAAAGCCCATTTTTTTTCTCTTTCCCTTTGCCCCAAAGAAAATATCTCTGGATGTTCCTGATGTGTTGTATAACTCCATTAGGAGCATGAAAAGCTGAAAACATGAAGATGGGAATGGTTTGTAGGACAAAATTTGTGAGCATTAGCCTTCCTAATAAATTCAAAGATTTGCTTGTCCATTTCTTGATCTTGTCCTGCAGTTTATTAGTCACTGACTCCCAAACTTTCTTGCTCATAGGTTTGTCAGTAAGAGGTATTCCCAGATACTTGGAGGGAATTTGATCTCTTTGAAAGCCAAGGATTCTAGAGAGGTTTCTCTAAATAGCAATGTCAGTATTAAAAAAGAAATTTTTTGATTTAGTGAGGCTTACCTCTGTACCAGTAGCCATAGAAAAATTGTTCAGGATTTGTTTGAAAGATTTATCTTCCTTGACTGTGGGTGTACCTTGCAGCATGGTGTCATCCATAAATTATTGATGAGTCAAGGTATCCCCATTCAGGGTTAGTTTGAGACCCTGGATTCTTCCTTCTGCATTGGCTGATTTGATTGGTTGGCCTAATCCTTCCATCATGAGAATGAAGAAGAAGGGGGAGAGCGGATCTCCTTGTCTAAGGCCTCTCGAGGGCCTAAAGGTTCTAGATGGGAAGCCATTAAGTAGAATTAAAAAACTAGCTATGGTAATAAGGTACATTACCCAGCTTATCCAATTATGGTCAAAGCCATATGCTTTTAGTACTTCCCTGATGTACGACCAACTTAGCTTATCATAAGCTTTCACAAGGTCAAGCTGTATGATCATACCTGCTTTCTTATTTCTCTTAAGAGAATGTACCACCTCGTGAGCTTGAATGATGTTATTTAAAATTTTCCTTCCTTCCACATATCCAGCTTGCTCCTTAGACACAAGAATTGGAAGAAGGGGCTTAAGTATGTTTGCAATTACTTTAGAAATAATTTTGTACACCACATTACATAATGCTATAGGTCCGAATCTATATGGTGTCATATATTTTTCCTACATCGGAAACAAAGCTATTAAAGATGCATTGATCACCCTCAAAATTGTTTTGGAACTTCTCGAGTCCTGTTGAGAATGCAACAAGATGATGGAGCTTAGTGGAAAGGATTTTCCTTCACTAAGTGGGCCCGCAGGCTATTTTTGGCGCAAAGTCTATTTTTAGACTATGTCTATTTTTAGACATATTGATCATGGTCTATGAGTTACAGGATGCTATTTGTGGATGATTGGTCATGTTGGTAAAAAAAGATGGAATTCTATTTTTAGACATATGGGCGGTTTCTATTTTTAGACTGCCAGGCTAAAAATAGAACAGTAGAATATTATTGTCTCATAATAATATTTGGACTATAAACATTATCTTATCCTCCTGGAGCACTTCAGTTTGAGCTACAGATGTGGCACATGTAGCTGTCAGAAGGAAATATGCTTTTCTTGTGGGTCAGTTGAGCTATTGCATGCAGGACTCCAGTTAGAACTCATGTGGTTGAGTTTCGGTGGAGTTGATTGTGGAGTTGATGGAGTTGTGTTCAGTTTGACTTGGTTAAACTAGTTGTATTTAGTCTAACTACAAATAGACTAGTGATGAGTGATGTGAATTAATTGTTAAATTAATTCACTAATTATTAACTCATAAAGCAACTATAGAATACATCAGTTAACTCAGTGCATGGACAGTTCAATGGAGATAGGTGTTAGAGGTTGAGATTGCTATCAGTTGTGACTATAGTTGTGCATGAGATCTTGCACAATCAGTGGGATTGAGTAATGCCAATGAGGATTGCATGGTTCAGCCAAGGAAATATGAGTTTGCTTCAGCCATTCATCATTATTCTCTTGCAGAATTGCACAATGGAGGCAGGCAAAGCAGTGGAGGAGATTTGAACCTGTGATTGATTCAGATCTGAGCTAGTTTTGTGTGTAACAGGTGGAGATAGTACTGAGTACTTGTGAGGAGTATTGTACTATGTATTATTACATGTTCTCAATCATTATAATATACAGATAGTGTGGGGTTTTAAGCTGTATGCTTTCCCTGGGTTACGTACTGTTTTAATGTGCGCATGCGATTGATGTTTCATTGTTTTTAATTCTGCAAAATTGATGATCAATGTAGAGGAGGTTATGTATTATGCATGTATTCTGCAATAGTGTATAATTGGGATAATCTCTATGAATAAGTGTCATATTATTCAAAATTTCTACATGGTATTAGAGAATGGTTGATCATCAGATCTATTATTCAGAAAGTGATTAAATTTATTTCTTCAGGCAGAGTCTGTAATCGGGCCAGGTAGCCTTTGGATTCATTCTTCTTTTGGAAGGTGAGATATATGGTAAAAGCCCATACAGTAAATCTTTGTACGAGAAATAATTTTTTCTCACGAATTTTAGATCAGAGGCGGTTGAGTTGTTGAGCTAGTGGAATTCAAATTTGCAGCAGTGTTTTCTTGGTGTCAAAGTCACAATGTCTTTCAACGGATTGCGATTGGAGTATGCTGTTGAGGGCAACTCGAATTATATTGCATGGAAAGACAAGATGGAGGTGGTGTTAGATGATAATGGGCTGAAGGAATTCATAAAGGCTGAGGTCCCAAAGCCTACTGATGCTGCTGAAGCTGTGGTTTGGCAAAAGAAGACAACAAAGTGTCGAAGGATTCTATTGGAGGGCATGAAGGATCACATTGTGTCCAACCTGCATGGAAAGGCTACTCCATACTTGATGTGGAAAGCATTGACAGATCTATTCCAAAGCAAGAGTGACCAGATGAAGTTGGTGCTTAAGGATAAACTTAGAAACATTAAGTGTGAGAATGGAGACAGTATGCCCAGGTATCTCATGAAGTTCACCCAATGCTAGGATGAGCTGGGAAGTGTGGGGGTGACTGTCAATGATGAGGACTTGGTGAGCTTGGTTCTCCTTGGTCTTCCGAAGAGTTGGAATTCCTATCAAGACTTTGTCAATGGTCGGGAGAAATTACCAGGATGGGAGAGACTTTGGTCGAATCTTGTGCAAGAGGAGATCAGACGAAGCACCAGAGACAGTTCTTCATCCATGCATGATGAGGAGAAATGTGCCTTAGCAAGTAAGGTGAAGAAGGGGAAGGTGAAGGGACCTCTTTCTGAATCCAGTGCTTCCAATGATGGGAAGAAGATTGGCAAGTCAAAGGTGAGATGCTTTCATTGTCATGAGTTGGGCCATTATGGTACTAATTTCCCAAAGAAGAAATCCAAGAAGGGATCCAGGGAAGGATCTGAAGGTGAGGCACTTGCTCCACAATTTGAGTTGGATTTCACACTCTTTGCATGCATGGTTTCATCCATGGTGGGAAGTGGTTGGTTTCTTGACAGTGGAGCTTCTTTCCACATGACCGGTGACAAAATTTTGTTCAGTACTTTGGAGGAGAAAGATCTCCAGATACTCATAGCGATGGGTGATGATGACAAGTATAGTGTCTCAGGTGTGATTATTTTTCAGGGGGAGCATGGAGCTTACCTTGACCAATGTCAAGTATGTACCAGGACTGAAGAGAAACTTGGTGTCGATCATGATGCTGGAGGATAGAGGCTATGGTGTAGTCTTCAGTAAGGGAAAGTTTTTCCTTAGACACATCATCTCAAGACAGGTGAAGCATATTGGTTTACGGGTTAAGAACGTGTATGTTCTTGAGGTTCAAGATGCATGCAAAACCTTGAGTAGTGACGAAACTGATGGAGACTTGATGGTTGAGAGGGAGCGTATATTACCTCTCAACATGCAGCGCCATAAGAAGTCTCAGACGATTGTGGAGGAGCCACGACTGGTGCAGCAGCTTCAGGAGGTTGTGGAGCAGCCACAACAAGAGAAGCTGAGAGGAGATCGAGTAGAGACATCTACTCATGCGAAGACCTCTAGTAGGGGGAAACTTTGAGCTCGGTGGGTTGAAGGATCACATGCATCCATACCTCTAGGTAGGAGGTGGGGTGATGTGTATTGATCCTCCCAAGCAGGAGGGGCAGGATCCTTGAGGTACCCAACCTCTTGGATGAGACCTTGCTACGAGAGCCCCAATGTGGAGTAGCAGGAACTAACTAATTGGGTAGAGACAGATGTGGATGGAGTGGTAGAGAGAGCGACAGTGTAGGGAATCCCAGGACAACGCATAGCTAGTAGGCTACAACAATGTGAGAGGCACAAGTGTTTCGTACAGTTCTAGGTGGCACAGAGAAGTGTGCAATGGTGCGAGATGCATTGAGATTTTGTAGTAGCACATATGTTAGAGAGGAAGCACTTGTTAGCGGCAGGTAGAGCTTCAGCATCAGAGTATGTTCCTAGCCCAAAAGAGTTGTTTGTTGGGAGTGTTTTTGTTCCAAGTGTTGTTGGAACAAGTGGACCAGGAAAATGTGTTACATGCAGAACATTCCAGAGTTGTAGGATAGCGGTTGCAGATAATCCATATCTTGTTGAGAGGGAGTGTTGAGATTGCAACAAGATGATGGAGCTTAGTGGAAAGGAGTTGCCTTCACTAAGTGGGCCCACAGGCTATTTGGGTGCAAAGTCTATTTTTAGGCTATGTCTATTTTTAGACATATGGATCATGGTCTATGAGTTGTAGGATGCTATTTGTGGATGATTGGTCATGTTGGTAAAAATAGATGGACTTCTATTTTTAGACATATGGGCAGTTTCTATTTTTAGACTGGCAGGTTAAAAATAGAACAATCGAATATTATTGTCTCATAATAATATTTGGACTATAAACATTATCTTATCCTCTTGGAGCACTTCAGTTTGAGCTACAGATGTGGCACATGCAACTGTCAGAAAGAAATACACTTTTCTTGTGGGCTAGTTGAGCTATTGCATGCAGGACTTCAGTTAGAACTCATGTGGTTGAGTTTCTGTGGAGTTGTGTTCAGTTTGACTTGGTTAAACTAGTTGTATTTAGTCTAACTGCAAATAGACTAGTGATGAGTGATGTGAATTAATTTTTAAATTAATTCACTAATTATTAACTCATAAAGCAACTAAAGAATACATCAGTTAACTCAGTGCATGGACAGTTCAATGGAAACAGGTGTTAGAGGTTGAGATTGCTATCAGTTATGACTATAGTTGTGAATGAGATCTTGCACAATCAGTGGGATTGAGTAATGCCAATGAGGATTGCATGGTTCAACCAAGGAAATACGAGTTTGCTTCAGCCATTCATCATTATTCTCTTGTAGGACTGCGCAGTGGAGGCAGGCAAAGCAGTGGAGGAGATTTGAACCTGTGATTGATTCAGATCTGAGCTAGTTTTGTGTGTAACAGGTGGAGATAGTACTGAGTACTTGTGAGGAGCATTGTACTATATATTGTTACATGTTCTCAATCATTATAATATACAGTTAGTGTGGGGTTTTCAGCTGTATGCTTTCCCTGGGTTACATACTGTGTTAATGTGCGCATGCGATTGATGTTTCATTGTTTTTAATTCCGCAAAATTGATGATCAACGTAGAGGAGGTTATGTGTTATGTATGTATTCCACAATAGTGTATAATCGGGATAATCTCTGTGAATAAGTGTCATATTATTCAAAATTTCTACAAGTCCTCCAGAACATCAAGGATGTCTTGTTTGGCTATTTACCAACATGCTTTGAAGAAGTCTACACTCAACCCATCCAGGCTTGGAGGCTTCCGATTTTTCATCTCTTTGATAACTCATTGAACTCTTCTTCAGTCACTACCCTGTTAAGATTTTGATTGTCTTCCCTGTTTACAAGTTTTGGAATGTACTTTGTGAAGTTGTTAATAAATAGTGATCTGTCTAAGAAGGGCTCCTCAACTATGCTTTGGAAATGTTGTACCAGAGCTGATTCCATTTCTTTGTGGGTGCTGAGCTCTTTCCCTTGAGTATCTCTGAGTTTTGAAATTCTGTTATGCAACCTGTGATCCATGGTTGAATTGTGAATTTTTTTTTCATTTCTTTCCCCTTCTTTAACCCATTTCACTCTCAATTTCTGTCTCTAGAATATCTCCTCTTGCTAGCATTTTTTTTCCCATTCCTGTTGAAGAGAGTCAGCTTGCATTTTCCTTTCCTTGGTAAAGCCATCTATGATGAGGATCTGATTAATTCCCTGTAGTTTGTTTTCAACTTCTCTTTTTGCTTTGAAAATATTGCCAAATTCATTTTTGTTCCATTCTTTGAGCCTACGTTTAATGTGTTTCCGTCTCTATTGTAGTAGGAACATCTTTGTGCCTTGAACCGACATGTCCTCCACCCACCATTTTCCAATATTACTGATGAAGTTAGGGTGAGTGAGCGAGACATTTTCAAACCTGAAGAGTCTATTCCTCGGAGTGCCTATAAACAAAGATTTAAGCTAGATTGGCCAGTGATCCTATCCTCCAAAACGAAGGATTAATGCAGTCAAGTCAAGCCCAGTGAGAATGAGGTCCTCTGATATTATGAATCTATCTAGTTTAGAGGCAACTTGAGAATCCCCTCCCCTCTTATTATTCCAGGTCAAGGTACCATTTATTGTCTCTGTATCCACTAGTCTCATGTCGTTTAGGAAGTTCTGGAAGGCAATGGAGTCTCTGCCTGGTCTTCTGGTCCCACCTTCTTTTTCCATGAGAGATTTGATCATGTTAAAGTCCCCTCCCAGAATCCAAGGCATAATAGGATGTCTCTCTCTCGGCTCCTCCAATGAGGTAAGAAGCGTGAGTTTGTCTTCAAGTTTTTGAGGACCATAGACATTTGTGATCATATAGAGTTCCTTGTCACCCAAAGGTTGGATCGCCATTGAAAAGTAACTCATGGATGCCTCAACATCCACGATTCCAAGTTTCTAGGGGTTCCAAAGAGTAAGAATCCCTCTTGCTGTGTTGTTTGCCTTAACTTCTAGATACTTGTACTTAATGAGACATTTGCTATGTATCTCTCTGATATTATCTATTTAACATTTTGTTTCTTGGATAAACACCATATCTGGTTTCTCTTATTTTATTCTATTACTAAGATTTCTTTTTTTTCTTTTACTTCCCAGACCCCTAATGTTCCAGGTTGTGAGCTTCATTATGAAAGGTTTGTAAATGAGTAACTAGTAAGATCCTTCATCTTGCCTGAGTTAATCATGAGGTTCCCACACTCTATCAACATCTCATTTTATCTCTTCCTTCCTCTTTTCCTGCCTGGGTTCTTGGAGGAGTGTCTTGATGTTACCTCCATTGGTTTTACCCCTCTATTTTCATGGCTATCATGGTTCCTTTTGATTCCAACACCCTTTGCTTGAGATCTCTAGAGGAAGAGCTATTTCACCTTGTCAAACTCCTCTTGTGGTAGACAGCCAACCCCTTTGGTGGCTCCCTACTCGAGGAACTTTTCTAGATCAAGATTCTCCCTCTCAAGAATCTCCTATAGTTCATGGTCCTCTGTTCCAACCTCACTTGGGGTCATCTCATGGTCCTTGCCAAGTTCCATAGTGCTTGGTAAATCCTCCTTTAATATGTTGTTCTCAGGTATATCCTCCATGCTAGCATATTTTTCCTTCTCTACAGGATTATTCTCTGATGCCTGGTTCATTCCATTGTTCCCTCCTTCTTCTTCTAAAACATTGAAAATGTTCTGACTTGGTTGCTTGTCCTCGTTAGCTTTCTTTTGGTACTTTTTTCCTCCTTTCTCTTTGCCTCCCACCTTGGTAAAGCCTATAGGATCTTTTCCTGTGTTTGTTTTAATATTGTTAGTCAGTTTATTTAGTGGGTAGTCTCTGAAGAGGTGCCCATGTTCATGACATTTACGACATCTGATTGGGACATGTTCATAGTCCACCACCTGCATCCATTCTTCATCATAGACTTCTAGAATGATTTTGTCTGGAAGTGCTCCCGATAGGTCCATTTCTACACATATGCGGGCGAAGGATGTATATTTTCCTCCCAGAGTCGCATTTGATATTTTAAAAAAATGACCTAATTTATTGCTTATGGCTTTTAATGATTCTGGCAGTCAATAATCTAAAGGTATGGAGTAGAGTCTTATCCATACCGATACTGTAGTGAATGTTTCTCATTCTGGGACAAAATTCATCACCCATGGTTGCATGTAGAGGCCTGCAGCAGCATAGAAATATGGTCCTCCTTCGAGCACTCTACCTTTATCCTCAAGGTTTGTGAACACCACTGTGAAGAAACCCTTGGACCCAAGCTAAAGGTTTATGTCTCCATTTGGTTTCTAGTGGTTTTTAATCCATGCATACAAAGTCTGCTCTGTTGGCCATATTCCCATAAATTTTCAAATAATTGCGTATGCTGCCATGTGATCCCTATGCACCTATAGCGTTGGATCATTTAAAACCACTCAAGGTTTAATGGTTGACCTGGGTTTACAGAGTCATGTCATAGTCCTGTGCTTAGTTCTCTGACTGCTATCTCCTATTCTCTTCTCTCTTCTAACTTACTCATGATTCTCTTCCTTTTCATGAGATTTAGTGTTTCCCAGTTTTTTTGCTTATTTCCTCTGTTTCTGCCTCCATTGGTTTCTTGAATTGATTCCAACTAGCTTCCATGCCTCTGTTCATAGCTACCTGACTATAGGAGGGAGTGGAGCTCCCCCCTCCTTGCCCCTCCATTGTTACCAACCCTAAAGCCCTGTTCCAAACCCTCGTCTAGCTTGCTCCCATTGCTCCCATCTCCCCCTATCCGTCCTTTGTCAATCCCTTGCACTCCTTCAGTAATAACTATATTTTTATTATAATAGTTATTTTTCAATATTATTGTAATTTTTATTATTATATATTTATTAACATGAATATTACTTTTATGATTAATACTAGATTTATAACATTGGTGCTTATTGGTGTTTTTAAACCACATTTAATAATGTGGTCAGGTTTATAATATTAAAAATCCCTAGGTTTTTTAATTCCTTGGAGTTTATATACCTTGGTTTTATAAAATTTATCTCTTAGGTTTAATATTATTCTCGGGATTTATATTCTTTTTGGTTTTTAATGTTAATCCTTTTGGTTTATAATATCAATCCATTGGGTTTATTAATCTAAGAGTACCTATTCTTTAGGTACAATATTATTCATAGGGTTTATAATATTAATCCTTGGGTCAAAGATAAATCCCATTATTTTATAGTCATGGTTATCCATGGTCTGATGTAACATTGTGACAAAGATTTTCTCAATATGAAAATTAATTGTGGTCCAACATTGCATTGTGACAAAGATTATCTCCATATGAAAATCATTCATGGTCAACCATGGTTCGTTGTCACACTGTGAAAAAGATTGTCTCAATATGCAAATCATTCATGGTCAACCATGGTGCATTGTCACACTGTGACAAATATTGTCTCAATATGCAAATCAACCATGGTCCAATGTCACATTCTCACAAAGATTGTCTCATTATTCATATTATTCATCAGCCTTATAATATTACTCTTACAGTTCAACATAAATCCCTTGGGTTTATAATCATGTCAACAATGTTACTATGCCACACTGTGATAAATATTGTCTCAATATGAAAATTAAACATTGTTAACCATGGCCAACCATGGATCAACATTGCATTGTGACATGGATTGTTTTAGTATGAAAATGAACCATGGTCAACGATGATAATTCTAGGGTTTTCAATATTTATCTTAGGTTTTATATACCTTGGATTTATAATATTAATCCCTTGGGTGTAATATTATTCCATTGGGTTTATAATCCCTTGATATTTTAGTATTAATCCCTTGGGTTTATTGCTAACATGGGTTTATAATATCATTCCATTTGGTTTATTAATGTAAGGGTTCATTCCCTAGGGTTTAATATTATTCATAAGGTTAATTAACGCTTATCGGTTTTTTTACAAAATTTACTAATGTGGTTGGGTTTATAATATTAACAATCCCCGGGGTTTATTAATCCCTTGGTATTTATATACCTTGGGTTTATAATATTTATCTCTTGGGTTTAATATTATTCCCTTGGGTTTATAATCCTTTGGGCTTTTAGTATTAATACTTTTGGTTTATTATTCCCTTGGGTTTATAATATCAATCCCTTGGGTATTATATTATTCATAGGGTTTATAATAATGATCGTCATGTATAATATAAATCCCCTTGGTTTATAATCATGGTCATCCATGGTCCAACATCACATTGTGACAAAGATTATGTCTATATGAAAATCAACCATGGTCCAATGTCACATTATGACGAAGATTGTCTCCATATGAAAATCAATCATGGTCAACCATGGTCAATTATGGTGCAACGTCATATTGTGACAAATATTTTCTCAATATGAAGATCAACCATGGTCAACCATGGTCCAGTATCACATTTTGACAAAGATTTTCTTTATTGTTAAGCTTTTCGGCGATAAACCTTCTGAATAAAATTGACATGGACACAGAAGCTTTAATTCAATAACTATTGTCTTAGTATGAAATATTATTCTTAGGGTTTATAATATTACTCCTACGGTTTAATTTAAATCCCTTGGGTTTATAATCATGGTTAATCATTGTCAAGGATGTTCCAATGTCACATTCTGACATTGATTGTCTCAATATGAAAATCAAACATTGTTAACCATGGTCAACCATGGTTCAACGTCACATTGTGACAAAGATTGTTTCAATATGAAAATCAACCATGGTCAACCATGACAATTCGAGGGTTTACAATATTTATCTTATGGTTTATATACCTTGGGTTTATAGTATTAATCCCTTGGGTGTAAGATTATTACTTTGGGTTTATAGTCTATTGGGGTTTTTAGTATTAATCTCTTGGGTTTATTATTCTCATGGGTTTATATTATCAATCCTTGGGTTTATTAATATAAGGGTTCATATTTGTAGGGTGTATTATTATTCGTAATGTTTATAATGTTAGATCTGAGACTTTTACAATCCATATTGTAGATAAATGTCTTTCAGATTAATCACATCATTAGGATTTGATTGGCGTTTCGAACCAACTAATTTTTATAATATTAATACTTCGGTTTAATACAAATTCGTTAAGTTTAATAATAGTTAATATAAATTTAAAGATAAATATATTTTATATTTTTTAATAAATAATAATAATAATAATAATAAGAAAAAATTTATTGTTAATTAATTAATTAATTAATTAATTACTATTAATAATTTATTAATTAACAATTAATCATAAAAACAATAATATTAACCAATATTATTATTATTATTATTATTAATTAATTAATGATAATAATAAAAATAAGTAGTTAGTAATAACAATAATTATTTTAAAATGATTACAATAATATTTTATTAACATTATAATTATAATTATAATTAGATATTAATATAAATTATTAATTATTAATTTTTTTAATAATAATAATAATTATAATAATATTTAGACATGGTTGTTGTTGTTGTTGTTGTTGTTGTTGTTGTTGTTGTTGTTGTTGTTGTTGTTGTTGTCGTTGTTGTTGTTGTTGTTGTTCAATCATGATAATTCTAGGGTTTAAAATATTAACTACTAGGTTTAGAAATCTCTTGTTTTTTAATATTGATGCCTTGGTTTTGTTGATCCCTTACGTTTATAATATGTATCCCTTGGTTTTACTAATTTCATGGGTTTATAATATTAAGCTTTTGGGTTTATTAGCCTCATGGTTTATATTATTAATAATTCATCTAATCTCTTTGATTTATTAAATTTTTGGGTTTAAAATATTAATTCTTAGGGGTTATTAATATCTTGGGATCAATATTTAAAACACAAGTATTAGTAAATTTCAAGAATTAATAAACCCTACAGTTTAAATTTAATAATATATTATGACATATTATATTATTAAATAATATATTATTATATTAAAATATTATATATATATATATATATATATATATATATATATATATATATATAGATAGATATTCAAGTAATAGTATAGTATATTTTAGTTTAATATAGTCTATCTATAGTTAATATTCTTAATATAATCCAACTAAATATATAATAATTATTAACGATAATACAATGGTAATATAATATACTAATACTCCAAGTAATACTATAATATAGTGGTCGATATAGATATACATTATTAATAATAATTAAATGTTATTATTACGTTATATCTGAACTATATTTTATTTTTAAATATAACTCTTAATATATTAGCAAATTTTTATATAATAACTAATAGTATATTAATATACAAAATAATGTTAGTATAATTATATAAATAAAAAATAATACATGGCTATTATTATTTATATAGTTATTAATAATGACAAAAGGTTAGCCTTGAACAAATTACACCTAACAATTATAAATGTGGTGGGTGGTGGATATATGCCTATCGCCGTATATCAACCACATTGGTAAATGTGGTTGTAGGTGTGTCTCATATACGCCTATTGACATATATCAACCACATTAGTTAATGTGTTTGTGCTAGTATAGTATTTTTAATGTGTTTAGAAGAAGAGAGGTTATAATATTATGTCTTTTTTTTATTATGTAAACAATAAAATTAAAGAACTAATGGTTTTGCCAATGATATTCTTATGTAAGAAGATATATATATATATATATATATATATATATATATATATATACTTTTCACTTTAAGAAAGGTTTGCACCTCAAGATATTTGATCCCTCTAGGTGCTAGGTTACTTAAAACTATATGTTATAACAATCTTTACTTTTATCAACTTTCATGAAAAATTGACATGATACCATGTTTTCTATTCATTTAATGATTATGAAGTCTTAGCATGATTTCCATTTAAATCTCCAATGAAATCTCCAACTATCAATAGAGTAATAATTTTCTTTTTTTGGTCGGTCAACGATCTTCTATTAATTCTTCAAAACATTACAGCAAATTTGCATGAATTCTAGTACTCTCCCAACCTCACTCCTACCTGTTTTATTGGCCTGGAGAGAGATACAAAAATTGGAGGAAGAATGCCAAAATTTACATAGTACATTCGAATAATAACTTTAATTATATAAAAGAAAAATATATTTTTTAAAAAGGTCATGTTTCTAGCTATTATATTATAGTTTTGAAATTAGTATTTTAAAGTTCATTCTATCATTGAATGTTGGGAGGGAAGAACACAATCATTGTTCCCAACCTCTCAAAATAAATTTAGTTATGAGAAAGAAAATATATTTTTATAATAAACTAATATATTTTTAAAGCTAAAATAATAAAAATTATAAAATAAAGTTGAAAGAAATAATTTTTAAATACAAACAAAAATTTAAAAACATATTTCCATAATAAGAGAATATATTTTTATCATAAAAGCAATGCATGTATATAAATTAAATGGCTAGTAAATTTCTGACACAAGCGGAAGCAGAACTCACCAAAACCCAAACAATCACCCCGCGGTTCCCTCTTAAATAAAACCAGACCTTTTTTTCTTAAACTAAAATAACTTTTAAGACAACTAAAAATGATCAAATTTACCTTTTTAAATCAGCGCACTCGACGTACACCAAAAGTCAATGTGTTGATCCTTTGTGACTGTCGATCTAGATCTATGAGATCTGACGGTTGTCGGAGCTTTTGGGCGGGACAACAAACCAGGGTTAACCGCTCGATAAATGGTTTTCTCTCTCCCTCCACTCCTACATGTCGAAGGGTGTATGGGATCAGGCACCTAACCTTCGAAACCACTTACAACCCTCGGTTCAGCTGAAATACCAGCCACTATTGCACGACCACTTTTACGATCCTATAGTTGTGATTAGTTCACGATCTAAGGCCATGATTGAATCAACCAATCACAAATCGCAATCCCCACTGTCTAGACTCTTTCATACTTCAAAGCGTCGATCTGATCAATCTTTCAGACCCGATAAGGTATAGGCTCCCCTCAATAATATTTCATGTCCAGACTTGGATTCGATCTTTGTTTTATGCTGAGTTTTATTGTAAGTAGGGGTTTTCACTTTTGGGACCAAAACGATGTAATAAACTCTGTTGACCCGATATTGGTGATCCAAGAGTTAGGATTAAAGCGAATCAAACAATAAGTTTATATAAAAAGCCTCCAACTTCTATTCATTCTATGATTTTGGCATAAACATAGAAAAACAAAGGAAATAATACTCTGCCCGAATATAAAGAAAACAAAGCACTCAAGGATTCGCATAGGTTGTATATGTAATCACACGCAAAAAAACAATTTTTTCATAATAAAAGAGTTACAGAGTCTCAGCCTTGGGCCTGATTACAACAAAATAAAAGACCTCTGTTTCATATGAAATCTACACATTATTCTTGCTCTTGCTCCACTCAATCCTCTCCTCAATCCTCTCTCTTTTCATTACATTTTTCCTTCCTTTTATCAATCGAATACCACTTTAAGTATGTCTAACATTTCAATCTATATTTCTAATAAATCTAATAGCAAATATTATAATTCCTAGATCTACCTCACACCTATGCTAACAACTTATCTTTGAACCTAAAATAAGACAATTTCTAACTATTACAATAATGAAATGCAACTCATTTCTTGAGAGATCAAAACCTCTTAGTGAAAATAACTTTTGACCAATCAGGTCAATGAAATTCAACTTGTTTAGCCACAACATGTGAACAATCTTTCACATTGCTAGCTAAGTTTGGATGCTCCTGCATATGACTCCCGAGGAAGAAAAGAATCATCCTTTGAACTTTCAGGACTTACTCCATACTTCTACAATTCTACTATTGTCAACTAGCTAGCATCCTCCATTGGTTATAATTTCCATTTGACTAGATATTGGAAATAATTCTATCCTCTGGTTCTTTTGGATACTCTTTCTCCAAAACAACTTCCACTTCTTTCTTAGCTATCTTTGGCATTTGTTCTTCCCAGTTCACGACTTGAACGTCATCTCTTGTAGTTTTCTCCCGTATCTTTGTCTCTGCCTCTTTGTATGGATACAAATCTGTAACATTGAAAATGGGTGATATTCCAATCCCTTCTGGCAACTCAATTTCATATGAATTAGCTAAAAACTTTCTTACAATTCTACATGGTCCTCTCTTTTTCATTTTCAGTTTATTATAAGTCTTAGCAGGAAATCTTTCTTCTCTCAAATACACCATCACTAAATCTCCCACTTGGAATTATTTCTCTCTTCTTTTCATATCTACCCTTCGTTTGTATTTGCTGCTACTTTCCTGCAATCTGCCTTTGACATCTTTTTGTAGTCTCTGCATCTACTCTACAAACTCTTCAACTTTTGCACTTCTCATCTCCTGTTTACCTAGATTTCTGAGCTCATACACACCTCTTGGATTCATTCCAAAGACAATCTCGAATGGACTCATTCTAGTACTTCGGTTTGGAGTATCGTTATAAGCAAATTCAGCTTGAGCTAGTGCTAAATCCCACTTCTTAGGATTTTGATACACTAAACTTCTTAATATGTTCCCCAATCTCCTGTTTACTACTTCGGTCTGTCCATCTGTTTGAGGATGGTATGCTAAACTAAAACTGAGGTTAGCTCCCAATTTCTTCCAAAGAGTTCTCCGAAAATGCCCCACAAACTCTGTATCTCTATCAGACACAATACTTACAAGCAATCCATGTAATCTTACAATTTCTGAAAAAGATAGATTAGCTATATGTGTTGCATCACTAGTATTTTTACAGGCAATGAAATGTGCCATCTTTGAAAATCTATCTACCACAACATAAATAGAATCATTCCCCCTTTGAGTTGTAGGTAAACCCAAAATAAAATCCATGCTAACTACATCCCATGGTCAGTCTGGTATTGGCAATGGCTGGTACAATCTTGTATTCTGGCTGCTTCCTTAAGCATGCTGACATATACTACACTTCTCAACAAATTCCTTAACATCAGTCTGCATTTTTTACCAAAATTAAAAATCATTCACCTGAGCAAAGGTTTTATCTTGTCGAAAGTGACCAAATAATCCTCCATTATGTTTCTCCTTTATTATGTTTTCGCTCGTAGAACATTTCAGAATACACAAGTTGTTGATTTTAAACAATAAGCATCCTTGAATGAGAGAGTCCGTCCACTGATTTTTGTTATGAACTATTGGATTCAGAACTGTTGCATAGATATCTTTGAAATCTGCATCATCTTTGTACATTTCAACCATTTATTCAAATCCTACAACACCCACTTTGAATTCTTGCATAATAAAACTTACCCTGATTAATGCATTAGCGACTTTATTTGATTACCACTCTTGTGTTTTATCACAAAAGTAAAGCTTTGCAAAAATTATATCCACTTGGCATGTTTCTGATTCAGTTTCAGCTGGTTACTGATGAACTGTAAGGCTTGATTGTCCGAATACAACATGAATTATTTTGGCAGCAAATAATGTCTCCATTTCTTCAAGGCTTAAAAAATAGCATAAAACTCTTTATCATAAGAATAATATTTCCTCTTTTCATCATTCAATTTCTCACTGAAGTATGCTATCGGTCATTGTTCCGTACTCATAACTACGCTAACTACAACTCCACTAGCATTTGTTTCTACTTGAAAGAGTTTCTCAAAATCAGGCAAAGCTAAAATTAGTTCCTCTATGATTTATCCTTCAGCAATTTAAAATTTATGTCTGCTGCTTCTGTCCACTTGAATGGCTAATTGATCTGCTTAATTGTTTCAAGAATGGGTGCACAAATCTAACTAAAGCCTTTGATAAACTTTCTGTAAAAACTTCCAAGACCATGGAAGCTCCTTACCTCAAATATATTTTTGGGAATAGGCCAGTTCCAAATTTCTTGGACTTTCTCTGGATCCATCTGCAAGCCTTCTTTAGAAACTACAAATCCCATGTAAACTGGTTCTTCCTTCATGAAATTACATTTCTTCAAATTTATCAGTAGTTTCTCTTTTTGCAAGGTTCTTAGAACCAACTTAAGATTCTCTAAATGTTCTTCTTCACTTTTACTAAAAACTAGAATATCATCAAGATAAACAATAACAAACTTTCTTGCATACTCCTTCAAGACTCATTCATTAATCTCATCAACATGCTAGGAGCATTAGTGAGTCCAAAAGGCATCACTAACCACTCATACAACCCACTGTTTGTTTTAAATGCAGTCTTCCATTCATCGCCTTCACGAATTCTTATTTGATGAAATACACTCTTCAAACCTATTTTAGTAAAATATTTTGATCCACTCAAACAGTCCATTAAATCATCCATGTGTGGCAAAGGAAATCTATACCTAATCGTGATTTTGTTGATGGCTCTGGAATCTATGCACATACGCCATTCTCCTCCTTTCTTTTGATTGAGTGCCCTTGGTACATCACATGGACTAAGACTTTCTATGATTAGCTCGTTATCCATCATCTCTTGCACTTGTCTTCCAACTTCTGCATTCCCTTGAGGAGTTAAACTGTATGTTGCTTTGTTACAAACTTGCTCATGGTATTAGATCAATATGATGACAAATACTCTTGATCGGTGGCAATGCATTTTGTAACTCATCGACAACAATATCAGTAAAATCATTCAACAAAGTTTTGATTTCTTTAGGTAAATCACCTAAGTTTGTGGAAGTCAAAATTACCTTAGGTCTCCCTATGACAACAAAATGCATTTCTTCACCCTCTTCAACCTCTTGTAATAGCTCCTTCCCACTCATCAACATAACATTGTTTTCAAGTGTTCCTTTGTCAGCTTCATCCTTTAGTGGAAGTAGTGTATGTTTAGTTCCATCCTTATCTAGAGTATAAGTGTTTCTCCTCCCATCATGAATAACTTTTCGATCAAATTGCCACTATCTTCCTAGTAATACATGGCATACATCCATGGGCATTACATCACATAATATCACATCTTTATACGTACCCGTTTGTATCTCAATATTGCATTGTTCTGTCACAATAATCTAATGTCCCTTCTGTAACCATGACACTCTGTAAGGATTAGGGTGTATTTTCTTTACCAACCCTAGCTTGTCCACCATCTTTGTAGAAACAAGGTTATCAGTGCTTCCACTATCAATTATTACTTTACAACATTTACCTTTATATTTGCATGTAGTTCTAAACAAACTCTTCCTCTGAGCTGGTTCTTCAATCTCCTTCTTTATCTTAAGCAAGGTCTTTCTCAATAACAAGGATTATCCTACTTCAGGGTGTTCTTCCTTTTCCATAAGTCGAGGTGGTTTTGGCTTTGCCTTAGCCACATTCACATTCTTCTATCTTGCTGGCTTATTATGAGGACAATCCCATGACACATGTCCCCATTCTCCACATGTATAACACCGAACATCTCTTCCTTGGCCTCTTCCTCTGGGTGCAAATATTCCTGTGTTAAAATCTCCCCTTTGTGGTGGTCTACTACTTGAACTACTTGCTTCATGGTGATGTTGTTGTCCCCTTGGTCTAGTAGTTCCTCTACCTCTTACTGAGCTTCTTCCTCTATTCCTCTAAGTCTCTTTTTTCAACATCTTCTCTTCTACCTTCAAACCTGCTTGATAGGCATCTTCAATAGTCTTCAGACATAACAAGCTGATATTAACATCCTGGATGTCATACCTTAATCCATTGATATATCTAGCTACCTTCTCCATGTAATCTTCTGCATGTCCTACTCTAATACTCAATCTGTAAAACTCATCTGTATATTCTTTAACAAACATTCCTTTTCGCCTTAAATTTTGCAACTCTTTAAAAAGATTTAATTGATAATCTTTAGGAAAAAATTTGGCTTTCACTTTACTTACCATCATGTTCCATTGCTTGATCTTAGAATCTCCTTTCCTCATTTTGGATGTTTGTAGCTCATCTCAATAGATAGCCACATGACCCCTCAATCTGGTAACTGCAAACTTCACCATCTTCTTGTTTTCAACCTCTTCATAGTCAGAGTATTTGTCTAAGGATCTAATCCAATCCATTAGCTCTTTTGCATTTATACTCACTTCATATGTAGGAATTTCCAGCTTTGGTTTTCCTCCTACTTTCGCCAACATATTGATGACTTTGGTAGTTTCATTATCTTTGTCTCCTTACTCCTCAGGAGATTCTTCTAAAGAACTATCATATCCTTCATCAGGTGCTCTTCTTTAGGAAATTTCAATTGTCTCCATTCTCATACGTAGACTCCGGACCTATTCCAGTAGAATTTCATTTGCTGCAAGTCTTCCTTGACCAACGTCAGCTCCTCTCCTTGGTAGCATTTTTGTTGCAATCAACCTTAGCTTCTACTTTGATACCACAAATGACACAAGCGAAAGTAGAAGTCACCAAAACCCAAACAATCACCCTGTGGTTCCCTTTTAAATAAAACCCTACCTTTTTTTCTTAAACTGAAATACCTTTTAAAACAGACAAAAATAATCAAATTTACCTTTTTAAATCAGCATGCTCGACATACACCGAAATTCAACACGCTGATCCTTTGTGACCATTGATTTGGATCTATGATATCTGATGGTTGTTGGAGATTTTGGGTGGGACAACAAACTGGGGGTTAACCACCCAATAAATGGTTTTCTCTCTCCCTCTGCTGCTACGTGTCGAAGGGTGTATGGGATTAGGCGACTAACCTTCGAAACCGTTTACAACCATTGGGCCACTCGAAATACCATCCACTATTGCACGACTGCTTTCGAGATCCAACGGTCGTGATTAGTTCATGATTTATGACCACGATTGAATTGGCCCATCACAAATCGCAATGCCCATTGTCCTAACTCTTTGCACTTCAAAGCATCGATTCAATCAATCTTTTGGACCCGATAAGGTATAGGCTCTCGTTAATAATATTTCACGTCCGAACTTGGATACGATATCTATTTTGCACTGATTTTTAGTGTAAGTCAGAGTTTTCTCTTGTGGGACCAAAACGATGTAATAAAATCCGTCAACCCGATATTAGTGATTCAACGGTCAAGATTAAAGTGGATCAAACAATAATATTTATATGAAAAACCTCCAACTTATTTTCATTCTACGCTTTAGGCATAGACATAGAAAAACAAAGGAAATAACACTCTATTTGAATATAAAGAAAACAAAGAACTCGAGGATTCCCATAGGTTATATATGTAATCATGCACAAAACAATCATTTATTCATAATAAAGAGTTACAGTGTCTCGGCCTTGGGCCTAATTACAAAAAAATAAAAGACCTTTGTTTCATATGAAATATACACACTATTCTTGCTCTCGCTCCACTCAATCCTCCACTCAATCCTATCTCTTTTCATTACATTTTTCCTTCCCTTTATCAATTGGATATCACTCTAACTATGTCTAACAACTCAATCTCTATTTTTATAAATCTAACAACAAATCTTCTAATTCCTGGCTCTACCTCACACCTATGCTAACAACTTATCTTTGAACCTAAAATAAGACAATTTCTAACTATTACAATAATGAAATACAATTCATTTCTTGAGAGATCAAAACCTTTCAGTAAAACTGACTTTTGACCAATCACGTCAATGAAATTCAACTTGTTTAGCGACAACATGTGAACAATCTTTCACATTTCTGGCTAAGTCTAGATGCTCCTACATCAATTTCATTAAACATCAAAACAAAAAACTTATATCATGGTAATTCTCATTTTGTCAAGATTTAAAAGAACTTAAAAAATAACTAAATTTTAAATTTATTTTAACTTTCTAGAAATTAAACTCAATTGTAAAAAGGAATAAATTTCTCTGATCTAAAATAAAGTTACTTAGAAATAAGTGTTAAATATTCAATTAGAAATTAAACATCAACCCTTGGAATTGAACTTACATCAATCCTTGCATGAAATTGAACTTTCTTGTAACAAGAAATAAAGCACTATATTCCTAAATAACTATTGTTTCATAGAACTGAATCGACTTGTAGGAAAGTAAACTAACTCTTTCTTGGAAGGAAATAACTTGAAAAAAAATAACTTTTCTTGGAAAGTGACTACAATGTGACTCTACCAGCTGTAACCTTGTTATCAATAACAAATAGACTCTTGATTTGTAACTAAACACACACTAAAATTAAAACAGCATGATGTTATAGGGTAATTCTAGAGTCTCTTCATGTAATCTTGTGATATCAATGTCTATTATATTAGATTTCACCAATACTAATTACAACAATGTAATTACTTAATTTAGTTGTACAAATATTTTTATCACTCAAAATAAATAAATTTATATCTAGATATGTTGTTGACACATCAATTCTTTAGAAAGTGTTATTAGAAGGTGATATTGCTAGACATCGCATTAGTAAAGGAAAGATTGATAGATGTAAAACTACTAAGTCTAACCAAATGCAATTGTACCTTGCCAAGGTGGGTTCCCTTCCCCATTAGACAATGTAATCAATGAATTAATAGGAACTATTTTATTAAATATTCATTCATAGCAAAATAGAGGTGCATAATATCTTTACTAACTAGAAATTGGATTACAAGTTGATAGTATTACAACATTAACTATTCTCCTCCCCTTCTTTTCCTATGACTTGAGAGAGTATTGTTTTATATATTTCCTAACTACTTATCCTTATAAAATATTTCAATAATTGAAATGATAATCTATGATTCTTAGGATTTTCTAATCTACTTGACTAATTACATAATTGGATTCAACATCTATTCGAAAATAAAAAAATGCTTCCTTTTCATTACAATGTAGCTACATCACCCATTATAATTGAGCATATATATGATAATATTTCATGGGTTTACTTAATTGATTCTTAGGAGGTGTTGTAGAGTAGTATAGTCATTATAGCTTGTTGTATCTTCAAGTGGAGGAGAAAATTATTCCATTCAACTCCACATGAATGTAGGAAGTTAGAAATATTTCATGCCCTTCCCTTAGAGTTAGAGTCTCATGACAAAATACGGGATGCACTTGGAGTTTTAGCAACACCACAACAAGTCAGGTGTACTAGGATCACAACAAGATAGGAGTAGTAACATCACAATATGATAGTAGTAGTAGCATCTTATATAATAACCTAAAGAAGAAACCTACAAACATACTCATGAGTAAGTCTAAAAAACATTTACCTCCCTGAAATACATAAGCATAATTCATTAAATTGACACCCAACGTAGGAGAACATAATAGAGGAAAGATTACATCCTTATCTATAATGATAGGTTTGAAAATGGCTATGAAGGATGGAAAAAGGTAAATAGGTAAAATATGATATTTCTAGTTACCATCAATTACATGGTGAACTTGTCAAATTGAGATTCAAATTTTACATTGAAAATTTGTTAGAATTAGTTCTACTATCTGCAAACAATGTTAACTTTTAAGACAACCTACCACCCAAAAGTCGATTCCTCAATAGAAATGGCTAAATGAGATTAGAATATATGCTCTATATGTATATAATGAATAAACCTAGGTGATGGAAAGGCAATTTTACACAATATATTTATATAAATGTTGGCATTATGGCACAGGATTGGAGCTATGGCACAGGTGTTGTCATTGATGGCAACTCACTTTGGTGACAAATCTCAGTACAGGCTCTCAGAATGAAAGAAAAAGATATATACGCAGGTTCACCTAGACGAAAGCGCGTATACACGCAGGTTAGACGTTACAAAGGCGCGTAAGCGTATATGTGCACTTTCACGCAAGGAAAAGCACGTATATGTTGGAGAACTTACTTTTGGTCCGTGGTAGTTAGTCCTTGGTATTTGAACCTATGGTTTTGGACCATGGTATCTCGTCAGAAGTGTTAATCCCAACTATTAGGTCCTTGGTATTAGTTTATTATGGTTTTGGACCGTGGTATTGTGAAAGGCCTAAGACTATAAAAGAGGAAGGAGATCATTTGAAAAAGGATCATCTAAATTAATTAAATATCTAATAAGTGCTAGATCTGAAATATTGGTGATTGAGGTTATGGTGCAGATCTAGATCTGAATGAGGGAGGAACCTTAGCACAAAGAGAAGGATAAGTTGTATTGATGGGTCATAATATTTAGGCTTGAATGATGGTATCTTTGTATGATTTTGATCTGTTATATGTGGCGCATGCTTGATATATAAATCTAATAATCTGTATTAATTAGTGTCTGAATATCTAAAAGAGTGAATTATCCTTTATAGATCTGTATGCAGGTTCAGTGAAGCGAAGGCACGTATACACGCTGGCTCAGTGAATAAAAACAGTGTATATGCAGGTTTCTCCAAACACAGAAGCGTATGCACGCAGGTTTTAGGTTATTGAAGTAGTGTACCTCTTTTGAGTTGTGATCTAGCTGCTTCTGTTTATTGCTGCAGTGACCTGGCTTCAGAATTTGGTGTGCGGTTACTGTTACTATGTTTTGGGTACAACTGTCTGAGAAGTATCTACTTGATTCAGTTCTAACTGGTGAAAAGGATATTGTTTTATGGAGAGATTCTTGATGATTGACTGATGTTCATGGATCCATTCTGAAAATTCATGAAACGTGGTCCCTAGAAGAAAGAGAAGGTTGTAGCCTTCTGTAGGCCAACACCTACGTACTAGTATCTTGGCTAGTGCAAGAGCTAAGGGGGTTGTAGCTCCCTTCCAGGAGAAGATGGAGAATGAGAGAGGGTTGTAGCTCTCTACAGGTTGCAGCCTGCGTACTGGTAAAGGAATGCACCAGTACATTGTAAATAGAAGTTTCTAATTAAAAGAAGATAGAGACGAATTGCAGCGGGTGGTTTTCATCCACATTGGGTTCCACCTTATATCTTGTGTTCTTGTGTGTGTGATTGTCTTCAGATCTGTTTTACTGTTTGTGTTTATTGTTTATTTGATCCTAATACACATATTAATGATCAACATCAGTAAGGTAAATTAATTTATAAGTTTTCATTGCATACGCGGGTTTCCTTCTCTGTAGTTGCGTATATACACAGTTTTATCTAACTGAAGTAGCGTATATGATCTAGGTTTGAAAAAGAAAATAAGTGACTTGATAATACTGATTCACCCCCCCTCCTAGTATTATTTCCAACAATTGGAATCAGAGTAGGTCCTTCTAAAGAAGCTTGATCACTTGAAGGAAGATCCATCATCATGAGCAACTACGAGAGAGAAGCATCTATCAAGCAGCCAATTTTTGATGGGACCAACTTCGTCTATTGGAAGGTAAGAGTCACATCCTATCTGTAATGTCTTGGTACAGAAGTCTGGGATATCATAGATACAGGGTACACTTTTCCATCAGCAACTCCTACAGATCCAGCTGAGAAGAAGAAATATGAAACAAATGCAAAGGCTGTCAATACTCTATTAGGATGTCTATCTCAATCAGAATTCGTGAAGGTTATGCAGTATAAATCTGCAAAAGAAATATGGGACAAGATTGTTCTGAGCTATGAAGGAGATGAACAGGTAAAACGAGCAAAACTTCAAACCCTCATAATTTAGTATGAAAATCTCAGAATGCACAATGTTGAAAGTGTGGCTAACTATTTCCTTCGTGTAGATGAGATTTTTAATTGTATGAAAAATTTGGGTGAAGAAATAAAAGAGGCTGTTGTGGTTGAAAAGGTTCTAAGATCTTTGCCCCCTAGGTTTGAATCTAAAGTTTCTGCAATAGAAGAAAAAGAGAATCTATGAAACCTTACCATGTCACAGTTGAACAGAATTTTGAGTGCTTATGAAATGCGGAAAGGAGGACCATTAGACAGGAGAGAAGCTGCTTTCAAGGCTTCATGCAAAGGAGATTACTATGAGCCAGGACACATGTCAGAAGAAGAGGAAGAATAAAATTTTGTCAAGAACCTTCAACGGGGTGTTGGAAGATTCAGAGGTAAGTTACCTTTCAAATGCTTTGCTTGTGGAAGAGTCAGTCAGTATGCTGCCAAATGTCCTCATAAAGATAAGATTGACAAGGGGAAGGAACCTGTTAGATGGAACAAGAAACATAATGTAAATAATAAAAGCTCATGAAGATTGTGATGGACTTTCAAATAGTGAGGAAGATGAACATGGTAACAAATATAAACTTTTAATGGCTTTTGAAGATGATGATTTCGTGGATGCTATAGATGAAGAAAGTCTTTATGAAGAGATTTATAGACTCAAAATTTGTTTAGAAGAGAAGAATGTGATCATAGATACTCTATAATTCCAACTTGCTGAAAAGGAAAAACATCATGAAAAGTTAGAATGTGAAATTGTGGGACTAAGAAAAGAGATTGAGAAAACAAAAGCTCTTAATCTTAGATTTGTTAAAGGATCTGGCACATTAAATGAGATTATCAAAGTGCAGTGCTCTCCACTAATGAAGATAGGTCTGGGATATAATGAAGAAACAACTTAAGCGGAAAAACCATCTACCTCCAAGAGTTATCTTGACGCTGCAAGGAGAAGTGAAAAAAGACCCAATGGAAATCACCAGGTAAATCAGGGACAATTACTTCAAGAATGAACAAAGACTACCAGGTAAATCGAGGGCAATCTACTTTAAGGACAAACAGAAGCTACAACTAGCAACAGGTAAAACCTTCACAATTTGCCTCAAGAATGGATGTCAATAGGAACTACAATCATTTGGCTGGTAGATTTGATAATCACAGGAGTTTCTTCAATGGCCAATGTTTTTCATGTCATAACTTTGGTCACAAAGCAGCTCAATGTGTTGCCTATAAGACAATCATGACTAGAGAAGCTCATAAACAGAGAAGTATGACTAGGATCATGAAAAGGACCTACAACAACTTCTTTGTTCTTGAAAATGAAATAGGATGTTCTATTTGGAACAATTTCGGTCATGAAGATTCTGAATGCAGGAGCAGGTTTCGGCAGACAACTCAAAAGGAGAAAACCTCAAGTGCCAAATCATGGAGAATCAAAGAACCACAAGCAGAAAGATGTGGTATAGCCTTATATGCAGAAGGACAAGAAAATCAATGGTACATCGATAGTGGATGTTCGAAACATATGACAGGTGATAAAGAAAAACTTCAGTCGTATAGTGCCTTAGAGAAGGAGAAGAAGGTTTCTCTTGGAAATGATACCCCTCCTCTCATAAAAGGTAAAGGTTCTGTTCAGTTGAAAGCAAGGGTCAAAGCTGGAAATGTCATGTACGTTGATGGCTTAAAGCATAATCTATTAAGTGTTAGCCAAATGTGTGATGAAGGAATTGAGGTAATATTTTGATCAAATGGATGTAGTGTTCGCGATCTTGATAAAGGAAAAATAGTGATCAAAGGTGTAAGGACTCCAAATAATTTATACATATTCAAAGAAAGACAACATCAATGCTATCTGAGCAAGAATGATGAACACTGGCTATGGGACAGAAGATTGGGGCATCTTAGCTTCTCACAGATAAGGAAAGCATGCAAATACCAGGGAGTTCGTGGTCTTCTAGACATCAGGATGCTAGACAATACAATATGCAAATCATGTCAGTTTGGTAAGCAAACCAGAACTAACTTCCCTGAAAAGGAAGGATTAGCCAGCAGGCCGCTTGAACTTGTCCATACTGATGTATGTGGACCAACTAGGAAAAGGTCACCTCGAGGAGAAGAATACTTTATATTATTCATTGATGACTATTCCAAGATATGTTGGATAGGACTTATGAAGCACAAAGATGAAGCGTTTGAAAAATTCAAATCATTCAAAGCCTTGGTGGAGAACGAATCAGATCTTAGAATCAAATGCCTCAGGTCAGATCGAGGAGCTGAATTTACCTCGAATGAATTTTTTGATTTCTATGAAGAACATGGAATAAGAAGGGAGTTCTCTATAGCTAGGACTCCTCAGCAAAATGGAGTAGTGGAAAGGATGAACAGAACAGTTCAACAAATGGCTCGTGCAATGCTTGATGAGTCTGGAACTCCTACAACTTTCTAGGGTGAAGCCGCATTTGCTGCAGTTGTTATTCTCAACAAGACAAATGTCCGGGTGAACAGCACTCAAACTCCTCATGAGCTCTGGTATGGTGAGACTCCTTCGGTAAAATATTTCAAAATTTTTGGAAGCAAATGCTATATTAAAAATAATGATGAAAATCTTGGCAAGTTTGAACCTAGAGCAGATGAAGGCATTATCCTTGGTTATTCTCCTCACAGCAAGGCATATAAGTGTTACAACAAAATACTTGGAAACATAGTTGACGGCATTGATCTAGTGGTTGATGAAGAAGGAAACATTCCAAGGCAAGTGAATTCCGAAGATCTTGAAGATGATGAGGACTGTCTTTCAACATCAAATCAGAACTGTGATGAAGAAGAAGCTCAAGAGGCACCAGAAGAATAGATAAGAATAGAAGAGAAGACTCCATCTAGGTACGTTCAGAAGAATCATCTAGAATCTAAAATTTTGGGGTTGAAAGAGGCATGTATACAAACAAGAAGAATAATTGCAGAAGCCTCAAGCTATTTGGCCTTTCTCTCGTCCATTGAACCAAAAAATGTAAAATAAGCATGAAAGGATGAATGTTGGGTCAAGGAAATGGATGAAGAACTTGAGCAGATTGAAAATAATAACACTTGGGAGTTGGTTCCTAGACCAAAAGATAAGAATGTCATAGGGACAAAATGGATCTTCAAAAACAAGTTGAATGAAAATGGGGAAGTGATTAGAAACAAGGCCAAACTTGTCTGTAAATGGTATGGTCAACAAGAAGGAATAGACTTTGAAGAAACTTTTGCTCCCGTTGCTAGACTTGAGGCCATCAGAATGTTCCTTCCTCTCTCTAGGTTTCAGAATTTCAAAGTATTTCAAATGGACGTTAAATCAGCCTTTCTGAATGGAGACTTAGAAGAAGAAGTGTACATTGAGAAACTGGATGGTTTCATTCTTGGGAATGATCCAAATCTTGTATGCAGACTAAAAAAGGCTCTCTATGGTCTTAAACAGGCTCCAAGGGCTTCGTACTACCGTTTGGACAAATACCTTCATCAACAAGGTTTTTCAAAAGGATCAACAGATAGCAATCTTTATATAAAAATTGAAAATGACAAATTTCTAATACTTGTTGTGTATGTAGATGATATTATTTTTGGCAGCAATGAAGAAGCTATGAGTCAAAGCTTTGCCTTGGTGATGCAGAAAGAATTCGAAATGTCTTTGCTTGGATAACTGACATATTTTCTTGGATTGCAAATCCAACAAAATGAAGGCGGTATCTTTGTGTCTCAAACTAAGTATCTCAAGCAGATCTTGAAGAAATATGGCATGGAAGATGCAAAACCAGTATGTACCCCTATGGTTACAGGTTGCAGCCTCAGTGCAAATGATGAATCAGCAGCAATGCATCAACCAACCTATAGATCCATGATTGGAAGTCTACTTTATTTGATAGGTACCCGACCAGACATCATGCATGCAGTGGGAATAGTTGGAAGATTTTAGGCAAATCCAAAGGAAACTCATTTTCAGGCAGTGAAGAGAATTTTCAAGTATCTTCAAGGAACTCAAAACTATGGCTTATGGTATCCTAGAGATACAGATCTCACTCTTCATGCTTATACAGATGTAGATTGGGCTGGAAGCGTGGATGACAGAAAGAGCACAAGTGGTGGTGCATTCTTTATGGGTTCCAGATTAGTATCTTGGTTCAGCAAGAAAAAGAGTTCGATTGCTTTATCCCAGCTGAAGCGGAATATGTGGCTGCTGCATCTTGCTGCACTCAACTCCTTTGGATGATGCAAACCTTGCAGGATTTTCAGATCACTTGTACACCACCTATCTCCATCTTATGTGATAATACAAGTGCAATCAGAATTTCAAAGAACCCAGTCATGCATTCAAAGACCAAGCACATACCAATCAAGTATCACTTTCTCCGAGAACAAGTGTTGGAACAAAAGGTCAAATTGGAGTATGTTCCTTCTAAGGAACAAGTTGCTGATATTCTCACCCAACCACTACCTAGGGAAAATTTTGAATACCTCAAGAAGAAGTTGGGAGTAGTTGATGCATCATCTTGCTGTTAAAAATTGTTTGTTTAAGAGAAAAATGGGTGTACGCGAGTTGCCTGAGGAGGATCCACGTACATACGCCGATTTGTGCAGAGACAGTCGCATATATGGAGGCTTGATGGATATCACTAGGGACAGGCTCTGGTTGAAGATAGTCTGATATGGGTCTGACAGAGACCATCTGGCACAGGTTCAGGGGGAGCAGATAAAATTCTAATGATGCATTGTTGGCATTATCTTAGAAGCTTTTGGTTCTAGTTCAAAACTGTTGTTGGTTTCAGGTTGAACAAATGCAAAGGGAAAACATAAGGATATCATGGTTGCTGATCTGAATAGGTGATTGACAGATGCTGCTGATATTAGTTATTGGTGACTTTCATAAGATTTTCTCTAGATATTTCATCTCTATGTCATGTATCTCTTTTATGGTGTCAAGGTCATGTAACGACCTATTTTGGTTTCCCCACTATGCCTGGGATGAAAATGTAATGTACTTGGTTGTCATATGTAAATTTCTGATGTATCCCCACTTGGTTGGGTGATGGATGTATGTATTGAGTCTTTTGGTGATAGGAAGGTCCTTTATGATGTAAGGTTCTTCTTGAAAAACATCTTTTTGTAGATCTTGCCTACAGTCAGGGGGAGCATGGTCAGCACAACAGTGCAGAGATTTCAGCATGTACTCAGGGGGAGCACAGGGTGGGCTCCAATATTGCAGCAATAATGTTGCAACTCCTGGGACTCCCTTCTTTAATCTTATCAACCCAATAGTTCGTAACAAACTTGGAAGCGACGATGTTGTATGCACAAGTAATAGCTCTTGCCGCAGCTGTCACTTGGTCAGCTGGCACAAGTCCGCTAGGGGCTCAAGCCAACTTCTATGAGATCTTAGAAGAAGCTTTGTACCTGATGGATGGAAGCTAACTCAAAGGAAGCTGATCTACTTGTAGAAAGAAATTGAAAGTCAAAGAGTAACATAAACCCTAGCAAACCCTAATTCTACCAGCTAGTCCTACTGATGCAAAGGAGAGGATGCAAACTATTGAAAAAGATGCCATTACTTCTACAAAGGTGAAATGCACATGCCTATGCTATCTCTATCTAAAGAACACATCTTTTTGTATTTTTGATTACGTTATCAAAATTATCATACATGTATTTTTAACTCGCTTCTTACTGTTCAGAGGTGGATCAAGGAGGAGAAATGCTTGGGAAAGGTTGGGAAGGTTCAGAGAGGGTCTAAGGAGTCCCTAACACCCTTCCAGAGAGTTTCACCAAGTTTGGCTATCCAACAACCTCACTTGTGAGCTTCTACAGGAAGTCTGCAGGGGTTCTACAGGATGTTTCAGGGATTTCTACAGGATGTTCAGAAATTTCTACAAGATGTTCTGACATTGGATTTTGCAAGATGGGTGAGTGAAAGAGGATGCATGAATGGATAGGGAGGTAGGGTAGGGGTCTGAGATGACCCAGTGGCTGATGGATGAAGTGATGAGAGGATGCGGAGAGCTAACTTGTCTTAAGGAAGGATAAGGAAATGGAAGAGCAAGAAGGTAGGGTTACGTGGATAGAAGAGTAGTTATGAGACGAAGAAGCTAACTAGGAGATGGAGCAGCTGGCCTAGACAAAGCTTAGGTGGATGAGAGAAAGATGGATGTGCCCTGCACAGTGTGTATTTAACTGAATCAACCAAATCCTGCACATAATCAAAATCCTAGCTAGTCTATCCAAACTGTCAACGAAACAAATGAACAACAGCTTTATTTCCAAAGAGAACCATGTATAGCACTTAATCAAAGGAACATCTAAGAAGGTCTAAACGCATGACTAACTTCTACAAATGAAAAACATTACACCAACGATTGCATGGTCAAGCAAACTAGTGTTTTTGTTGAGTGGCACTGGTTCAACAATTCCAGCCCCTGATCCAATAAGGGAGAGGTGAAACTGAGAGTGCAGGCAACCCTTTTCTGGAGCTTTTATCAATCCTCATCTTATAGAGTTTAGGTTTCTGTGATCCATATCAAGTTTGAGAGAGATTTTTCGGCGAAAATCACATGGAATATCATTTGTTGACGCGTTTCAAACCAACTAGTGTGGTTCATCGTCAGGACAAGTTGAAGAAAGAGATCCAGCCTAGCAAGTTAAATAGTCTGAGTAGAGCCTCCAACGGCTAACTTGACCAATGGCTAGTTTGACTCTAGGACCGGGGTCAAAATTTTATTAATTTAATAATTAATCTCTGAGATAAATATATAAAATTCTAATGGGTATTTAGTTAAAAATTATAAAAATTTTATAAGTTAATTAGTATTTAAAGGAAATCTAGTTAAATAAAGGACCTTATAATATATGAATAAATTGAATAAATATAAAATAATTTTACTTAAAACAATTATTATAAGTTAATTAGTTATATAAAGGGCATTATAATATCAAAATAAAATAAAATAATATCAAAAGGATGCTAGGTTAGTTAGAAAAATATTTAAAAAGTATAAGTTGATTAGAATTTAATTGGAAAATTAGTTATGTAAAGGACCTTATAATAAAATAAATATATAAAACTAATTGTAAAGGGGGGGAATATTTATCAAATTAAAAGAAAGTTAGTACCAAAGGACCTATAAGTTAAAAGAAATGAGAAAATTAAAAAAATAAATAATAATAATAATAATAAATAAATAAATAAAAAATAAAATAAAAATAAAAACAAAAATAAAAATAAAAATTAAACAAAAATAAAGATAAAAATAAAAATAAAATAAAAATAAGATAAATAAATAAATAAATCAATCAAAATCAAAATCAAAATAAAATAAAAGTAAAATAATAATAATAATAATAATAATAATAATAAATTAAAAACAACAATAATAATAATAATAATAAAAATAAAAATAAAACAAAAATAAACATAAAAATAAAAATAAAAATAAAATAAAATAAGATAAATAAATAAATAAAAATCAAAATAATAAAAAAATAATAGATAAATAAATAAATAAATAAAATAAATAAATAAATAAGTAAATAAATGAGTTAAAAACAATCAAGGAGGAGGGCGGAAAAACAACTAGGTAGGGAGTGCTGGGACCCAACACCTACTGATTTTCCAGCCATCCTCCTATTGAGATTGCATGGCCTCTTTTCAATCTCAAGCGCTTCCCAAAATTTACGATGATGGAAATGTGAAATCTTAGCAATAACACTAGCCTCCTCAATACAAACATGATGATTGGTTTTCTCAGCATGTTTAGCTAAAGCGGAAGACTTAGCTCTCCTATGCCTAAGGTCCGCTGCATGCTCGCTAATCCTTTGATTAATGGAGTGACCAGTCTCCCCAATATAGGGGGTCCCATAGGAACAAGGGATCATATAAACACCTTTCATATCCTTAGGGTCGATAGGATCCTTCACCGATCTGAGGGACATATGAATGGTGTTCAAGGGCCTAAAAGTCACAGGGATAATATGCTTCCTGAGAATCCTACCAATTCTCTCAGTGACCCCCTGAACATACGGAATATGGACACGTGGAATTCGTTCCTTTGGTTCCCTTTTAGTCAGAGAATTCTTGGAAGCTTTAAGGAAAGCCTTCTCACCCATGCATCTACTATAACCATTCTCAACAAAGACATCAAGCAGATGGGAGTTTTCTTTCTCAAAGCTCTTCTTGTCTGAGATACTTAGGGCCCGAGTAGCAAGGGTATTGAGAACACCCATCTTTTGAGCCCGGAAATGGTCGGAACTGGCATGAAGATACTGCTCCGTATGAGTTTTCTTCCGAAAAACTTGATGGGCGAGGGAACCATCACTATTCTTAGAAATAAGAATATCAAGGAATGGAAGGCATCCATCAACTTCCTGCTCTTTAGTGAACTTAATGGCTGAGGATTGATTGTTGAGATGATTAAAGAAGAGATCAAGCTCAACCTGGCCATGAGACCAGATGACATTGGTGTCATCCACAAACCTTTTCCACAGCTTTGGAAAAAGTCGGGAAGAGCTCAGAGCCTTGGACTCAAAATCCTCCATAAACATATTAGCAATGACAGGGGAAAGGGGGAAACCCATCACAACCCCACAGGTTTGCTCGAAGAACTCTCCCTCAAAACTGAAGAAGGTAGAGGTGAGACAGATCTCAACCAAACTGGCCGTGTCAGGATCTGTTATGCGGTTGATCACCTCCATGGCCTCATTAATAGGGATGCAAGTGAACAGGGAGACAACATCAAAACTAATAAGAATGTCCCGAGGTTTAAGCTTAATGTCCTTAAGTTCTTCAATAAAGGAAGCAGAGTCCTTTACGAAGGACTTCGTATGACCAACTAAGGGCTTAAGCTTTAACGCAAGGAACTTCACAAGAAGGTAGGTAGGACCTCCAATGGTGTTGACGATGGGCCTTAAAGGGGCTCCTTCCTTGTGAATCATGGGGAGACCATAGATTCTTGGAGTAATAGGGTTTCTTTCAATAAGTTTCTGGTGCAAGGAACTTATTGAGCCAATGGACTTAATGGTCAAAGCCACATTCCTAGCAACCTTCTTCAACGGATTTTTGGGGAGCTTTTTGTAGCTACCACTATTATGAAGGTGATCCAACATCTTGCTGCGGTAATCAACCTTATTAAGAATGACGGCAGCACCACCGTTGTCTGCCTTAAGAACAACGATATCCTTGTTCTGGTTTAAGGATCTGAGAGCTAAAGATTCTTCCTTGCTAAGGTTGCTCTTAGGCGGCCTAGCCTTTCTCAAGGCAACAACACAATCCTGCCTAATAGTATCCTTGATCCTATCAGGCAAACCTGTGATCCCAAACTCAATATCACAAATAATATCCTCCACGGGGATTTTTCTAGGGGCTAAGGCAAAATTTAATCCTTTGCGGAGAACATTAAAAATAGAAGGGGGAAAATCGAAACTGGAAAGATTTATAACCCTGTTATTAGAATGAGAAGAAAGGGAAAGATTATTAATACCAGAGGTCCTCCCATTCTTATTATTTTTCCTGTTAGAGGCGTTGGTGTTACTCTTGACCATACAGTTATTAATTATAATTATTAATAATACTATTATTATTATTACTACTAATATTATTATTATTATTAATACCACAAATATTGTTATTATTATCATAATTAATAATGTCATTATTCTTATTATTATTCTTACTTATATTACAATTATTATCAATATTCATGTTATTAATGAATTTATTACTATTATAAGTAGTGTTATTGTTATTATTAATAAAATTATTATTATAAATCATATTATCGTTATTATTATTGTTTATATTATTATTATAATCCTTATTATAAGTAGGATTATAATAATAATATAAACAATAATAATAACGATAATATGATTTATAATAATAATTTTATTAATAATAACAATAACACTACTTATAATAGTAATAAATTGATTAATAACATGAATATTGATAATAATTGTAATATAAATAAGAATAATAATAAGAATAATGACATTATTAATTATGATAATAATAACAATATTTGTGGTAATAATAATAATAATAATAATATTAGTAGTAATAATAATAATAGTATTATTAATAATTATAATAATAACTGTATGGTCAAGAGTAACACCAATGCCTCTAATAGGAAAAATAATAAGAATGGGAGGACCTCTGGTATTAATAATCTTTCCCTTTCTTCTCATTCTAATAACAGGGTTATAAATCTTTCGAGTTTGATTTTCTCCCTTCTGTTTTTAATGTTCTCGGCAAAGGATTAAATTTTGCCTTAGCCCCTAGAAAAATCCCCGTGGAGGATATTATTTGTGATTTTGAGTTTGGGATCAGAGGTTTTCCTGATAGGATCAAGGATACTATTAGGCAGGATTGTGTTGTTGCCTTGAGAAAGGCTAGGCCGCCTAAGAGCAACCTTAGCAAGGAGGAATCTTTAGCTCTCATATCCTTAAACCAGAACAAGGATATCGTTGTTCTTAAGGCAGAAAAGGGTGGTGCTGTCGTCATTCTTAATAAGGTTGATTACCGCAGCAAGATGTTGGATCACCTTCATAATAGTGGTAGCTACAAAAAGCTCACCAAAAATCCGTTGAAGAAGGTTGCTAGGAATGTGGCTTTGACCATTAAATCCATTGGCTCGATAAGTTCCTTGCACCATAAAATCATTTGAAAGAAACCCTATTACTCCAAGAATCTATGGTCTCCCCAAGATTCACAAGGAAGGAGCCCCTTTAAGGCCCATCGTCATCACCATTAGAGGTCCTACCTACCTTCTTGTGAAGTTCCTTGGGTTAAAGCTTAAGCCCTTAGTCAGTCATACATAGTCCTTCATAAAGGACTCTGCTTCCTTTATTGAAGAACTCAAATACATTAAGCTTGAACCTGGGACATTCTTGTTAGTTTTGATGTTGTCTCCCTGTTCAATTGCATCCCTATTAATGAGGCCATGGAGGTGATCAACCGCCTAATAGATCCTGACATGGCCAGGTTGGTTCAGATCTGTCTCACCTCCACCTTCTTTAGTTTTGAGGGAGAGTTCTTCGAGCAAAACTGTGGGGTTGCGATGGGCTCCCCCCTTTCCCCTGTCGTTGCTAATCCGTTTATGCAGGATTTTGAGTCCAAGGCTCTGAGCTCTTCCCGGATTTTTCCAAAGCTGTGGAAAAGGTTTGTGGATGACACCAATGTCATCTGGTCTCATGGCCAGGTTGAGCTTGATCTCTTCTTTAATCATCTCAACAATCAATCCTCAGCCATTAAGTTCACTAAAGAGTAGGAAGTTGATGGATGCCTTCCATTCCTTGATATTCTTAGTTCTAAGAATAGTGATGGTTCCCTCGCCCATCAAGTTTTTCGGAAGAAAACTCATATGGAGCAGTATCTTCATGCCAGTTCCCACCATTTCCTGGCTCAAAATATGGGCGTTCTCAATACCCTTGCTACTCGGGCCCTAAGGATCTCAAACAAGAAGAGCTTTGAGAAAGAAAAATCCCATCTGCTTGATGTCTTTGCTGAGAATGGTTATAGTAGATACATGGGTGGGAAGGCTTTCCTTAAATCTTCTTGGAATTCTCTGACTAAAAGGGAACCAAAGGAACGAATTCCAGGTGTCCATATTCCGTATGTTCAGGGGGTCACTGATAGAATTCATAGGATTCTCAAGAAGCATAGTATCCCTTTGACTTTTAGGCCCTTGAACACCATTGGTATGTCCCTCAGATCGGTGAAGGATCCTATCGACCCTAAGGATATGAAAGGTGTTTATATGATCCCTTGTTCCTGTGGGACCCCCTATATTGGGGAGACTGGTCGCTCCATTAATCAAAATATTAGCGAGCATGCAGTGGACCTTAGGCATAGGAGAGCTAGGTCTTTCGCTTTAGCTGAACATGCTGAGAAAACCAATCATCATGTTTGTATTGAGGAGGCTAGTGTTATTGCTAAGATTTCGCATTTCCATCATCGTAAATTTAGGGAAGCGCTTGAGATTGAAAAGAGGCCATGCAATCTCAATAGGGAAGATGGCTGGAAAATCAGTAGGTGTTGGGTCCCAACACTCCCTACCTAGTCGTTTTTCAGCCCTCCTCCTTGATTGTTTTTTACTCATTTATTTACTTATTTATTTATTTATCTTATTTTATTTTATTTTTATTTTATTTATTTATTATTAGTATTTTATTTTATTTTATTATTTATTATTATTATTATTATTATTATTATTATTTTATTATTATTATTATTTTACTTTTATTTTATTTATTTTTTTATTTTTATTTTTTATTTTTTATTTATTTATTTATTATTTTTATTTTATTTTATTTTTATTATTATTTGTTGATTTATTTAATTTAATTTATTTTTTTTAATTTTCTCATTTTTTTTTTAACTTACAGGTCCTTTGGTACTAACTTTCTTTTCATTTTATAAATATTCCCCCCCTTTACAATTAGTTTTATATATTTATTTTATTATAAGGTCCTTTACATAACTAATTTTCCAATTAAATTCTAATCAACTTATACTTTTTAAATATTTTTCTAATTAACCTAGCATCCTTTTGATATTATTTTATTTTATTCTGATATTATAATGCCCTTTATATAACTAATTAACTTATAATAATTCTTTTAAGTAAAATTATTTTATATTTATTCATATATTATAATGTCCTTTATTTAACTAGATTTCCTTTAAAAACTAATTAACTTATAAAAATTTTATAATTTTTAACTATACCCATTAGAATTTTATATATTTATCCCAGAGATTAATTATTAAATTAATAAAATTTTGACCCCGGTCCTAGAGTCAAACTAGCCGTTGGTCAACTTAGCCGTTGGAGGCTCTGCTCAGACTATTTAACTTGCTAGGCTGGATCTCTTTCTTCAACTTGTCCTGACGATGAACCGCACTAGTTGGTTCGAAACACGTCGACAAATGATATTCCATGTGATTTTCGCTAAAAAATCTCTCTCAAATCCTCATCTTATCAAGCTATTCTACACATCTGAAGCAATTCTATTCCTCAACAACGACCTACTTAACCAACACAACTAAATCTAGCTCAACAAACTTCGTTTCAAATGCATAAAAGAAAAATCACAGTGCTGAAAGGAAAGATAACAATACAAATAAGGAGGCCATAGGCTCTCAGGTTGGGCCCAACCCCGAGAGCTATGGCTCCTATAAAAACTCAGAGCTGATATCAAATCTGACTGCTTCCCATTATCAAAAAATAATCATAAGTCAAGAGTTATGCCAATAATTGCTACAAAAGAACAAAACATAGCTAGCAACACGAAGTGCAGATTATGCAAGAGTTTTTCAAAAAATTCCTTTTCGAAGGCTGAAGCCTTAACATTTATATACTACGAGGCCCTAACTGGCCTTCTAAATCTATGGGACTTGGCTGCCCAAACTGTGAGTGAACAACTCCTTCTAAGAAATCTGCTTGACTGCCTTCTAGATCTGGTCTTGGTGGCCTTTGGAGCTCGGAGTTGGGGGTGAAGATCCTGAGGGAGGCTATTTAATGCCATAGACAACCCCCTACGAATCCTCAACCCAAGCTTGGCTATCTCATAGCCCATGTCTGCTCGGTTTTGCTTCAACATGTGTCAAAAAATCCTGAAATGAGCACGTGTTAGCCACCTAGGAATAGTGACTACCCTTATTCGTACAAATGACATAAACATACTAAAAAATAATGCATAAGTTATGAAAAATGAAGGATTGAACAAGGGTAGTTAGGCCAAATGAGCCCAAAATGTTACCAAATTTGGGGCTCATCATCACCCCCCTACTAAAATGATTGCTCATCCTTGAGCAACTAATCCAGCTCCTCGTCCTTCATTGCTTTCACCGCCACTCTCACATCCCAGGCTTCTGAAGTAGTATCCTCCTCACTGTCATGGAACCCGGCCTTCTTTTCCACCTCTTCCCATTGCTCATGTTCTTCTTTTTCTGTGGTTCCTTCTACCAATCCTAGAAGCAAAGGTGGGCTTAGCTTGAGGCCAATCCAGCTGGCCTAGAGGTTCTGCATGGACTTCTTGTAGAGAGGTACCCGTACTAGGCCCTCCCTCATTCTAGTTGGAGTGTGATACTCCCTGATTTTGAGGCTGTGGGACAATGTGTTCCACCTCCGAGTGCGAGCATGAACACAATTGTCCCCTAGTAGTCGCTCCATATCCTCGAAATGTGCTATAGCCTGAGCCTGCTGATCCATATATTTTAGTAAAGCCTGTGGGTTGGTTGTTAGGTGATGGTGGGCAGATATCAATGTAGTGGGGTCCCCTGGCTCTGCTCTGATTAACAGTGGTTCATGTAAATCTCGGTTCATAACATCTTTGACCTCTGTCGCTCTCTTCTCTTCGTGGTTTAACGAAGAGGTAAATGCCATCAGCTGCATATCTCCCACAACTTTGTTGGGATCCTATGAAGTTATATTAGGAAGGGACAAATTATGGAGGTAGAACTCTGACAGCTTGGCCTTGTCCTCTGAGGAGCTGCTGTTGCATAAATCTGTGAACTGCTAGGGGTTTTGGATCTGGGAGATACCCCTCTACGCTAATGCATTAATCTGGAATTGTAGCCACTGGTCCCGTAGACCTGTATAGGCCATAAGATTTGGCCGGCTGCCTACATTGTAGAGCATCCATAGCCCAACTGGCCATGCAGGCTAGTTGTGCCTCTTTTTCTTGCAACTGCTGTTTGAGAGCTTGTATATCTATGTTTGCTTACAATTCCCTTTCCCGTAGATGCTGGTTTAGTTCCTCAGGACCAGCTTGCATTCCTTCTTTGCCTTGAGGTTCTGCTGTAGTGTCCTCTGATGTTGTGCCCCTTTCTTTCCTCTATCCCTGTAGCTGCAGTTTGAGCTTCTCATTCTCTTCCTGTAGAAATACTCGCTGGCAGTTTTCCATGTGTTTGGCCATAGCTAATTCCCTTCTGGCCTCCTTGATTTGTTCCTCCAAGGGGCCTATATCTGCTACTCCTTTAGATTTAGCTATCCTCATCCACGTGTGGGTCTGTACTCTTTCTTCTTCTAATGCAAAGAAGAGCGGTACTATGAATTTTTGTGGGATAATTTTCCCAGCCTCCAAAACAGTTATAATAAGAGCTCAAGCTGGGCTGGGGGCTAGGCTCCATGATGTGTTCTACCTCTGCTTCCCTTTGTGGTGAGGTGGCTACCTCCCCCTCCATTCTTTCTGTCTCCTTGAGCTTGGCTAAAGTTTCCTGTAGAACTGCTTCAGCGTCCTGTAGAGGGGTTTCTGACGCTGACCTTTCCATTCTCTCCCTCTAGGTAGTTGTCTTGGGTCTCCCCCACTCATAAGTGACTGATACTTTGGAGGGGGACTTCTCCCTTGGTGAGGTAGGGGTGTCTTCGATGGTAATTGGGTCTTTAGATGGAGGTTGGGGCCTGCTAGTTTTAATTCTCACACTTCTCCTCGCTTTGAAATACAGAGGAGTCTCCCTTTTGCATTTCTCCTTTGGCTTGGTAGAGCTACCTAGGGTGGCCAGCACAGCTACTACCTCCCGAGCAAGAATTTCAGCCGTCTTCTCCTTTTGTGTTCTTTTCTCAGGACTTCCTGTAGAAAGCCCTGTCGTGGCTGATTTCTGGCTTCCTTTAGAAGCCGTTTTCAATTTTCCTGTAGAAACAGATGGCACCGTTTTAGCCTGCTTGGCTGAGGGTGCTTTTTCTTTCAATATTGCTGAGGTTGCCTTAGAGCTGCCCTCACTGACATGGACCTTTTCAGTCCTCTCCACCCTGCTCTGTAGTCGTTTCTCCCTGGGGGTTAATGTGGTTTTGTCACCCTCTCTCTTGGCAGCTTGTTTTTCCTCTTGTTTTCCCTTGTGCTCTTCCTTTGGTGCTTTGGCCATGGTTTCTTGGCCTTTCTCTTTCTTCTATGTTTGAATTGGTTCCTTCTCCTCGCTGCTGGAGGAGGTGAGCTCCTCAACCAGCACTCGGATATCATCATCCTTAGTCAAATTTCGAAAGGTTTCCTAGGAGAGAGGGACGACATACGTGTGAAGTGCATCTTCCACGAGGAGCTTAATGAGCCCATGATGGGCTATCTGATCTAGCGTCCCCTCTCTCAACTTAGTGGCACACTCGGTCATGGACTATAGGAGGAAGTAAGGGATGCTCAACTTTTTCTCTGAGGGTAGGTCCATTTGGTGCCTAAGTTCTGTGAGCAACCGAAAATGGTATCCATACACGATGCTAAACTGCCCCTCGCATGTGATATACTTCATAATTTGGAGGCTGACCTCACTCCAGAATGGCTGTAGGCTAGTTCTTCACACTCCATTCTTGTCTTCTGAGAATTTCTCCTCTGGCAAAAAGAATTCCTTCTTAGCGTTCTGGCCCAGTTTTCTCTCCTCCTTATCCCAAGGTACCCCCATCGGTAGATCAGTGACCCTGCTAATGAACTGTGGGGTGAGTCTGAGGGTCAAACCCCTAAAGTTGACAACAGCCAACGTTTTGGACTTTGGCTGCAAGGATCACAAGAATTCCTCTGCAACCTCGTCATCGTGACCTTGAAGCTTGTCACAGAATGACATCCACCATGCACGAGAAAACAGGTCTACCACCTCAGGGGTTTCCCGTAGCTTCTTTGAGTCTGTAGGCTCTTTCCTAGTGAACCCAGCCAGTATGGTAAAAGCTCGCTGTGTTGGCCTAAGCTGGCTGGCGCATATAAAAAGATGGATCTTTGGGATTTCCTTAGACAGAGCGCAGGGTTACGCCTCTATCATGTACATAGTTTATAAATTCACGACTGTTTATGGGTGAGCCTTGACAGTGGCTCAATTATGAACCAAACGTTGTAGAATATCCCGCATACGCACTACGATGACAATTCTCATGCAGAAATAAGAAGACACTTGGAAATTCATGCACAAGACTGAAATTTATGGTTTTCTAACCCTTTGATACGTCGACTTCAGCACCTTTCGAACCAATTGCATGGGAGGAATATGTTCAGGCTTACCTCGTTCTATACTTGCCACCTTTGACGTGAACAGTTTAATTTCTCCGTAACGTTGAGTTTCCTGTAGCGCAACTTCCTATAGCGCAGCTTCCTGTAGAAGTCATGCATGAGTTCTGGGGAGTGCTTCAGTGGTTCTGGGCCTTCTGTGCAACAACAGGACATTTGAACAGGCCGAGAACTCGGAGTATCAACCCTCAGGAAATTGCGGATGCGTACTTGGCTGCAAAGCAGTTGGGAATAAATGAGTGTAGTGCGCCATACGCGATCTAGGTGGTAGATTTGAATCTCTGCGGAACTCGTGGCGCGGGGGTGAGCTATCCTCGTCGGCTTATTGGCCGACGTCACCTGTGATCATTCCACTGCATGTCTGCCTGACCGCCGAATCATTCCCTGCATATCTACCACCACCACTCCTGTTAGATCACCGCTTCTCTCTGACTGGACTCTTCCCACGTGTACATTTCCTACCTCGTCGACACACCCAACGCTTTTCGGATCAGACGAGGCCATCGGGCTGGTTGTGGTGGCCAGTTGAAGGGCTACCCAACTTGCTCAACCCATTCATTTTCATATTTACACACATTTTAAAGCATTATTCATGTAATTTGACGAAACAGGGTGAGGCACTTACCTGTGCGGCCATGACGTTATTTTTGTCATGCTTCAGGACAAGGGTGACGGATCCGCTTTTTGCCGCTTCGTGCACAGGCATGGGAGCTCCTTTTCGCTAATTGCTGCTAGTTACGAGACCGGTTGCTTGGCTGTGGATGGTGCATGTGCCGACTCACGGGTTTTAGGTATCTTCATGACGTGCGCTCTAGCCGGATCAACTGCTACAGGATTCCTGTAGGACATCCTGTAGCTGTTTCTCCTCCTCGAGTGCATGCTAAAACAATGGAGTCACATTCATAGTTGTAGGGTCTTCGGATTGCCTTGACAGGTAGTGCAGTGGCCTCTGCATGCTTTGTTTTTGATTTGAAAATGATTTCTTCTGAGAGTCCAACGTTCTAGTTTGACTGCGCAGGTATTTCAATCGTATGGCAGCAATGGTGGTGGAAGGAGGCGACAACAGTGGGTGATGGAGAAAAACATTGGTTGCATGCCCCCTTATTGGACTTCGGTCTTCAAATTCTTCTACAGAGTCGGTCTTGGCCCGTCCCAAGATTCTACAGGAAGTTTCCTGTAGAAATATAGAACTTCCTGTAGAAAGTCTTGTAGCTTCCTGTAGGAGGCTAAACTATGACCAGACTGTGCCCAAACCTTGGAGGAGATGAGTGTTTCTGGAGGGAGTGCTGGTGAGGTCACCTGGTAGCATGGTAGGGATCCTTATCCTTGAGTTGAGAGGCCTCCTTTTCTGCATGGAATACCTGCAACCTGCATTAATTTCCAAAGCTTGAGCCCGTTTTTCTGTTTCTGCCTTTTTTCTTTTTCTTTTCCTTGGTTTTTTTTTTTTTCTCTTTTTTTTTGAGGAGACAGCAGGGGTGCCTCAATGAGGTTTTCACCCCTACTATCTGCCTTGGGTGCCTCATAGAGGTTTTCACCCAAGGTTCTTTTTGTTTTTATTCCAATTTTTTTAGAGAGACAGCAGGGGCACCTCAATGAGGTTTTCACCCCTACCATCTGCCTTGGGAGTCTTAGAAAGGTTTTCACCCAAGGATCTTTATATTATGATTTTTTTTTTGGATGCTCAGGGTATGCCCAAAACAGAGGCAGAACCCTTCTTTATGACCAGCACTAATTTTTCCACAGTTTTGATGAACTCTTGCCTCGAAAGAGGTTTCCTATAGATCTTTAGTTGATGCCCATTGACGAGCATGGGGATGGCTTCCTCATCGATGGTCCGAATAAGAACAGACCCATTATCATTACACTTCTCCACTGCATATGGCCCTAACCATCTTGTCCTCAGCTTCCCCTTGAAATCCTTGTGTCTGGAATCATCCAACAGTGCCCAATCTCCCGGTTGGAATTTCTTGTCATTGAGGTTCCGGTCATGCCATATCTTTCTCTGAAGTTGAACCACTTCTGAGTGGAGAAGGGCCTGCATTCTATGTTCATCTATCCATTCAGCTGCAATAACCTTTCTTTTTGGGCATGGCTGAGATCTAGGTCCAGCTGAGATTCCATCCTCAATGTGTTGTACTCGGACTCAATTGACAGCAAAGCTCTCTTCCCATAGACCAGTTCATAAGGTGTGAAACCGGTTGGGGTCTTCTAAGTGGTGTTGTAAGCCCAGGTGGCCTCCACCAGTTGATCTACCCAATCCTTTTTGCTGCTGCTCACCACCTTAGTCAAAATCCCTTCTAATGCTCTATTGGTGACTTCCACCTACCCATTTGCTTGAGGATGATAGGGGGTGGAAGTCGTATGCTTTATCTTTTGATGAGCCAGCAAATCTTCCATTAAGTTGGAGGTGAACTGGCTTCCTTGATCGGTGACTAGCTCTCTTGGGTAGCCAAATTTGTAGAAGATGTCTTCTCTTAAGAACTTAGCCACCTTTTCTTCTGTCACTACTTTGATTGCCTTGGTTTCTGCCCACTTTGTCAGATAGTATGTGCACACAATGGTGTAAGACCTTTTCCTTGAAGGAGGATTGATAGGACCCAAAAAATCCATGCCCCACTTCTCAAATGGTTCAAGAGTCACTTGAGGTTGGAGAGGCATTTCGTCCCTTGGGGTTGGCTTCCCCATCCTTTGGCATCGGTCACATTGGATGATATATCTTTTGACATCTTGATGAAGTGTGGGCCAATAGTAGCCTGCCTATAGAATTTTGAAGGCAGTCCTCTTGGCTGCAAAATGTCCTCCACAAGGCCCGTCATGCTAGGGTAGGAGGATTTCAAAGACTTCCTCCTCCCTTACACAACGACTTAAGATCTGATCGGGGCCAAGTTTGAATAGGTTACCCCCGATCCAAGTGAACGAGGCACTCTTCCTTACAATTCTGCTTTTCTCTTTGGAAGATAGATGCGGAGGGAACTGTGATGAGACCAGATAGTTTTCTATATCAGCAAACCATGGGGAGAGTACTAAGATAGAAAATAGATGTTCATCTGGCATCTGGTCGTCCACTGTTCCATCTTCACCTGCAGGTAAATCCAATCTAGACAAGAAGTCAGCAACAACATTTTCTTTACCTAGTTTGTCAACGATAGTCAAATCAAACTGCTGCAACAGAAGTAACCATCTAATAATATGAGCATTGACATCTGGTTTATTCATTAAATATCTAATTGCAGCATGAACAGTATGTACAAATGTTTGACAGCCAGTGATGTAGTGTCGGAACTTGTTTAGGGCATGGACCACGGCCAAGAACTCTTTCTCACTTACAGTATAGTTCAGTTCTACCTTGGATAAGTTTTTGCTGACAAAGTATATGGCATATGGGAGTTTTTGTTCAACCTGTCCTAAGGCTGCCCCTATGGATTTGTTCGAGGCATCAGTGTGGATGTGGAAAGGTAGGGCCCAGTTTGGACCTCTTAATATCGGGGTGGACACCAACTTATCCTTTAATTCATTCAGAGCCCTTTGACAGCCGTCCGTCCATTTGAACTCAACATCTTTTGCTAAGAGGCCAAACAGTGGCGAGGCTAGCTTACCGAAATCTTCAATAAATCTTCTATAATATCCTGCTAAGCCTAGGAAACTCCGAACATCTCTTACTTTCTGAGGAGGTGGAACCTTTTTGATGAGAGCAATTTTATTAGGATCCACCTGCAATCCTTGGCGAGAAATGGTATGTCCTAGCACGGTCCCTTCAGTCATCAAGAATTCACATTTTTCCGAAATAAGGGACAGGTTCATCTCAATGCACTTGGTTAGGACTTTTCCCAGATTGGACAATGCTTCTTAGAAGTTGGACCCATAGGGAGTGAAGTCATCCATATAGATTTCCACTGAATCATGGACCAGCTCAGAAAAGATGCTTAATACTGCTCTTTGGAAAGTGGCAGGAGCGTTGCATAGGCCAAAGGGAAGGACTCGGTAAGCAAAGGTACCCCAGGGACAATTGAAGGTGGTCTTATCTTGGTCTTCCGGGCTGATTTGGATCTGGTTATACCTACTGAACCCATCTAGGAAAGAGAAAAACTTCTTCCCCGCTAGTCCATCCAACACTTGATCTATGAAAGGCAGAGGAAAGTGGTCCTTCTTGGTGGCTTTGTTCAGTTCTCGGTAGTCCACACAGATTCCCCACTTTCCATTTTTCTTGGGTACCAACACCAAAGGGGACATCCATTCGCTATCCGAGATGGGGTAGATGAATCCTGCATCCAACAGTTTTTGCACTTCTTCTTTGACAATGTCCTTAAGGGCTGGATTCGTTCTTCTCTGAGGTTGCCTGACCGGTTTACAATCTTCTTTGATGTAGATGTGATGGGTATAGACTGAAGGGTGGACTCCTTTCATCTCCTTATAGCTCCAAGCGAAAGCATCTAGATGACTGGCCAACAGACTATACAGCTCCTTTTCCTAGGAAGGAGATAGGGAGGAGCTGATATTTAACCTTCTCTTGGGGCCAAACTCCACATTTTTGACCCTGGGAGAGAGTGGATCGGTCACACAAAGGTCCACTAAGGTGCTGGCTTGAGTATCTTCCACCAATTTCTCTAAGGACAATGCACTGGGAGGCAGATTCTGAATCAAGGTCTCACTCAAATCATCCTCAGTTTGAGGACCTCCCCTAGTGGTCTCTAAGGTGAACAAGGGTGCAGAGTACACCTCATAATCTTCTCCTTCTTCCAACCAAAGTGGTATGTCATGCTCTAATAGAGGTTGGGAAGGAGGGTATAGGACTAGCTGCTTGGACATAGGACCATTTTTGATGGTCATGTTTCCTGCTCGGTAGCTTATGTAAGCATCCGTAGTGGCTAGCCAAGGTCTTCCCAAAATAAGGGGGTATCCGGTAAGCTTTGCCTTTGGCTGAAGAACCAAGAAGTCTGCAAGATACTCCCAAGAGCCAACAGAGACCAAGACATCCTCCACAATCCCTTTGGGAGTCACGGTGGAGCGATCTGCCAACTGCAGGACTGACGAGGTCTTCCTTAAGGAACCTTGAAGGTTGAGTTTGAGCATGGTATCCTTGGTCATCACATTAATGGCAGCCCCTAAATCAATCAAAGTGTGGGGTATGATGGTGCCATTGATGTGGACATCAACTACAAGACTCCCAGGATCCAAATACTTTGGACATATTACTTGCCCCAACATAAGATCAGACAGTTTTCCTATGACATTGATGTTTGAGGCATCTCTTTTTCGCCTGCCTGGGTGCCTGAAACACTTTTCCTTAACCAATTTGTTGTATATCGGTACATATTTGATGGCTTGGAGAAGTAATATTCTTACACACAACTATTTGAGTTCTCCCAGAAGCTCATTCTCCTCCGGGTCGGGTTGTTTGGTTACTGTTAGTCTCTCAGGAAAGGGTGGAGTGGTCTTGGATTCACTTTCCTATTTATCTTCCTCGTCCTCTAGGGGAGGAGGTTGGCAATCCGAAAGAGTCTTCCCGGATCGCAGGTTGATCTCCTGGATCTCCATAGCATAGGTAGGGCAGGTTATTTCCTCGGTATATACCTGCTGGGCCTGTCGATTATTGGGGTTCTAGATCGGTTGAGCAAGCATTTGGGGTTGTCTCGGAGGAGCAGGAGGTAATGGTTGTGGTTGAGCTAGTGGTGGAGGCAAAATGGCGGGAGGAGTGTTGTACTGGGGTCTCCACCCCGGTTGAGGTGCATTCCACTGAGGCTGTGGCTGGATATGTAAGTGAAACGAATGAGTAGTGGGCTGAGTATGGTATTGAGGTGGGTAAGACCATGGAGGAGGCACAGAGTAGGGAGGATGAGCAGGGGTACCCCAAAAAGGCATAGGAGTAGATTGGTTGGGGTTATAATAGGTTTGGGATGTCCCTTGCATCTCTTGCTGGTAAGGTCTAGGTCCATGCGGCCTTCTTTGGTTGAGGAAGTAGAGAGGTTCAGTGGGTGCCTCAGTTCCTTTGTACACTGCCTTAAACCCAGGTAAGGTTGGGCATTGGTTTGTTTGGTGGTCCTCCTCACAAACGAAGCATACCTCCACCCAGTGTAAGGGACACTCGTTCTTAGGGTGCTTCCTTGTACACCTAGGACAGAAGATGGCCAAAGCCCTCTCAGCTTCCTCTTTCTTTTGCTAGATTTAGAATGTATCAAGTTGCATGGCAATGGTCTATCTCACCTCACTTTTGAGGTCCTCGAGCTGATTAACAACTCATGCTTGGAGAAAGTAGCACTAGCTGAAAGGGGGTTTCCCCTACCTCTTTTTCGGGTTGCCCTAGAGTGGTTTCTAAACACAGTCTTTATATCCTCGTAAGGTAGTTGGTAGATGTATCCTCCAGCTAGCATGTGAAGGGTATCTAGGAGGTCTTCAGGGAATCCTCGGAGTAGGACCAACTTGAGAGGTTCAGGGTCGAGTGTGCACCTGGCCCGTTTATAGCTAAGTTGGAATCTTTCCTCATAATCTTCTAAAGACTCATCATTTCCCATGGTCATCCGAAAGATCTCTCCCTTGGCTTCCTTAGACGTATAGTAGTCCCGGTATTTGGTATTGAAAGCTTGTTTCATCTGAGCCCAAGTGGTGATACTGTTTCTAGGTAATCCCATGAACCAGAGTAATGCAACATTCCTTGAGGGTAGAGGGAAAAAGTTTCAGTTTTTGCTCATCTTCTGTATAGTCATAGGTTCGACAAAGGACAACAAACTCAAACAAGAAGGTATCAGGGTCTTCAGTAGTCAATCCATGGAAGTGAGGTAAAGCGGAGAGGCTTATCTTTTTCATTTTCATGTCTCCATTGGTCTCTCGGATGGGAAAGGCACCTTTTATTCTCTAATCTTCTCTTCCATCTTCAGCCATGGCTTAAGGTGGAGTGGTTTCTAACTCTTCTTCTGGTATAGGATCTTCGTATATCTTAGGAGGCTCGCCTATAGGTTCTTCTGGATCACTCTCACCAAAGAAGAGAGAAGGGTGACTTAGTTAAGTGGTGGGGGTGTTGGGTAAGAATTTGCCGTTTTTATCTCTGTTCCGACGAGGCATGAAATGGAAAGGTTGTTGATTGCTTTTTGCTTTTTATACTTGTACCTGCAAAACTAAAATAGATTGAACTACAACTAGCTATCTTGCTGAAATGAAGATGCAGAATTGAAATGAAAGTACGAAAGGACTAAGCTACGTTGCTCAAACGAAATTGCAGGAATGAAATGCTAGTCTACGCTTGCAGAATTGAAATTTCTAGTCTACGCTTGCAGAATTGAAATTGCTAATCTATGAAAGTAGGAAATATCTATTTTACTTTTGCAGAATGGAAATGAAATAAACTATTTAGCAGAAGGCGAGTGTAGAAAAATAGAAGAAAAGCAACAATCACCAATACTTTGACGCTTCCCCAGCAACGGCGCCAAAAAGATGGTGGGCTCCAGTATTGTAGAAATAATGGTACAACTCCTGGGACTCCCTTCTTTACTCTTATCAACCCGGTAGTTCGTAACAAACTTGGAAGCGACGGTGTTGTATGCATAAGTACTAGCTCTTGCCGCAACTGTCACTTGGTCAGCTGGCGCAAGTCCGCTAGGGGCTCAAGCCAACTTCTATGAGCTCTTAGAAGAAGCTTTGTACCTGATGGATGGAAGATAACTCAAAGGAAGTTGATCTACTTGCAGAAAGAAACTGAAAGTCAAAGAGTAACATAAACCCTAGCAAGCCCTAATTCTACCAGCTAGTCCTACTGATGCAAAGGAGAGGATGCAAACTATTGAAAAAGATGCCATTACTTCTACAAAGGTTAAATTCACATGCCTATGCTATATCTATCTAAAGAACACATCTTTTTGTATTTTTGATTACGTTATCAAAATTATCATACATGTACTTTTAACTGGCTTCTTACTGTGCAGGGGTGGATCAAGGAGGAGAAATGTTTGGGAAAGGTTGGGAAGGTTCAGAGAGGGTCTAAGGAGTCCCTAACACCCTTCTAGAGAGTTTCACCAAGTTTTTCTATCCAGCAACCTCACTTGTGAGCTTCTACAGGAAGTCTGCAGGGGTTCTACAGGATGTTTCAGGGATTTCTACAGGATGTTCAGAAATTTCTACAGGATGTTCTGACATTGGATTTTGGAAGATGGGTGAGTGAAAGAGGATGCATGAATGGATAGGGAGGTAGGGTAGGGGTCTGAGATGACCCAGTGACTGATGGATGAAGTGATGAGAGGATGCGGAGAGCTAACTTGTCTTAAAGAAGGCTAAGGCAATGGAAGAGCAAGAAGGTAGGGTTACATGGACAAAAGAGTAGTTGTGAGACGAAGAAGCTAAGTAGGAGATGGAGAAGCTGGCCTGGATGAAGCTTAGGTGGACTAGAGAAAGATGGATGTGCCCTGCACAATGTGTATTTAACTGAATCAACCAAATCCTCCACATAATCAAAATCCTAGCTAGTCTATCCAAACTGTCAACGAAACAAATGATCAACAGCTTTATTTCCAAAGAGAACCATGTACAACACTTAATCAAAGGAACATCTAAGAAGGTCTGAATGCATGAATAACTTCTACAAATGAAAAACATTACACCAAGTATTGCATGGTCAAGCAAACTAGTGTTTTTGTTGAGTAACACTCGTTCCACAATTCCAGCCCCTCATCCAATAAGGGAGAGGTGAAACTGAGAGTGCAGGCAACCCTTTTCTGGAGCTTTTATCAATCCTTACCTTATCAAGCTATTCTAAACATCTGAAGCAATTCTGTTCCTCAACAATCACCTACTTAACCAACACAACTAAATCTAGCTCAACAAACTTCGTTTCAAATGCATAAAGGAAAAATCACAGTGCTGAAAGGAAAGATAACAATACAAATAAGGAGGCCCTAGGCTCTCAGGTTGGGCCCAACCCCGAGAGCTATGGCTCCTATAAAAACTCAGAGCTGATATCAAATCTGACTACTTCCCATTATCAAAAAATAATCATAAGTCAAGAGTTATGCCAATAATGGCTACAAAAGAACAAAATAGAGCTAGCAGCACGTAGTGCAGAATATGCAAGAGTTTTTCAAAAAAGTCATTTTTGAAGGCTGAAGCCTTAACATTTATACACTACGAGGCCCTAGCTGGCCTCCAAAATCTATGGGACTTGGCTGCCCAAACTGTGAGTGAACAGCTCCTTCCAATAAATCTGATTGGCTGACTTCTAGATCTGGTTTTGGTGGCCTTTGGAGCTCGGAGTTGGGGGTGAAGATCCCGAGGGAGGCTATTTAATGCCATAGACAACCCCCCTACGAATCCTCAACCCAAGCTTGGCTGTCTCCTAGCCCATGTCTACTCGGTTTTGCTTCAACATGTGTCAAAAAATCCTGAAATGAGCGCATGTTAGCCACCTAGGAATAGTGACTACCCTTATTCATACAAATGACATAAACATACTAAAAAATAATGCATAAGTTATGAAAAATGAAGGATTGAACAAGGGTAGTTAGGCCAAATGAGCCCAAAATGTTACCAAATTTGGGGCTCATCAGCACAACCCTTTGCCCTTGATGACAAAGGGGGAGAATGACTTTTATGATCTTGGGGTTTCCATCAAGTCCAAAGGGGGAGATTGTTGGCATTATGGCATAGGATTGGAGCTATGGCACAGGTGTTGTCCTTGATGGCAACTCACTTTGGTGACAGATCTCAGTACAGGCTCTCATATGAAAGAAAAATATATATATACGCAGGTTCACCTAGATGAAAGCGTGTATACACGCGGGTTAGACATTACAAAGGCGCGTATGCGTATACACACACTGCCACACAAGGAAAAGCGCATATATGTTGGAGAACTTACTTTTGGTCCATGGTAGTTAGTCCTTGGTATTTGAACCTATGGTTTTGGACCATGATATCTCGTAAGAAGTGTTGATCCCAAGTATTAGGTCCTTGGTATTGGTTTATTATGGTTTTGGACCGTGGTATTGTGAAAGGCCTAAGACTCTAAAAGAGGAAGGAGATCATTTGGCAAAGGATCATCTAAATTAATTGAATATCTAATAAGTGCTAGATCTGAAATATTGGTGATTGAGGTTATGGTACAGATCTGGATTTGAATGAAGGAGGAACCTTAGTGCAAAGAGAAGAATAAGTTTTATTGATGGGTCATAATCTTTAGGCTGGAATGATAGTATCTTTATATGATTTTGATCTATTATATGTGGCGCATGCTTGATCTCTAAATCTGATAATCTCGGTTAATTAGTGTCTGAATGTCTGAAAGAGTGAGTTATCATTTATAGATCTGTACACAGGTTCAGTGAAACGAAGGCGCGTATACACGCTGGTTCAGTGAATAAAAATAGCGTATACGTAGGTTCCAGGTTATTGAAGTAGCATATCTCTTTTGAGTTGTGATCTAGCTGCTTCTGTTTATTGCTGCAGTGTTCTGGGTTCAAAATTTGGTGTGTGGTTATTGTTACTGTGTTTTGGGTACAACTGTTAGAGAAGTATCTACTTGATTTAGTTCTAATTGGTTAAAAGGAGATTGTTTGATGTAGAAATTCTTGATGATTGATTGATGTTCATGGATCCAGTATGAAAATTCATGAAACGTAATCCCTGGAAGAAAGAGAAGGTTGTAGCCTTCTGTAGGCCAGCACCTGGATACTAGTATCTTGGCTAGTGCAAGAGCTAATGGGTTTGTAGCTCCCTTCGAGGAGAAGCTGGAGAACGAGAGAGGGTTGTAGCTCTCTGCAGGTTGCATCCTACACACTAGTAAAGGACTGCACCAGTACATTGTAAAAATAAGTTTCTAATTAAAAGAAGATAGAGACGAATTGCAGCAGGTGGTTTTCACTAACATTGGGTTTCCACCTTATATCTTGTGTTCTTTTGTGTGTGTGATTGTCTTCAGATCTATTTTACTGTTTCTGGTTACTGTTTATTTGATCCTAATACACAGATTAATGATCAAATTCAGTAAGATAAACTAGTTTATAAGTCTGCATTGCGTACGCGGGTTTCCTTCTCTGTAGCTGCGTATATATGCAGTTTTATCTAACTGAAGTAGCGTATATGATCTGGGTTTGAAAAATAATATAAGTCACTTGATAATACTGATTCACCCCCCCACTCAGTATTATTTCCAACAATAAAAATGGTTAGAAGCATTCTATTAACGAGAGATTGCTCAAAGGTCTAGATGGATGGAAAGATAATTCACCGATTAATTTGAGTAACATGGAAGTGTAATTAACTCAAGGGAGTGTGACTTAGAAGGATTTGAAAGTATAATGAAGAATATACAATATAGTTGAATGCCACATCTGATAGTTATAATATTTATGTTGATTAAAGAAATTTAGAATGGAACTTCAAGGTTGGTGAGAACGTATTTCTCAGAGATATGCCAAAAAGGAGTTCCTTACATTTGGATAAATGACGGAAATTAACACCTAGATATTGTGGAACTTTTGAGATTTTGGTGTGGCTTGGTGTAATTTTTTACAAACTAGCCTTACTAGTACACTTAATTATTCATAATATATTTCATGTCCCTACATAGGAAATATGTGCTTTATCCAACATGTTTTAGATTTTGATGCTATACATATGAAGAACATTGGGAGTTCCATATTGAAACTCTAATGGTTGTAAGAACTAAATGATAACATTTACAGAGAAATATTATTAACAAGTTCAAGACTTATTAGTAATGTTATCGAAAGGAATATTATACACGAGAAAACTAAAAAATGACAGGTATTTATCAATTCCTTATCTCTTTAATGATAACTCAACTTCAAGGACATGTCCTTCCTTTTTTTTTGGTTCGGGGGACAGATCTCAGGATCCTACTTGTCTTTTTGGAATTATCATTTTTTTGGATGCTAGAAATATATGTTGAAGACAACAATAATCTCATAATATTGTTCTATATGTTTTTTTTAATTTGTTGACTATGATATGTTTTCATTTTGTCGAAAATAAAATTATGTGAATAATGTTACTCATATGTTTCCCATGAGAGTGTGTTCAATTAAGACACTCCTTATGTGAACATTTTTAGTTAGAAACTCTTTGCGTACAAAACGTCCATCCATGTTACAGGTTGGTTTAACCTAGCCAATAATCCATCACTAATTTTGACATATTATATGTCATTGGGTCATGGTTTCTTAGCCAAATGGTAGTCCCATAGTCACAAACAAACTATCAATTTTTTATTTTTTTTACATCCATATCACTTGTGATTCTATTTAAGTAGGAAATATAACTAATACATTTATTGATGATTATGATCCAAACCTTATTTTGATTAATTATCATAATTTTTATCTTTGGTGATTAAAGAGTATATAATATGCATATTTGTGCTTATAATCCATACTTTCCCATGGCTAGTTATTTTATTCACATGATATGATCTCTTTGAGGAACTAAGAACCTCTTCGAATTCCAATGATAAATTTCAAATTTATTAATGAGACCCACATTTACTTGGGTTAGATGTTGGGGTAGCTTAAATATATGATAGTTATATGGTAGAAATCAACCCTAGGGAAAGAAATTTTGCTCAAAAGGTATAGTTGTCTTCTAGGTTAGTACCTTCTGAGACTTGGCAAAAAAAATATTGGTCCAAAACATTTCACATGTGGTTCTTAAGTTTATTTATTTTTAAGGCATAGGTAACGAGGTCTAACCCACTAAAGGATTCTCATATGATTGATGGGTGATTCAATTTTCTATTAAATTACTTGCATTAAATTATCAAACCAAGGATCGTTTTTTTGTGAAGTATTTGTGCACTATATATGCTAGGCTATTTAAGTTCAATTGTTAAAAAAATATTCTATGGTAATGATTCCAAGATGAAAATGAGACCGATTCATGCAAAGTTCTAAATGAGCACACACATGTTCTTTCTCAAAGAATTTATCCAATAAAACATCAAATTCAAAACTTGAAATGTAAAAGGATTCAAAGAAAACCTATTCTAATTTTGAACTAGGAAAAGATAAAAAATATATTCTATTGAATAAGAAATGAAATCTATTCTATTGAAATTTAAAGACAAATCTAATCTATTTAACTTGAAAGGAAATATAAGGTATTGAATTTTTTAAACAAACCTAGTCTATTGAACTTTGAAAATAAAATATAATCTATTGTGATTTTTGAAACAAATGTAATGTATTGAATTTAACGACAACTCTAATATATTGTATTTTAAAGGAAATTTGATCTATGAATTAAAAATCTATTTAAAAAATAAATAGAAAATAAATGCAACGTAAATGTTACTTTATAATGAAAAGAAATTAGCAGAAATTAGATTGCATGAAGCCTAAGAGATTACTGGTGTGTGCTTACTAAGTCAAAGCTAGTCATAACTATCAACTATAAATATGAGATTAAGAGATAAGAGAACAATTCAATAAATGTTTTTTGATTGTTTTTTTCATTTTCTCAAATGCTCTACCAATGGGAAAAAATAACAAGTAAGAGGGAGAAATGAAATCCTAACTAAAAATCGAGTAACTAAAACAAACTTATGTACTAATCTAAATACAAAGCATAAAGAAATCAATGAAAGAAATTAGAGAACATATATACTATTGAACTTTCATGTTTTTAGCGGGGGCTCCTAAGGAATGTTAGAAATCTGCAGTTTCTAAATCTTAATGTGACCCGATTAAAGCATTAAAGCATTAAAGCATTAAAGCACTAAAGCAGTTTCTAATCTAAAGCATTAGATCTTAAGCGTTGAATTGGTATATGATGGACGTACCAGATTAGAGTTAAATAATATATAAAGGATTGGGTCCTCTCTCTCCCACACATCAGAGTTGCATTCTTCTCCATCAAGAAGCACATAAAGAAAGTGAGGGCAAGAGGAGAGAAACCGAATTCTGAAGAAGAGGAACAGTCAGGAGTCAGATCAAAGTAGATGGCAGCCATTACATCTTCCACTGTTAATCAAGGTATGTCATCTATCATATTAAGTTCTGTTTGTGAAATATTCGGTATTGATGATCTTTGGACTGTTAATGGAAATTTTACATTTGGCATCAGAGCCACAATCAATAACTGAATATTTCCTATGATTGCAATTGATCTGTTCTGTGCTTTACCCATGTGATTGAGCTTTCAGGAAATTGTGTGAGTTTCATGAATGTGATTGAGATTTCGGGAAATTGTGTGGGTTTCATGAATGTGATTGAGCTTTCGGGAGATTGTGTGGGTTTCATGAAATGATCACAAAACAAATTTCTAACAATCCCAGCCTCCCGAGGTATCAAGGCTTGGCCGTGAAGGCCATGCGAATGGACCCATCTCCGGGCTCATAAGTCCAGGCGAAGTTAGCGTTCAGCTGCTGCAGCGACTTGCAGCTGATGAACAGCCTGTTGCTCACGAAGGACTTTGTGCATGTCTGAGCCCATGAAGGGTACCCGACATTGCAGAGAAAAACCAGAAAGAACAGCACCTTGAGCAATTTCGCCATGCGAATCGATGTCAGTACCAAAATCGTTGAATTCCCAACCTTCCGAATGAAAACGATCGAAGCGCCCTCTCAATTTAATAGTCTCTCCGACTTCACCTAATCACCCACAGACCACTAGTCGAAGAAACACGTGCTTGTGTGACGCTGGGATTCGAACCTGGCTCTCTCGCACTCGCTCTCTTCACATGGTAAAGCTGAGGAAATTCCTGTGTGTGAATGCCCCGCTGTTCATGTCTCGGCTTTAATACATATGCTGGTCTCCTGCAAGGACTGTATTAACATCAGAGTCCACTGGCTCACCTTGGTGTTCACTGATATATGTAGGCTTCTCACTGCAGAGATTACAGGTGTAATTTTTCTCTGGTAAATCCCACTCTGGGGTTGGTTTTTCCTTAACAACCTCTGCACTTGAAGCATGATGACAGATTAACACTTCGCAAATCAAAGGCCGATGGAGCCTTCTGCTAGTTTTCAATTTATAACAAGCGAGACCGTAATGGTGGTGTAAAAGCAAACCTAAGGTCGAAACTCGCCCCGATGAATACATGAGCAATCACAATCCATCTACTGTTACCTGTGAGTTTCACGGGGAATGCTTCAAATTCATCCGGGTGAGTTGCCTTGATCTCAAAAGGCTGTGTGCTTAACACTCTACTTTCGATTGACGTTTGAAATTTGGGCATAAAAGTAATTGCTCTATGACTGATTGTTTTGCATAAGGTATGTGTTATAAATTATTTATGCACATGAGATTTATGATTTTGTTAATCACCAAAGTGGTCAAAATCAGAATGTTGTTTTGCATAAGGTATGTGTTATAAATTGTTTATGCACATGAGATTTGTGATTTTGTTAATCACCAAAGTGGTCAAAATCAGAATAATCATTTAGTGCATAAGTGTTACACTAAAAAATGTGACCATGACTACTTACAGTTAGTATGGCTCAAATCAACAGTCATACTACCCTCTTAGGCAAGCCTTATGCCTCTGTTATCCATCTCAAACTCAAAGAAGAGAGAAAGTCTTGTAAAAAATGTGTTTATCTCTGGGGTCGCAGGTTCTCTCAAGCCTTACCTACGGGGACGCTCACAATGTTCACAAAGTCTACGTCTTTGGACGCTCTGTATGTCAAAGGACAGGTGCGTCCTTCTGTAAAAGGCAAAATGCGCAAGTTTCATCTTAAAAAAGTTACTTGTGGTTACTTCTAGAACTTTCTAGAGGTCGGTTTGATGAAATGGATGCGCCTCCAGTTGGTTCATGTATCTCTATTAAGGAGGAACTTATCCCATCAATAAGGGAGCTATCCCACCCAAAGAGGGGGATTATCCCATTGATGGTGGACCTGAATAACCTCTTTACAGCACTATAAATAAAGACCTTGGGCCAGAAGGAGGGGAGGTTGGAGCTACACATTTTCTTTGGGTAAATGCTGCAGGATTTAGGACTCCCATTTAGAACCTTGTGAGGAGAGATTGTCTTTGCTTGATTCTACTTGGAAGTGGGTGAGCTTTGTCAAAGTAGAGGAAAAGCCTTGATGGACCCTGGGAGGAACTTGCACAACACCAAGGCCAGGTTGTAAGAGTTTCTTTGTTTCGTTATTAATACAAACTGGTTTGTTTTTCTCAATAGCTTATGTTAATGAGTTATTTCATGTGTTCCTTGGTCTGCATGTTGAATATATGTTTTATTATATGAAATGCAAGTGCTTGGTAATTGTTTGATTGTTTGTGGTTGCAGGAATTGATGTGAAGGAGGAGCTCATCCGGATCGGCAAGGACGGACTACAACAACAGCGTTTTGGAATAAGGTAAGCCTAAACACTTGTAGTTTTCATGTTTTAAAAGGTATATTTAGAGAAAGATCACTCCATTTTGTCTTGTTTGTCACTAGAGAGTTTAGACTCCTAGGGAGGTCAGTTGTGTCCACACAAACGACTTTTTCCGCCACGACAAATTGGCGACCATACTGGGGAAGATTCCATTGATGAGAAGAGTCTTTTCTTTTGTGTGAACTTTGCTTTGAGAAAATTGTTTTATTTTTCTGGTTTTGGCTTTGTGACCTTGTCTCTGGGTGGGTTAGCTTAGAATTAGTTTTATTTTGGTTTTTCTTGAGTTTTTCAGTAGGACGCACCCTCTGAGTGCTGCATAGTGCGTCCCTGGACGCACTTTTGCTGTGTGCACAGTGCAGGCCCGCACCTGTGCTAACGGGTTGCCTGCGTCCCCTGCCAAAATTTGAGAAATTTCCATTTTTTGCCTTTTTGCTCTTAGATTTTGTTTTTTTTTTCTTAGTTTTTTCTGCCCAGATTCATTAGTCCCTTGCCCAGATCCTTCACCTGAACTTGTTTCATTGGCATTCTTACTCTAAGCTTTCATCAATTGGGTGTTTTGAGTCTCTTTCTTGAGAAATTCTTGATTTGTTTTCCTTTGGTCATTACTTGGAGGTTTCTCTCAGTCTTTTCACAATTTTGCATCTTTTTGCTTCTGTTTTTGCAAAAAAAATTCCCTTTGAGTGTTTTTACATTTGATCTTTGGAACTCTCACCCAATTTTCTCGACTTGCACTTGATTGGTTCTTAGGTTACATTAGAATCATCTTGTGTTTGAGAATTCTCTTGCATAGATCACATTTGCATAATTAGAATTCTCATCTTCAGAATATGAATGAAAAATGTGCATAGATTACATTTGCATACTTTTCAAGTGAATTGTGCTTAGATTACCATTGCATAGTTTACATTCTGAAAAATCAATCGTAGATTTAGATCAGCTTTCTTTGATTTGAATTTGCACAAAAAATAAAAATAAAAAATGGTTTGGAATTGATTTGCATTAGTTTTTCTTGATGAAATTAGTGCATTAGAGAATTTGTTATATTTTCTCTTAGTGATCAATTTTTTGCATTGTTGGAAGTGAATGGAAACTCTCTCCGTACTCTAGTTAGGATTCATCGAATTGAAAAGATTACATTATCATATTCGATTGCATTCAGTTGAGTCGGGTCATAACACCATTGGTTTCATATCCATTTCCCATTTGAGTAATAACAGCCTTAATAACACAGCGCTTAATTAAAATTCATCTAGTAATTTTTACATTTCTAGGGCTCTGATACACCAATTTAGCTTAGGCTAGTGTCTTGGAGTAGGAGAGTACTTAACTCTCCAAGACAGTAAAACCAAACAAGTAGCTGATCTTGTGATAGAATCAAATCCAATTGTTACATTTACACTCTGGGAAAGCTCCTCTTAAAGGAGAAGCACGAGCTCGTGTCCGAACCAGTGAGGGGATCCATCCTCCCTCGTTGGGAACGACGCCAGACAGTACGTATTACAAACGGTAAACCTCGGATTAACCATTGTCGAGGAGCCAGGGGTCACTTATCAGTAAACCTTGGATTACTGTCAAGGAGCCGGTAAGGGGATTGAGCTTGCTACTCTGCCCTTGCGTGCTGTCAGAGTTTAGACTGTTCCCCCAGGTGTACTTGTTGCCGTTGGTAACCTTAGTGACCATAATCTTTAGGATTCTACCCAAGGTGACGGTGGAGGGAAGATCCCACTGTACCTGGAGCAGACGTCGGTTATACTCACTTGGATTTTCCGAGGGGTTCACTTCACTTCGAGACGGTTAAAGTGGAGGAACTTGTGCCGGTCTATTCATTAAGCAGGTTGCCGGGGTAACTGTTCCACCCACTATTTCTGTACTGAATTCTACGAGGTTGGGCTTCATCACCAACTAGTGTTTTCAGTCCGGAGAGCTTACTGTTTGTGTGTGGTTTGACTCCTAGATTTAATAACGCGTGTTAATTTGTTTGTTTTTACTTTTAGAGACCATAGGTGTGAATTGTGAATTTTAATTGTTAGGTGTGAATTGTGACTTGTTAATTTTAGTTTTAAATTGTTAATAAAATTCACTGAAGTTGAATATAATGGAAAATGTTCCGGAATTTATCAACCTAGGAACCCCTCCTAATGAGAATCCTAGTACTTTTCCTTACTTTGGAAATGTTGGTCCTCCTTATATGGCTACTTTGTCATTACCTGGATTTACAATAGGATTACCGATATGGTTATTTTCAACTTCGTTGGACCAAAATACTCCAATTGTTCCACCTCAACCGGATGCTTCACCTCAACAGAGTTCACCATCTCAACATCACCAACCTTCTGTTGACCCTTTACCTTCTTCGCCTAATTTTTCTTCCTCCATTTCTTCCTCTTCGCCTGGTAAAAGCTTTGATGCTAGTAACCAGGAGGCTAAGAAGAAGAAGAAAGGGAAGAAGAAGAAGAAGAAGAAGAAGCAAGATAAGAAAGAAGTCAACCAACCAACCATGGTTGTAAGTGTTAGTTGTGTTGAGGAAAATTCCGACATGCATCGTAAACCCAAATACCCTTGCAGGCTTTGTAAGGGTGACCACTTCCTTGTCAATTGTCCTGGTATACCAAAGGTCTTGGAAGTATGGTCAGAAAAATCTCATCAACTTTTCGTTGATCCATCAACCAGTGATAGTCAGGTTCCTGGGAAAAAGGGTAAAGTTAGGTCTCCTTGTAAGTTATGCAAAGGGAGTCATCAAACTCACATTTGCCCTCACATGGATGAAGCCTCAACATTGTTGGAAAAACTTACTGTTCCACAACAAGAATTTCCAACTGGTTACCGTAAACTTTCTCCCAACCTACCGTCAACTGACGGAGTAATTGATTTAAATTCAAGTACAATCGATCACACTCTTCCATTGGAGAGTGAAACTCATGTCACTCAGGTTGATGATCCGTTAGTTGATCAAGTGGTCGATTCAATTTCACATTCAGTCGATCCCACTTTCCCTTTAGAGGGTGAACTTCATACCGCTCAGGTTCTTCTTGTTACATCAGATTCTTCTATGCCAGGGGACATTTCACCTGTTTCTACAGAACCCCCTCCAAGCACTGAGGTCTTTTCCTTTGATTGGAATCGACTGACAGAACCTCGTCTTCCTTCCTCCATCCCTTTCGAAATCATTGTCAAGGCTGGTGGTAGGGACATACATCGTACACAGGTAGATGAAGGTGCTTCTGTTAGTATTTTATCCTCAACTGTTTGGAAAGCTTTGGGCTCCCCTCAGCTTGCACCTATTACGCAGAATCTGAAAGCTTTTAACAGAACTATTAGTGAACCTTTAGGGATCCTTCCTAAGTTTTCTATTACCTTGGAAGGTAAAACTGTCTGTATTGATCTTATGGTAGTTCGAGGTCCCTTGGATTTCAATTTACTCCTTGGGCGAGACTATGTCTATGCAATGAAAGCTGTCGTATCGACACTCTTTCGCGTGATGTCTTTCCCTCACAATGGCCATATTGTGACTGTAGACCAGCTTTCGTTCCCTAGTCTTGTTCCAACTACCAATAATATGACACCCCTAAATGTTCCTGATTCTAAAGTGGTATCTACCCTGCCACGGGTTAATTATGTGGCAACTGGTCCCATGTTTTCAGTTACCGAGGTAAGTGAGCCTCTCACTATTGATTTCGATCCGGTAATTGACATGGAAAACTCTATGGGATTACTTGAACACGATGTTCTTATCCCTTTTGAGTCCCTTGACATGTGTTCCTTCCAGAGAAGTATTCTTCCTTCTGATGAAGACCTCTTGGACGCCATGATCAAGGAGTGTCCATTGACATGTCTTTCTTCCAGTTGGAAGCCATGATCAGTGTACGAGGAGAGTTTTTTCCTGTATCAACCTCGTTAAAAAATGAAATAGGCTGTAGTGAGGATAGTTTCTTCTAGTCTCAACCTCGTTAAAAAATGAAACTGGAAGTCATGAGCATAGTTCCTTGTCTTGTGTCAAGCTCATTAAAAAATGAAACAAGGAGTTCCGAGGAAAGTTCCTTGTCTTGTGTCAACCTCGTTAAAAAATGAAACAAGGATAGGTTATATAGATAGTTAGAAAGTAGAATTGTGAGGAAAGTTCCTTTTACTGTGTCAACCTCATTAAAAAATGAATCAGTGTGAACGAGGATAGTTTGTTCCTATCTCAACCTCGTTAAAAAATGAAATTGGATACGAGGATAGTTTTTTCTTGTATCAACCTCGTTAAAAAATGAAACAGGCTAGCAAGGATAGTTTTTTCTTGTATCAACCTCGTTAAAAAATAAAACAAGGAGTCTGAGGAAAGTTCCTTTTACTGTGTCAACCTCGTTTAAAAATGAATCAGTGTGTACGAGGATAGTTTCTTCTTGTATCAACCTCGTTAAAAAATGAAACTAGATGCTATGAGGACAGTTCCTTTTACTGTGTCAACCTCGTTAAAAAATGAATCAGTGTGTTTGAGGATAGTTCTTTTACTGAGTCAACCTCATTAAAAAATGAATCAGGTAGATTTTAAGTTATGTAGATAGATTGTAGAAAGTAGGGTTTGGAGGATAGTTCCTGTTACTGAGCCAACCTCGTTAAAAAATGAATCAGGTACGAGGATAGTTTTTTCCTGTATCAACCTCGTTAAAAAATGAAATAGGCTGTAGTGAGGAAAGTTCCTTTTACTGTGTCAACCTCGTTAAAAAATGAATCAGTGTGTGTGAGGAAAGTTCCTTTCACTGTGTCAACCTCGTTAAAAAATGAATCAGTGAGTTCGAGGAAAGTTCCTTTTACTGTGTCAACCTCATTTAAAAATGAATCAGTTAGGTGAGGATAGTTTGTTCCCGTCTCAACCTCGTTAAAAATTGAAACAAGGAGTCACGAGGATAGTTTTTTCCTGTATCAACCTCGTTAAAAAATGAAATAGGCTGTAACGAGGAAATTTCCTTTTACTGTGTCAACCTCGTTAAAAAATGAATCAGTGTGCACGAGGACAGTTCTTGAGTCAACCTCGTTAAAAAATGAATCAGGTCAGAGGAAAGTTCCTTTTACTGTGTCGACCTCGTTAAAAAATGAATCAGGTATGAGGATAGTTCTTTTCTTGTGTCAACCTCCTTAAAAATGAAACAACTCCCTTTTCAAGTTAAATATTGAAAGTAAACCTTCATTCCATCCAGCCGGTTGAATGCAATGAAGCCTGGGGGGCATGCACCTCGTTTTGCATCATTATGCTGGGGGCATGCGAACTTTCTGAGCATAGTTCCTTGTCTTGTGTCAAGCTCATTAAAAAATGAAACAAGGGTAGGTTAAGTAGGTAGATTGTAGAGTAGTCTTGAGCATAGTTCCTTGTCTTGTGTCAAGCTCATTAAAAAATGAATCAAGGATTTTATGAGCATAGTTCCTTGTCTTGTGTCAAGCTCGTTAAAAAATGAATCAAGGTTTTTTAGAATAGAGTTTTTTGTTAGGTAGATTGTAGAGAGCAGTTACGAGCATAGTTCCTTACCATGTGTCAAGCTCGTTTAAAAAATGAAACAACTCCCACAAGTCTTTCCAAGATCTTGAAAGTAAAGCTTCATTCCATCCACCTTATTGAATGCAATAAAGCTTGGGGGGCATGTACCTCGTTTTGCGTCATTATGTTGGGGGCATGTGAATGTATAACAAGCATAGTTTTTCGTTTCAAGCTTGCGTAAACATGAAACCGAATCCAAGCACAATTCTTTTCCTGTGTCAAGCTCGTTAAAAAATGAAACAAATCCTCCTCTACTTGAGTCGAGAGTTTGACTAGACCTCATAGATGTTAGGTTGTATGTTTAGGTTAGTTATTTCATTTTTTCATAATTTTCTTACATTTTTAGGTCGAGTCTTTCAAATGATGTCGTAACTCAACCTTCATTTCATCCAAATGAAGATGGGGGGCATGCGCTCTAGCAGTTACGCTTAGGGGGCATCAAGCACAGTTTTCTCTCTGTTTCAAGCTTGTGAAAAAATGAAACCACTTTGAAGCATAGTTTTTCTCTATTTCAAGCTTCTGTAAAAATGAAACCTATTTCGAGTCAATTTAAGTTATTTTCAAGACTCGTTAAACTCATGAAAATCTCGAGATTGTTTTGCTATCTTTCATTCTCGTAAAACAAATGAAAATGCCGAGTTCTTTCCGTCTTTTCCTGCTCGTAAATTAAATTGAAAGTCGGCCATATGAGTACATTTTTATCCTTTTTTCGAACTCATTAAAACTTACGAAAAAGTGAAAACCATGAGTACATTTTTATCATTTTTTCGAACTCGATAAAACTTACGAAAAAATGAAACCTTGGAGTTCTCTTTTAAGCCCTTTTCAGACTCCTAAAACATGAAAAGATTGTCGAGCGTTTCTTTTACACTCGTTAAAATGGAATTAAAAGACGGTCCCCTTATAGCTCTTTTCTGACCGTAGAATCAGGAAAAGATTGCCGGGTTTTTGTCGTTTCAAACTCGATACGGAAATAAAACGACGTGTCCTTGATCGCTTTTTACTTTTCAGGTCAGTGACACTAATTATGAAAGTACTCCTTGGTCGCAAGATCAAGCGGTTCCCCCAGGTATTATTTTATGGTTTTTCGGGCTTGAGGGACACAAATGTACGAAAAAGTTCAACGTGGAGTCTCCTTTAGTTTTTTCAGACTCTCTAAAATTGAAAAACGCCGAGTTTCTCCTATACCGGGCTCGTTAAACTTTTACAGTAGAGGACCTGTTCAATTACAAACAGGAACGAACCACTCCTTCCTAGGGTTCGAATTTAAACTAGGTTGGACTCATCCGAAGGATGAGCTTACAATCAAGCATATGTTATCCTCCTCAAGCTTGTTAAAAATAAAGAGGTACTTGCCAGAAATGGTGGGGGAAAAGAGAGAAGAATGAACCTATTTGTCACCTTTTGTCTCAAAAGAAACTTTATTACCACTCTTGAACACGACACTTTTCATTCACCTGGGTTGGAAAATCTTTTACCTCACAGTTGACCAAACCACTTTGAAAGTCTTTAGCTGGGTTTCGGGATTCACTTTGAGTTATTCGTCACCAAGCCATCTGTCGTGTCGTTATGTGTTCAAGAGGTCTGTGAGCAAAACTTTCATCTACAAAATACTTGTCATCCATTTGACCATCCCTGAGTCAGTCCTCACAACAACATTTCTTCAACTTGAACAATGATTTCGTGTTGTGGGCTTTCCTGCAACGGGTCGCTTTCTATCGACATCGACACATTATCTAGAAAGATGACTTAGGAATCGACAGTACCTTGAAGTCTGCATGCATCAATGGCAGGTTTCTCGCCTTTGACGTCAGTTTACATCATTGACTTTCGATCAAAGGATTCCGTGAAGTGTTCGACATCAAAACATCTATTCACATTTCACGGGTTGTGCTTGGTACTTTGAGAACCATTGACATTACTGGTGGTCTCTGTCACGCTTGTTAACAGTTTACATCATCGACTGGTAATCAAGTGGTTTCTACCATGTTCGACATCAAATCATTTAATCACATGGCTAGAATCGTACCGATTCGGGAGGTAGAAGTGAAGACCCTGGATCTAGTTTCTACCATCCAGGCTGCGAGGAGTTTTGTATTCATTATCTATGTAGACTAATCATAAATAGATGGCTGCGTCCATACTGTGTCTACAAAAGTCTATAAAAATGATGTATTGCAAGATCATTCCCGTCTCAGAGTAGTTAGTCCATTAGTTAAAGTTTTGAATCTGAGTATGGGAATGCCTACCTTAGGGATGATATAATCTTATACATGTATTTTGTGTTGAAAATTGCGGTTCCAACCAGGTCATCCACAAGACAATCCTTGAAATGATAAAGCGCTTCACCCTTCCTAGAATTACAAACCCTAATCTATTCCAGGCTTCGCACTTTAGGGGGCAATCTGTTACACTAAAAAATGTCACCATAACTACTTAACAGTTAATATGGCTCAAATCAACAGTCATACTACCCTCTTAGGCAAGCCTTATGCCTCTGTTATCCATCTTAAACTCAAAGAAGAGAGAAAGTCTTATAAAAAATGTGTTTATCTCTGGGGTCGCAGGTTCTCTCAAGCCTTACCTGCGGGGACGCTCACAATGTTCACAAAGTCTGCGTCTTTGGACGCTCTGTATGTCAAAGTACAGGTGCGTCCTTCTGTAAAAGGCAAAATGCGCAAGTTTCATCTTAAAAAAGTTACTTGTGGTTACTTCTAGAACTTTCTAGAGGTCGGTTTGATGAAATGGATGCGCCTCCAGTTGGTTCATGTATCTCTATTAAGGAGGAACTTATCCCATCAATAAGGGAGCTATCCCACCCAAAGAGGGGGATTATCCCATTGATGGTGGACCTGAATAACCTCTTTACAGCACTATAAATAAAGACCTTGGACCAGAAGGAGGAGAGGTTGAAAGCTATACATTTCTAAGGGTAAATGCTGCAGGAATTAGGACTCCCATTTAGAACCTTGTGAGGAGAGATTGTCTTTGCTTGATTCTACTTGGAAGTGGGTGAGCTTTGTCAAAGTAGAGGAAAACCCTTGATGGACCCTGGGAGGAACTTGCACAACACCAAGGCCAGGTTGTAAGAGTTTCTTTGTTTCGTTATTAATACAAACTGGTTTATTTTTCTCAATAGCTTGTGTTAATGAGTTATTTCATGTGTTCCTTGGTCTGCATGTTGAATATATGTTTTATTATATGAAATGCAAGTGCTTGGTAATTGTTTGATTGTTTGTGGTTGCAGGAATTGATGTGAAGGAGGAGCTCATCCAGATCGGCAAGGACGGACTACAACAACAGCGTTTTGGAATAAGGTAAGCCTAAACACTTGTAGTTTTCATGTTTTAAAAGGTATATTTAGAGAAAGATCACTCCATTTTGTCTTGTTTGTCGCTAGAGAGTTTAGACTCCTAGGGAGGTCAGTTGTGTCCGCACAAACGACTTTTTCCGCCACGACAAATTGGCGACTCCGCTGGGAAAAAGTCGTTTGTGCGGACACAACTGACCTCCCTAGGAGTCTAAACTCTCTAGCAACAAACAAGACAAAATGGAGTGATCTTTCTCTAAATATACCTTTTAAAACATGAAAACTACAAGTGTTTAGGCTTACCTTATTCCAAAACGCTGTTGTTGTAGTCCGTCCTTGCCGATCCGGATGAGCTCCTCCTTCACATCAATTCCTGCAACCACAAACAATCAAACAATTACCAAGCACTTGCATTTAATATAATAAAACATATATTCAACATGCAGACCAAGGAACACATGAAATAACTCATTAACACAAGCTATTGAGAAAAATAAACCAGTTTGTATTAATAACGAAACAAAGAAACTCTTACAACCTGGCCTTGGTGTTGTGCAAGTTCCTCCCAGGGTCCATCAAGGGTTTTCCTCTACTTTGACAAAGCTCACCCACTTCCAAGTAGAATCAAGCAAAGACAATCTCTCCTCACAAGGTTCTAAATGGGAGTCCTAATTCCTGCAGCATTTACCCTTAGAAATGTATAGCTTTCAACCTCTCCTCCTTCTGGTCCAAGGTCTTTATTTATAGTGCTGTAAAGAGGTTATTCAGGTCCACCATCAATGGGATAATCCCCCTCTTTGGGTGGGATAGCTCCCTTATTGATGGGATAAGTTCCTCCTTAATAGAGATACATGAACCAACTGGAGGCGCATCCATTTCATCAAACCGACCTCTAGAAAGTTCTAGAAGTAACCACAAGTAACTTTTTTAAGATGAAACTTGCGCATTTTTCCTTTTACAGAAGGACGCACCTGTCCTTTGACATACAGAGCATCCAAAGACGCAGACTTTGTGAACATTGTGAGCGTCCCCGCAGGTAAGGCTTGAGAGAACCTGCGACCCCAGAGATAAACACATTTTTTACAAGACTTTCTCTCTTCTTTGAGTTTAAGATGGATAACAGAGGCATAAGGCTTGCCTAAGAGGGTAGTATGACTGTTGATTTGGGCCATATTAACTGTTAAGTAGTTATGGTGACATTTTTTAGTGTAACAATAAGTGACATAATGATTATTGATAGAAATTGCCAGTTATAATAATACCAATTAAAAACTGGCGTCACTAATGATAGAACCTGAGAACTTACCCAAAGGAAAGTCTTGTTCTATAACTAGTTGACATGATGAGGTTTGATAGATATTTTGATTAAATAAATATTGATCATCCAAAGATGTCAGTTCTATTTAATTGAATATATTTATTACCTACTTATGTTCTGGTATTTAATTATGTTAAGTATGAGATAGTATCTACCCAAAGGAGTGCTATATTATACTATTATGTCTACATCTGAATCGCGTTAGTTATGAGCTTATAGTTATTTCAATTTTGATTTGCAGGTTATCTATCTTTCGTATGTTTTGAATCAAATTTAGTTGAAGTTCCTATTAATACATGGTGGCTTGATACTGGTGCTACAACTCATGTTTCCAACAATATGCAGGGATTTCTTACGATCCGAACCATAAATCCAAATGAAGATCGTTTTCTCTTTATGGGAAACAGAATGAAATCTTCAATTGAAGGCATTGGGACTTATCGTCTAATTCTAGAAAGTGAATATGTATTAGACTTATACAGTACCCTTTATGTACCTTCATTATCTAGAAACCTTATTTCCGCAAGTAAATTGGATATTTCTGGTTTTAGATGTATGATTGGATCTGGCTGTTTTGATTTATATAAGAATACTGATAATGTTGGTTCTGGTATTCTAATTGATGGTTTATATAAATTGAAACTGAATGACACTTATGCAAATTCCTTGTTGAATGTAGTAAATAATGTTGGATGTAATCGTAGTAGGTTGAATGAAAATTCTGCTTTCTTGTGGCATAAACGACTAGGTCATATATCCAAAGAAAGAATGATGAGATTAGTAAGTAATGAAATTTTGTCAAATTTAGACTTTAGTGATCTAGAATTATGTGTGGATTGTATTAAAGGTAAACAAACCAAACATAATAAGAAAGGAGCCACTAGAAGCAGCCAGCTTCTTGAAATAATACACACTGATATTTGCGAACCTATGGACACTCCAGCCTTTAATGGAGAAAAGTATTTCATCACTTTCATTGACGATTTTTCCCGTTATGGTTATGTCTATTTGCTTCATGAAAAATCTCAATCGGTGAATGTTCTTGAGACGTTTGTAAAGGAAGTTGAGAGGCAATTAGATAAAAAGGTGAAAATCATAAGGTCTGATAGAGGTGGTGAATATTATGGTAAATATAATGAGTCAGGCCAGTGTCCAGGTCCATTTGCAAAATTCCTCGAAAGTCATGGCATATGTGCGCAATACACAATGCCAGGTACACCACAGCAAAATGGTGTAGCAGAAAGGCGCAAAAGGACGTTAATGGATATGATTAGGAGTATGATGTCAGATTCTACACTACCTAAGAATTTGTGGTCATATGCTCTCAAAACCGCTAATTATTTGTTGAATAGGGTTCCTAGTAAAGCTGTTCAAAAGACTCCTTTTGAGTTATGGACTAACAGGAAACCTAGCTTAAGACACCTGCATGTTTGGGGTTGTCTAGCGGAAGCGAGAATTTATAATCCACATGAAAAGAAATTAGATTCTCGAACGATCAGTGGGTATTTTTTAGGATACCCTGAGAAATCTAAAGGGTACGTGTTTTACTGTCCTAATCATAGTCCAAGAATTGTAGAAACTGGTAATGCAAGATTCATTGAGAATGGTGAAGTTAGTGGGAGTACTCGAAGAGAAATAGTAGAAATAAAGGAAACAAGGGTAAATGTTACATTGCCTAGAATAGTTCCTCCATCTACTATTACTCCAAATGTTGTTCCAGCTGTTGTAGAACAGCATGATGATAATGAACAACATATAAATGAAGAAGTACTTCCTGAAGGAAATGACTTACATAATGCTGATATACATGAACCACAACAAGTAGCATTAAGAAGACCTCAAAGAAATCGTAGGTCAGCTATTTCTGATGATTATGTGGTTTATATGCAAGAATCAGATTATGATATTGGAATCAATAAGGATCCAGTTTCGTTTTCACATGCTGTAGAAAGTAAAGAGTCAAAGGAATGGATTAATGCCATGAAAGAAGAAATGAAATCCATGTAACATAATGAAGTTTGGGATCTCGTTGAATTACCACATGGCTGTAAAAGAGTCGGATGCAAATGGGGTTTTAAAACCAAACATGACTCTAGTGGTAATATCGAACGGTATAAAGCTAGACTTGTTGCTAAGGGTTACACTCAGAAAGATGGTGTTGATTACAAGGAGACATTTTCTCCTGTTTCGAAAAAGGACTCACTAAGAATAATAATGGCATTAGTAGCTCATTATGATTTGGAGTTGCATCAAATGGATGTGAAAACAGCCTTTCTAAATGGAGATCTTGATGAGGATGTTTATATGGATCAACCTGAGGGTTTTTCTGTAGAAGGTAAAGAACAATTGGTGTGTAAACTTAAGAAGTCAATATATGGGCTTAAACAAGCATCCCGACAATGGTATATTAAGTTCAATACCATTATTACATCTTTTGGTTTTAAGGAAAATACGGTTGATCACTGTATATACCTAAAGATCAGTGGGAGCAAGTTTATTTTTCTGGTCCTTTATGTTGATGACATCTTGCTTGCTGCAAATAATTTAAGTATATTGCATGAGACTAAGGAATTTCTCTCAACGAACTTTGAAATGAAAGATATGGGAGAGGCATCCTATGTGATTGGAATAGAAATATTCCGTGATCGATCACAAGGAATATTGGGATTGTCTCAGAAAGGATATGTCGAAAGGATTCTAGAGAGATTTGGAATGAGTAAGTGTTCACCTGGAATAGTTCCTGTACAGAAAGGTGATAAATTCAATCTCATGCAATGTCCTAAGAATGATGTTCAACGAAAGGAAATGGAATCAATTCCATATGAATCTGTTGTAGGTAGCCTAATGTATGCTCAAACCTGTACTAGACCGGATATCAGCTTTGCGGTCGGTATGTTAGGGAGGTATCAAAGTAATCCAAGAAGGGAACATTGGCAAGCTGTAAAGAAAGTTTTGAGGTACTTGCAAGGCACGAAAGATTACATGCTCATGTATAGAAGATCCAATGAATCAGAGGTGATTGGATATAGCGATTCAGATTTTGCTGGATGCATCGATACTAGAAAATCGACTTTTGGTTACCTGTTTATGTTTTCTCAAGGTGCCATATCATGGAAAAGTGCGAAACAGACTATCGTTGCTTCATCTACTATGGAGGCAGAATTTGTGGCATGTTTTGAAGCCACAATTCACGCATTATGGTTGCGGAACTTTATTTCAGGACTTGCGGTTGTCGACACCATTAGCAAGCCGCTGAAAATCTATTGTGATAACTCTGCAGCAGTATTTTTCTCAAAGAACGACAAGTACTCTAAAGGTGCCAAACACATAGATCTGAAGTATCTTGTTGTGAAAGATGAGGTTCAGAAACAAAGAGTGTCAATCATGCACATCAGGACAGAACTTATGATTGCAGACCCTTTGACGAAAGGGTTACAACCAAAACAATTTAAGGAACATGTTCAAAGAATGGGTCTTGGTTGTATTAATAATAATTTATGTGTGACATTCTGAGCTCTTTTATGTGTTTCTGATATACAATTATGTGTCTCTTGTTTTAATGTAGTAGTACGTATTTTATGTAATTTTAAACAAGAAAAAGTCTTATAAAGATATTATGTTTAATCAGTATGATATAAGACATTATGTGGACCATTATGATGTTTTATATAAATTATGAGTATGAATTGATGGATTGCTGGTATTGTAGTATATGGAAGGAAATGCATTGAATTAATAGTGCACAACCGCCATAACTCTCAGCAATTTATCATAGTATGATGTTCAACACTTAATATTATGAATAGCCGGGTCAAGTGGGAGAATGTTAGAAATCTGTAGTTTCTAAATCTTAATGTGACCCGATTAAAGCATTAAAGCATTAAAGCACTAAAGCAGTTTCTAATCTAAAGCATTAGATCTTAAGCGTTGAATTGGTATATGATGGACGTACCAGATTAGAGTTAAATAATATATAAAGGATTGGGTCCTCTCTCTCCCACACATCAGAGTTGCATTCTTCTCCATCAAGAAGCACATAAAGAAAGTGAGGGCAAGAGGAGAGAAACCGAATTCTGAAGAATAGGAACAGTCAGGAGTCATATCAAAGTAGATGGCAGCCATTACATCTTTCGCTGTTAATCAAGGTATGTCATCTATCATATTAAGTTCTGTTTGTGAAATATTCGGTATTGATGATATTTGGACTGTTAATGAAAATTTTACAAGGAATGCAAGGTACTAGAAAACCATATCACAAAATTGAAGTAACCAAGAAGAATTATATCCACATCATAACCGAGATTTGTATTATTTGTAGAGCATAAACAAAGTCTTGTCAAACAACAACAATTTCAAAATTAATAACAAAATCTGAATTACGTCTCAATTACATCAACATCATAACCGAGATTTGTATTATTTGTAGAGCACAAACAAAGTCTGGTCAAACAACAATAATTTCAAAATTAATAACAAGATTTTAATTACGTCTCAATTATAGATGAAGTGTTTATATAGAGTATAAAAAATACGCAACTTGAGAATCTTGTGTGTAAGAACTCAAATCAAGATTGACATCTCAGTTTCTGATTTGAACTGGGAGTATTTCATCTCATGATTCACTATTGAATGAGTGAATCGGGATAAGACACATTGTCACACATCATCAATCTTCAGTCTTATCTTCAAAACCTCGCTTTCTTGATGAGTGTTTATATAGAGTATAAAAAATACGCAACTTGAGAATCTTTTGTGTAAGAACTCTAATCGAGATTGACATCTCAGTTTGTAATTTGAACTGGGAGTATTTCATCTCATGATTCACTACTGAATGAGTGAATCAGGATAAGACACATTGTCACACATCATCAATCTTCAGTCTTATCTTCAAAACCTCGCTTTCTTGACGATAACAATGACTCGCCTGGTAATAGAACAAATTCTTTGGATATTCTGTGTTTTACAAGTGTGCCATTGTTACTTTGACTGTGAGTTTGACTTAAGAGGTGTGATGTACCTATGATATTTTGCATGACTAATAGGTGGATCTCCATCATGAATACATTTGGAAGATTCTTATATGCTTTGAATGATTTTTTACACATGTAAACTTATAAAACCTTGGATCCAATTGCGGAATATTAGACTAGCTGCAGAAAATGCACAATTCGCTAACTATTGTCTAGTTAAACCAATTTCATAAAGTAAAATGTATAGAATTGAGCTAACTATGAAAATTTACCTTATTGATGTAATTTCATGGCTCAAATGACTCTTAACCCATGGAGAATATGAAATGGAATGGTAATAAGGAACAAAACGAGTGAAAAACAAAAGTTAAACGGTAAAAAAGAGGATAAGTTTAGAGTCTCAATTATAAACCCTAACTCTAATTTCTCTCTAAGTTTATTTAGACATGTTAATTACTCCTAAATCGAACGAGCAAAAAGTTAAATAGATTTTTGAGAATACAGTGTATAATGTTTTGGTTCATGGGAGTAAAGAAGAAAATTATTACCATTAGACATGTTATTTTTTTCATTAATGGCTGTTGCTAGTAGTTTTTCATTGAGGATGGGATAGTGTTATTAGTTTTGTTGATAATTGAAGTAGTTTGAAGATTGCTAAGAATTTTTTGACTGATAAATAAGAGGTAAGGGTGTAGCTAAGCTAATGGAGGTTACCAAGGCCCAAAATTGAGATTGACACTTAATTGGAATAATAATACCACTACAAGAGGTAATTTGGTTGGAGGAAAAAGAATGGTAATGTTTTTTCATACCAAAACCCTAAGAGGAATGGGGGTGTAGTAAGACAATGGTCTCCACCACACAATCACTATGCACAATTTTATTTTGTGAAACATTTCTTATATTTTTCACGTAAAGTGTGTTTGTATGAGTAGAATACCTAATAAGTGTTACATCATATTATCATTAAACTTAATCCGTAGATGGGGATAAGGGCCTTTAACAAGTGTTGCATCATTTATGGGGAAATACAACATCTACGTACTTTCATCCACATTTATACCTTTTCATTAGAGAAATAATTTGTAAGTTATTACTTTAGGTTCATCAAGGTGACGAAATCCAATTATGCAATAATTCTAGTGCTCATATACATTATATTTTAATCCTTGAACTTTATTTAAATGATTTGGAGGAATACTTCTATCAAGAAATAATCCTCATAGCAAGATCTCGTTAAATTGGGTTTTTATATGGATTGGAATGAATATGAAGTGATCATGAAGAGGAGAATATCATTATGGGTGTGGACCTATCACATTTTAACAAACATGCATTTACATGGGATATTTGTGTGGGCATGTAGATATTTATCAAATAAACGATGAGTGGACCTTCATAATACCAATTCTACTTGTTAATTAAGGTTGAAAATTCAAGAAGTCTCCCATTTTTACCTAAGAAGAAAGGTAGTTTTCATAAAACTATATATGGAGGATGATGCAAATTTTGTAGCATGTATAAAGGGGTTGATTAAGAATACGTTAAATTATCATTTCATTTATGATTGAATTTCCTAATATTATTTGTTGGACATAAAACAAAAAGATAATTGTTCATTAATTAAGGGTATATATACAATAGATAAGTGAATCTAATTTAATCAAAATTATATATATAGAAAATATCTAAAATGGGGTTATGTGTTGTGGTTGGGAGGAATGTTTGTTATCTTCCACACCTAGACTCAAATCCCCTTTAGTTGTAATGACTTTGTGCATATGAGTATTTTTTTAATGGCTTACAACCTTCTAAACTTGTAGAGCCTCATGAACGTTTATGTGAGTATGCATGTGCGCTGACTTTCCCTAGGGTAAATTTTTTCTTTTATATATATATATATATATTTATATTATATACTTAATTATTTTATAAAATATATTTCATTAAAATAATTAAAAATAAAAGATATGAATGAATGAATGATATTGTAACATCGACAGACTAAAAATAGCCTATGGGACCACCAACTTCCCTTTTTTTGTCTTTTGGAATTCAACCCTTTTCTTCTTCAAATTGATGATGAGCTGGACCAACTTTCTAATAGTACCCTCATTGGATAGACAATCCCAAGGGATCGATGCTATCATTTATCCATAACTATCCCTAATGTCTCTGAAGCAGCATATTCCAAAATGAAATGTTTTTTTTATTCCACTGCTCCAGAAGTGAAAAATATACACATCCATTCTTCCCAAGCTTCTTTAGGTATTTTCCACAATCACATTTCACATCAGAGATGATGCAAGTTATTTCTTAATTGAGCAATAAGAATCTTTACTTTCCACAAAATGTTAGCTCCAATGTACTCTTTTTGTTAGAGATCACAAGTGGGGTTGAAGTCCTCAACAAAGTACTTCATCTTTTTACCCAACTCGTTTCCCCATATACGCTTACAAAAATTATCCATAGCAAAATTATTTAACTCCTTTCTATTAGTGGGATAGATATTGAGGTAGATATTCCATTTTTTCATCAATTTGTTGTTTTGTCTCATCCATGTTCTCTTTCTTTCACTCATGTCTTCAATCATCTACCTACTCCCATTTTCTCAATTATTTTTAGATATCTTATGAGATGCACCATAGCAATTGCTTCAATGGGATCTGCTCGTGTTTCACTCAACATTATATCAAAAGGAACTAAACTTTTTATTTTGAACTTGCTCATGTTGAAGCGTTTTTGGATTTTCTCAATTTGTTTCCATTTTGAGTTGGGGCACTTCTATCCCACAATTCACACCATATAACATCATTGAATAAAATAGGAGTCCAAAGATACCTCTAATTAATTTCCAATCCCATAACTCTGCCTCTCTACATCTGCTTTGAAGAGCATATAATGCTTTCAACCCTCCTCAAATTATCTTCTTTTTGTAGTCCTCCCAATTAATCTTGTTGTTGAAATGAATCCTTAGGTACTTATAACCATTTAATTATTCAAGAATGTTTCATTCAAAGTACAATGTATGTTGGATTTGCTTCCTTTTATTTCAAAAAATCATTATTTGGGTCTTGCTAACATTGACTTGCATCCCCACTACTCTATAAAAATGCTCAAGGGCATATAGGTGCATCTGCAATCCATGGGTTGATTTAGAAATCAATACAAGGTCATCAAAATATAAAATAATATTTATCACAAATTCCCCCAACCAAGCACCATCTCCACCTTGTATATTTAGTCACTCTTCCAATTTATCAATATATAAACCAAAAAGAGTGGGGGATAAAGGGAAACCTTGCTTGACTCTAATGTCACTTCTAAAGTTTTCCGAAATTCTTACTGAAGTTCTAATTTTTACTTTCACCTCTTCATAGAGCTTATGGACAATGACTCTATAATGCAAATGAATTTCAAGTTCTTCCATTCTATGCCACAACTTATCTCTAGGGATCGTGTCAAATTCTTGTTTGAAGTCAACAAAGACATGACCATTTTGTATGTGAATTTCATAATAATTTATTAAAATATTTATTAAAATATAATCTAAGATAATAACTCATGGTGTAAAGGTCACCAATGCTAATGTGGCCTAGGTCAATTGCTTTACATGCCTATGGGTTGCATATACTCAAACCACAGGTGAGGAGTGGCAATCATTTCATGACTCACATAACCTAAGAAAAAAAATATTTTCATCCTAAAAGATAACTTTTTGAAAATTTTGAAAATTATATTAACAAAATTTTTAGTTATGTAATTTATATATTTTAAAATATTAATTGTATTCTATTTTAAATAATAAAACATATTTCTATAAATTTTCAATATATAAATTTATACAATAAAAATGCAGTGTGAAAACAATTGCAAAAATATCACTAGAACTAAACTAGCCTAGATCCATCTAAACTTCGGATCTATCAAATGTACAGAGAGATAAAATATTTGGAGGTGCAAACCATCCTCAAGTTTTGAATTTGATTTCTTTTTCATTGAGTTAGAATTTTTACTAGAACATCTATTCCCCAGTGTTGGAAAGGGCGTCTCCATGTAATAAACCAACCTAGATCCATTTTATCTTTAAGCAGTGAGAGAGATCAAATCTATAGAGGTGAAAATCTTTCCTTGAGTTTAGAATTTGATATTTCTTTTTCACTGAGTCAAAATGTTTACTAGAACATCTTTTCTATAAGGGGTTGGAAATCCCCTCTGTGTATAATAAACCAGCCTAGATCCATCTTAATTCCATAACTATGAAGTGAAGAGGGATAAAATATCCCAAATTGCAAAAATATTTGATCCCTCTGAGGGCTAGATAGATACAAAGTTAAGATGGATATAGGTTGATTTAGCATGCACACATATATATTTAAATAATTTGATTTTTTATTTGAGAAAGTAAAAATGTTTATATAATAAGACCTTACAATATCTCTTCCACATATATATATATATATATATATATATACTATTTTATATGATTTGATTTTTTATTTATTTGACCAAGTCAAAATATCTATATAAGAAAATATTACAATATCTCTCCCATAACTAAAATGAAAAGAAATAATAATAAACATATATATATATATATATATATATGCTTTAATAAAAATATTTAAAATATGCAATAAATAACAATTAATAAAACTTCATTACAACTGAATAAATAAACTAGTAGCTAAATAAATAAACTAAGCTAACTAATTTTATTATTATTTTTTTTCAATAAAAAAAACATATTTATGTAATGATTGAATATATAGACTCTCACAGTAACCATTCCAAGTGTTGGTGATAATTATGCCCGACTGACAGAATAATTATTTCATCACCGAAAAATTCCTCAGGACACTGCCTTGCTTCCTCAACACCATGACTTGTCCAAAGTGAAAGAAGTGCCACAACCATGATCTCTTCAATTTTCGAAGAGTCATCACTGCCTTAACTTATTCAGCATCTAAATGAAAATAACAGACTTGGTTTTTTTATAAATGTAGACGAGGCATCCAGATGTAAGGAGTTAGAATTCTATGCAGTTGTAGCTTCTTTACCTTCTGTAAATTAATGTTTGGATTTTATGTTATTTAACAGTTGTAGCTGTGTCCTTCTCTTCTTGTTATGTTTCTATTGTTTATTCTAAATTCCTTCCATTGTTATTAGAGCATTGTGCTCTGTTTATTTTGTTAGAAATATTTAATAAATTTAATTTTTGCGGAGGGGCAAAGGTCTTTGACTTTCACGAAGCTACTTTCACGTAGCTAGCTTCACGCACCGTGGAGTTGATTTAGTGCAGCTAGCTTCGCGCACCGCGAAGCTATTTCACAAACTTGAATTTCGCGGATGACAGAGCTATTTTAGAGACTTATGAATAATATTCACTCATGGAAAAAATGACAAATTAGGTTTGAACCAACACAATAAAAACTTAGTATTATATTCTAAAACATGAAAATACATTCACATGAGGTTGCGGCTCATTCACTAAGTAAAAGCTAAAATTTCACGCATAATAACATAGAGTAAAATACTGTAACTATTGTTTTCACACGCCCACCTAAATGTTCTCCACCATTTTCTCCCCAGAGACTTGCACTCTCTTTTTCTCTAACCTCTTACTCTCTAACCTATCAAACTGACTTTTACATTCATATATAACTCAACATAAAATTTTACATTTAATTCATGACAGAGCGAAATTAATATGATGTTTTTGTTGAGTGTGATCAAAATCGCACAGGTGTTTGTGGAGTGTGGGCAATGGTTGCTGAATGAATTCTTGCCCATATCTATTTACCAAAGTACATTAGATGCTTTCAATTCCTTGCTGCATTTCAGAATGGTTCACGTCTAGCTTTAGTCCTTCCATCTTCAAACAAAGATGCAATTTGCAAAAATATGTCCGACAAGTATGGATGCTGTGAGGCTATTTATTGCGGTGGTTGGGATTATTATTTCCAACACTCCCCCTTAAGCACAATTGCCACCACTGACAATTCCAAAATAGTTTTTGAGATAAAAAAAACTTTCACATGGCAATGGCTTTGTGAAACTATAAAAAAAATTGTTCCTGTGACCTGCAGTGTTGCAACACAACTTCGTCATTGTTAACCAACTCTCTAATAAAATGATATTTAGCATCAATATGCTTGCTCGTCTTGTGGAAGACAAAATTCTTTGGCAATGGAATAGTTGAGGTGTTTTCACAGAAAATAGTTGTCGCGCCCTCTTGGTCATGACAAAGATCCCTCAACATCCTTCTCATCCAAAATATCTGACACTCTACTGTTGTTGCTACGACATATTCAACTTCTGTTGTTGACAATGAAACTATTGGATACTTCTGGGAGGTCCAAGAAATGGATCCATAACCCAAATGAAAAGCATATCCCAAAGTGCTCTTTCTATCATCGACACTACTTGTCCAATCATTGTTAGTGTATCCAACCAACTTGAAATCACTTGTTCCTGTGTACAAAATGCCATACTGCTTTGTCCCATTGACATACCTCAGAATCCTTTTCGCTGCTTGCCAATGTGTCTCCTTGGGTGTCTCAATGAACCTTGACACCAAACTTACTGCATACATTATATCCGACCTAGTGGCGGTCAAATACATCAAGCTGCATATCATGCTTTTGTATAATGTCAGATTGACATTGCTGCTACAATCTTCTTTGCTCAACTTCAACCCCATGACAGTTGGAGTTGGTGCGAACTTTCTGTTCTGCATTTTAAATCTCTCCAAATTTCTACCACATACTTTTCTTGAGAGATAAAAATGCCATTTTTTGTTTGCTTCACTTCTATGCCCAAAAAATATCTTAACAATCCCAAGTCAGTCATTTCAAATTCACTCTTCATGACTTGTTTGAAATCAGTGATGAGGAAATCATAACTGCCTATAAAGATAAAATCATCTACATATAAGATGACATTGAGAATCTTACCTTTGCTCTCTTTGATGTAGAGAGTAAGCTCATTGTCACATTTTTCGAAACCATTGTCCAACAATTAAGCATCTATCTTGTTGTACCATGCATGTGGTGCTTGCTTCAACCCATAAAGAGCTTTCTTCAACTGATATACTTTGTCTTCTTGGCCTTCAATCTCATAAGCAGGCAGTTGCACGACATACACTTGCTCTTTCAGCACTCCATTCAAGAACGTTGATTTTACATCCATTTGATACAGTCTCGATTTATGCTACGCGGCAATTGCCACAACTACGAGCAATGTCTCCATCCGCGCGACTAGCGCGGATGCCTCTACGTAATCTCTTCCATGCTACTGCTTGTATCCTTTGACAACTAGCCTTGCTTTGTGCCTTTCAATCTTTCCCTTAATGTTGCTTTTGGTCTTTTAGACCCACTTCACTCCAATAACGTGTTTTCCTTTCGAAGGCTCACTAACTCCCATGTGCCATTCCTTTCTATTGCTTCTATTTCTTCCTCCATTGCTGCAACCCATTTTTCTTCGTTGACTGCATATTCAAAGTGGATTGGGTCATCTACATGATAAAATAATGCAAATAAGAGATTCAGACTTGTGCTACTATCAACTTCATCTTGCTCATAAATTTCATTTAAATTTCTGAACTTTGGTCTTCTTGTGCTTGCTGAAGATGGGCTTGACATGTCACTTGGTGTCATGCTTCGTGGTGTGCTTGGAGAAGCACTTACTTGGCTGCGCAAACGTGTCTTATTATTTATTGATGGCATTGTTTGCTGCCTACTTTGCTACGCTTGAATAGGAGTTGAGGGAGTCTCTGTTAAGGAATTACTTGTTGTTGTTAATTCCTCTCTTTCCTCATGTGGTATGCATGCTTTAACATTGACTATTTTTTCTAAACTTCCATCCCATGCTTCCTCTTCTATAAACTGCACATCTCTGTTGATTATGATTTTCTTGGTTGATGGATTATAGAGTTTGTAAGCCTTGGATTCATCACTATATCCAACAAATATGCATTTCTCCCCCTTTTTGTCGAACTTCTTTCTCAACCTATCTGGGACGTGTGCATAAGACACACATACAAAAACTCTCATGTGAATGACAGTATGATTTATTCCACTCCAAGCTTCTTCAAGAACTATGTTCTTGGCACTTTTGGTTAAGACATCTGCACAAGCGACAACTTCATCCCAATAGTCATTTGGAAAATGATTTGCCTTCAACATACTCCTCGCCATCTCCATAATGGTCATATTCTTCCTTTCTGCCACACCATTTTGCTGAGGTGTATACCTTGTTGTAAACTGCTTGTGAATTCTATGCTCCGTGAAAAATCGAAGAAAATCATTTGAGATATATTCACCACCTCTATTAGTCCTGAGGTCTTTGCTGTAGTATCTACTTGCTTTTCAACAAGAGCCTTGTATTGGAAAAAGTGCTAAGACACTTTGCTTTTCTGTTTTAGGAGAAAGACCCATGTCTTCCTTGTGTAGTGATCTGTGAAGGTCAATACATAGTGGATGCCACCAATTGATGGGGTTTGCATTGGTCCACATAAATCTGAGTGGACAATCTCCAAAGGTGCCTTTGCCCTCACTGACTTTCCTGTTGGAAATGTTTCTCTATGTTGCTTGCCCAAGATACATCCTTCACATATGCTGTTTGGTTTTTCTATGAGTGGTAAACCCCTCACCATGTCTTTCCTGTGTAGCAAATTCAAACCTCCAAAATTGAGATGTCAAAATCTCAAGTGCCATAACCAGTTTTCATCTTTTACCTCTGCTTGAAAGTTTACTTGTGTGACAACTGCCTCTTTTCTCCCATCCTCTTGTGAGTTCATTGATAGTTGTGCTTGTGCACCTTCTTTCAAATTTAATCTTATATTTAGGGGAAACATTCTATTGTTTGTAATCTGAACCTTTGCAATCGGCTATCTACTTGGATGCCTATCCAAAATTGTGCACACATCATTTTTGAAGAAGGCATTGTAGCCTTTCTGCATGAGTTGTCCAATGCTCATGAGATTATGCTTCAAACTAAGGACAAATTAAACATATGAGATGTTTTTCTTCTCCCCCTTCTTTGTTAGGATATTAACTCTTCCTTTTCCCATGACAGAGACTTTGCTATCAATCCCCAATGTCACTTCAGTTTTCACACTTTCATCTAGATGAGGAAACATTTCTATGTTTCTTGTCATGTGGTTGCTACACCCCGAATCTAGATACCATATATCACTCTTTTTTTCTTGTGCTACATTACAAGCTAAAAACATACTATCATGGTTTTGATTTTCTCTTGTGAAATTTACACTTGGTTTGTTACTAATGTCACATTGCTTCTTTCTACATTCATCTGGATAATGACCATACTTCTTATAGTAATGACATTGAACTTCATATTTATCATACCTCTGATTTTGTGCTTGATTTTGGATTGGACCTTGACTTGGATTTTGATTGTTGCCTCTTCCATTTGAGCTTGAAGGGCTGCTTCTTCCACCTCTGTGTTGGTTTCCTCCTCTTCCTCTAGCATATGATCTTCCTCTGCGTCAACCTTGACCAAATGATACTTGTGTCTAGAAGGCATGCTCCAATGAGGAGCTTGCTACTCTATTCAGTGTATGTTCATGAGAAATCAGTGGTCATTAAGCTCATCAACTAAAAACTGTGAGAGATCATTTGTCTCTTATATGGCCACAACAATGGCCTCAAACCTTGCTGGAAAACTTCTCAAAACTTTCTCAACTATTCTTCTTTCCTCAAGTGTCTGACCATGAGACCTGATTTGAGTAACTAGCCCACTTATATGTGTAAAAAATGAATCTATATTCTTAGAATCTTTCATATAAAGTATTTCAAAATCTCTCGTCAACATTTGCATCTTTGCTATCTTGACTTTTTCCATGCCTTGGTAGGTTGTCTGGAGAGTGTCCCATGCTTTCTTGGACTTTGTTGCTGCTGCAACCCTTGGGAAAATAATTTCATGAACTACTCAGAAAATATAAAATAGGGCTTTTGAATCCTTCTTCCTGTTGTCCCTTATTAAATCTTTTTCTTGTTGAGATAAGGCATTGTATGTTGCTGCATCTGCTGGTTCTTGAAAACCATTCTCCATGAAATCCCAAATGTCTTGAGAAGAAAACATGGCCTTCATTGTAATAGCCCAATAATCATAATTTTTTCCATTAAACTGAGGTATTTGAGGATTAGTCAAGCTTGTGCTTGATGTTGTCATTTCTGAACATAAAAAAACCTTCCTGCATGCTGGTAAATATGCTAAAAAGAAATCGCGCTCAAAACAATTTTCACAGTTAGTAAAAACACTTGCTTTTACACTAACAGAGTTTAACCCGCTTTGATACCATGTTATAAATATTTATTAAATTTAATTTTTGGAGAGGAGCAGAGTTTTTTGACTTTCGTGAAGCTACTTTTGCACAACTAGCTTTGCGCACCTAGAGTTGATTTCACATAGCTACCTTCGCGCAACATGAAGCTATTTCACATACTTGGATTTCGCGCATAACAAAGCTATTTCAGAGACTTATGAATAATATTCACTCATGGAAAAAATTACAAAGTAGGTTTGGAGCAACACAATAAAAACTTAGTATTATATTCTAAAACATGAAAATACATTCACATGAGGTTGTGGCTCATTCACTAAGTAAAAACTAAAATTTCACGCGGAATAACACATAGTAAAATATTGTAACTGTTGTTTTCACGCGACCACTAAATTTTCTCCAACATTTTCTCCCCAGAGACTTACGATCTCCTTTTTTCTAACCTTTTGCTCTCTAACCTATCAAAATGACTTTTTTACATTCATATATAACTCAACATACAATTTTACATTTAATTCATGATAGAGCAAAATTAATATGATGTTGTTGTTGAGTCTTAGCATAACTGCGCACGTGTTTGTGGTGTGTGGGCAATGGTTTCTGAATTTTATTCTAGCCCATATCTATTTACCAAAGTACATTAGATGCTTTAAATTCCTTGCTTCATTTTAGAATGGTTCACGTTTGGCTTCAGTTCTTCCATCTTCAACCAGAGACGCAACCTGCAAAAATACGCTTGACAAATATGGTTGTTGTCATGCTGTTTATTGCGGTGGTTGGGATTATTATTTCCAACATCTTTCAATTGGTATTAGAGCGAGACTGGCAAGATCCTGTTATGGAATTGAACGTGGAGAACAGTGTCGAGGATCGTGAAAAGTGAGTGTGAGTCTGTGCATTGGTTGGAGTTCGCTCTGAATCTATGGTGATGGAAGAAAATTTATTGTTTGAAGTCGGTTTATTGTGAGTTGCAACCTCGAAAATGTTGCTGGTCCATCGAGAGTGCAAAAGTGTCATGTAATGCCGAGAATCGACAATGATGCATGTCAAAAATATGTGACAATGCCAAAAACATCTGAGAGTGTGAAGTAGAGTAGTAGAGTAGCCATTGTAGCGTGGTGAGTAGCGTGGTGAGTTGCAGTGTGTTCATGGAGGAGTGTAGAGAAAGTTTCAAATTATATGTAGGACCATTCACAATTAGTGTGGTGAACGACCTCCTTTGCATGGATTTCCACATTTTCTGAACAAGTCACCATGAGATTGAATATCCACAGTTGCAATGAACAACCCTCTCGTGGTATGAGAAGTGGCTCGCTTCGAAAGAGAGGAGTCAAAGTCTCGTTCCAAAAGAAGAGGTTTCTTCATAATGTTTTTAGAAGGAGCACCAGAAATCCAATGCAGCAAACACCAACACAAAGTTGAAAAACCGTGGAAGTTTATTGGCAGAAAAAATAAAAAGTTTAAATATTTTAATTCGTGGGCAGGTTTTTCTTATTATGTTTTATGTATTTGAAATCATAAGTCGAAAAATGATTTAAGCGAAAGGTTTTAATATGAGGTTAAAGCCCACCACAACCATATATTTAATGGTAGACATATTGAAAGGTGATTCATAAGTGTAGTTCTTTTTATTTGGTAAATAATATGTCTTTGGATAAAAGGTTTTCAAAATTGATTTGTTTCTAGAAAGGGAAGGCACGTTGAATGAATCTTATATGAAGTCGAAGTGTTGGCACAAGCTTTGAAATATTTATTTGGAAGGTTGTTTAGAGTTCAAGTGAAATATCATCGGGGTCTTGGATTAAAAGCTTTGGAAAAGGAAAAGGTTTATTTGAAGGAAGTTATAGGCTTTGCAAAAATTTGTCTATCTTCAAAATATTTTGGTGTTTTGTCAAGTGTGACTGTCTTTTGGGTGAAAAATGTGCCTTATGGGGCCCATATTAAAAATCATATTTTTTTGGGTGGCGATATGGAAGATATCTTCATGCAATCATGAAAGCAACTATAAGACAAAGGAATAGTCATGGGTTGGAAAGCATGACTGAACCAGATGAATTGAAAAAAAAAGAGGAAAAGATCGTTGCCATGTTTAGAGAAGTTGAGGTTGAAGTCGAAGAAATGAGAAGTCTAAGAGAAGACAAAGAAGAATGAAGGTGATTAGTGTAGCTCTGATCTACTACCACCACCTATGTTTACATGTAAATATTTTGATTTGTGGGTTATTAGAATGCTAACTTTTCTTCGAGCTAAATACTTAATTGAACATTGGTCTAATAACCCATATGATGAAGTATATGATGATTTAGCATTAAATTTTGTAAACCAAGTGAGAAGTTTTTATGCAAGGTAGAAGAAGCTACAACTTCCGATGAAGCATGGAAGATCCTCGAAGTAGAATTTGGTGTGAGGTGGAGTAATCAAGTCGAAGACAGTAGTGTTGTTCAACCTATTGTAACAGTGCTTGAAGATGAGAATGAAGATGGATATGTAGCAGTGAATCTACAAAGAGATGAAGGATTTTGTGAATCTCACTTGAAAGTGGATCACAATGTTGATGGTGTGTTATCAGCAGATGCTGATTTTGGCATAGATAATGTTGCCAATGGAGAAGAAACTTATTCAGTGAATCCAACAAATTGAAATTGCCATTGTTAACTTTGATAAAGAACAAGTCACTAGCGATGAGTGGCTCGATATGATCCAACAGAAACATCTTATTGATACATTGTTATTTGGTGAGAAAATCCCACTTGCGTCTGAAAGCAAGTGGAAGATATAGAGACAAAGATAGTGGCAGAAATAGAGTCAAAGACAAAGAAGTAAGCTCACAAAGAGAAAACAAAGACAAAAATCCAGAGAAGGAACATAACCAATGTGATTCTGCAAGTATTTTTAATTTTAATATTTCTTTCTAGTGTGTAGGTACACAAAACGATTATGAAGAAGAATTAAAGTTCCTTGAAGCATGGCATGAAAAACCATGTATTGATGATACCTACATAGAAATTGCAGCTATGAATATTGAACACAGAATGAATGATATTGAAAGTGAAATTTTCATGTATTGGAGTTGTGAAGAGATAAAATTCTATTATGAACTTATGTTGCAACAAATTGATAATCAGAAGATTGATGATGTGGAGAAAACTATAGAAAATGACATGTGGCAGTAGTGGAAATACGAACAAATTTTTGAAGACGTAGAAGACATCCATGGACATCATGACATGATTTTTTATGTTTTGAAAGAGTTGCAACAACAAATGAATAAATTGCAACTTGGAGCCTATAGAAAAAAGGCAAAGATGAAGTAGAGGATACTGGATCTAGAAGAAAAGGAAAGAGAAATCAAGCAAACGAGTTGATGTCAAAGTTTTTGAATCATTGTAAGCCTAGCTAAGACTTATACCAGCAAGCATGTTTAAGTTATGTTGAGTCAAGGTTAAGTTGTCGGTCATAATTAATGGGAGAGGCATGTTTAAGTTATGTTGAGTCAAGGTTAAGTTGCGAGTCATAATTAAGAGGGGGTGTTGGTGATAATTACATCTGAAACATTATGTTGAGTCAAGGTTAAGTTGCTAGTCATAATTAAGAAAGGGTGTTGGTGATAATTACATCTGATTAAGAGAGTAATTATTTCATCACCGGAAACTTCCTCCAAACACCACCGCGATGAATTGTCCAGAGTCAAAAAAGTGCCATAGCCATGCCTCAACCTATTCATCATCGAAAGGGCAAATAACTGACTTAGTTTTTGTATAAATGTAGACGAGGAATAGTCAGGATGCATGGAGTCCGAATTGTAGGCAGCTATAGCTTTTTTACTTTCTGTAAATTAATGTTTGGCTTTTGTGTTATTTAACAGCCGTCGCTGTGTCCTTGTCTTGTTGCTTTGTTTCCTTTGTTTACTCTGAATTCCTTCAATTTGTATGAGAGCGGTGTGCTCTGTTTCTTTCACTAAGCTCACTACTTCATTACAGGACAATTCTGAGGTAACTAAATATATATGTTTAGTTTTTCTACCATTAGTTTTCATCATAGACTCCCACAGTTATAAAGAACAATTTCTAAAACATCATTGCCACGCCCAACAAATTAAAGCAAATTCTTACTGGAGTTTTTCTTCCATCAGTTTTCATCATAGGTTTGCTTTATTAAAGTAAAGCAAGAAGTTTTCATCATAGACTCTCACACTAAGAAAGAACAATTCCTAAAACAACATTGCTGCTTAAAAAGATTAAAACAATTTCTTATTGGAGTTTCAATTCCACCAGTTTTCATCATAGGTTCCTGTTATTAAAGTAAATCAGCCCTGGTAGAGAAACCTTAATTAAAAAACTAGTATTACAACCATTGGTCAAAAGCCCTTATTTTAGTTCATGAAGCATGTCCACAAGTGGAGATTTGAAAGTCTTGAACGCATGGACCTGCACAAAAATGATGTGTACAATGCATAATATGATTCCTTACGGGTCAGTCTGTCTTTTTGTACTGTGTCAGAAAACGAAAGATAAATAAATAATGGAAAGTCTACGTATACAAATATGGTCATGAAAAAGAAGAATGATCCGAGAAGCGAGCGATTAATATGTTAGAAAACTCAACGATTCCTCCATATGTTGAATCGGCTGTCATGTCTGTTAATCGGTCATATTGTTGAATTCAAGATTTCATGGAATTCCACGAAAGAGCGTGTTGACTCAGATTAAGAAGCCGTATTGCATGCTTTTCAGACAAGTAGAAGAAACATATGCCATGTTACAGGAATTGGTTGTATATACATGTCTCCATGCTTGTTCAAGCCTGTAAATAAGATTGGAGCGAAAGAAATAAAGGAGTAATTCCATGGCGGTCAATCACAGCGAGGTGAAGAATCTGAAAGTGGTCTTGCTCTGTGTTACTCTGATGGGATTAATCTACTTAGCGGTTTTGAAGATGGGCGAAATGGCGTTCATTAATCCCGTTTTAAGCTCCTTTTCAGACAAATCTGAAGGCTTTTTTAAAATGACAGAATTCTGCAACAAAACTGTAGATCATCATGTAAGTACCATGGATCCCTTACTATAGATCCCTCTAGGGTATGGTATTTGTAAAGCAACTAGTCTACTAATAGAAGGGTTTGTCTGTAAAATTGTGCAGAATAATTACAGCACTACCTTATCCAGTGATACGGTGGAGCTTGACCTAATATTGTCGAAGGTTGCGAACTCTAAAAGGACGGTTATAATCACGTTACTTAACGCAGCATGGGCGCAGAATAATAGCGTGCTCGATCTGTTCTTGGAAAGTTTCCGAGTGGGCAATGGAACTGAACACTTGCTGGAGAATCTTCTCATCATTGCGGCGGATAAGGAGGCACTGCAGCGCTGCAGGGAGATGCACAAACATTGTTATCTGTTGAAAACAGAAGGGGTTGATTACACAGCCGTGATGCCCCTTATGAGTCCAAATTACTTGAAGATGATGTGGAGAAGGGTGCGATTCTTTGGCCAGGTGCTGGAGATGGGTTACAACTTCCTTTTCACCGTAAGTGGATCTATCTTTTTTAGTTATGGATATTTCAAGGAAGCAGAACGATGGTAAATGGATGTATGAGATTTGTTTATATGTGTTAATGATTTTTACATGATGACTAATATAAGATAAGGGTTTCGGATTAAAAAGATGCCTGTCATAGGATTAAGATTGGGATTAAAAGATAGATTAATTTACAATTTAAATATGTTAATTATAAAAGGATTTGGGGTTTGTTTGGAGAATTGAGAGAGTTGCTAGTTAAATTTATTTCTGAATAGTTATAGATAACTTGAATTGTATTATCTTTATTTTTGAATAATTGAAAATAACGTGAATTGTATTTATTTTTGATAATGAAGAAGCATGAAAAATTATGGTCAGCATTCAAATTCAATTTTCATTTTCAAAAGGTGAATACAAAATTAAAATTTTTACATTCACTTATATCAATATGAATATCTAATTTCGCAGTAGTGGTTCATATATAAAAATAAAAGTCAAGCTCTTCAATTCCATATTTCTCAATCTCTTAAAACTCTGCTAGGATACTGCTTTTTTCACGTTGGCAAATAGTCAACTAATGTTTCTGAGATTTAATTTGTGCCATAAATGGAATAAGTCTTCAGCTTGTAAAATAACAAAGTGTTTCCTAACCCTTATCTTCCCAATCTCTACGAATTCCAGGATTTTGGAAAGTATGGCCGATAATATCCGAATATGCCTGAGTTTTAGATTCTAAAAACATATTATAAACTAGAATAAATTTCAAACCTTCCGAGTATCCCTGAGCTTTAGGTTCTAAAAATATATTATAAAATAGAATAAATTGCAAACCATAACGGAAGAATTGGGTTGTACACAAACATTTCAAATAACCTATAAAGATCGCTAAGATTTAGTTTCTAATTCTGCAGCTGTGTCATACATTGGAGTAATTCTTCATATGAAATAACTAACTTATTTCAATTTTTATGGTTAAAAAGTATCTATATATATTTTGAGGTTAGGTGGAGAGTCTTTAATTGAGGTTATGTAAAGTGGTTGAGTAAAATGATGGTTATTTTTCTATTTAAATTTAATTCTTTACTAATAATGTAATGCTCACCAATATTAATGTAATAGCTACATATTTATGTATATTGTTATATTAAGTCTCGCTCACATAGGATAATTCCCGTTGAAAAATATAAATATGAAATTATATATAAATATGAAATTATTTGTTTGATAGTTAAATTTATGTGTTTGATAGTTAGATTTATACTCTGACTTTATGATCGAAGATTTTGTTTGCAAAATGGAAAATTATGTGTTTGACTGTTTAAATTTTAGTCCAATCCTGGGACTAAAATACTCTCCCATTACTTTTAGTTCCTTGCGTTCACAATTCTTTGCGACAAAAGATGTATGCAGGATTGCAATATTATTATAACATTTTGATTGTGCATTGGGTTGCAGGATACTGATATACTGTGGTTTCGGGAACCCTTCATGAGGTTCTCGCCAAGCGCAGACATTCATTTTGCTTCAGACAAATACAAAGGTTATCCACACGATCTCCAGAACCTCCCCAACTGTGGCTTTATGTACGTTCGCTCTAATCCACGCACAATCAGTTTCTTCAAGTTCTGGTATCAGTCGAGATTAACCTATCCTGGACAAAACGAGCAACAGGTCCTGAACCTTATAAAAATCCAAGAGATCCCGCAGAGATGCCTGGAAGTGATATTCCTGGATACAGAATACTTCAGAGGGTACTGCCAGAAAAGCCCGGATTTGAACCAGGTCTGCACCGTACACGCCAACTGCTGTATAGGACTCGAGCCGAAGCTCCATGATTTGCGAAACACACTCTCCGATTGGAAAAAGTATATGATGCATAGCCATCTAACACTGAGCCATCGCGGCATCAAGAAACTGCAGTGGACACCTGCGCGAGCATGCAGGCGCACCCGGCACTATCGGCACTTTTGGCGTCGATGGTTTCCTTGACTAATGAATATCATTCACAAGTAACTTATGGCAGCGTTAATAGACAGATTTTTAATTGAAATGTAGCCCCATAGAATTTTGAGGCATTTCAGATTGACAGTCTGTATAATCTCAATATCTCTGTCACATAAAATATTTGTTTGGAACAACGCTAACTCCGGGCTCTGGAACTATTCCAGATTGTCACTCTTTGTTAATTTAGTTTTTAGTCTTCCTGCTATAAATTTATTTCTTCCGAATTGTCACTCGTATTTAATTTAGCTTTTAGTTTCTCCTCTGTAACTTTAAAACAAAGTCATTGCATGTTAGTTGGCCCACGGATGCAGGTTCGAATTTTTAAAATTAAGGGCATAGAGGCATGTAATTAATTTTAGATGTAACTCTTTATCGTTATTGTGTCATATATTCATGGGTGTGTTACGACAGAGCTTGAGTTCCAATTTTTAAGATTAAGTGCATAGAGGTATATAATAAATTTTAGATGCAACTCTTTATCATTATTGTGTCATATATTCATGGGTGTGTTGCAGCTTGACATGGTAATAGGTTGGCAGAACAGAAATTTAAGATAAGAATTATATGTAATTGAGAAATAATTGTATCAAAAATATGTCATTGGAAAATGATTGTATTGGAAAGGGCATTTTAATTTGCAAAGTATCTTGAATAATAAATTTCGTTGGTATAAAAAGTTTTTTTTTTTTCTTCGCGATAAAGGTTATTTAGTGCAGTTAATTACAGCAATGAAAAGCCAAGCTTTCTTATTGTTAACAAAAATGCAGTAATAAAAATGATATAAGAAGGAAGATGATGAAACATTTATGATGGGACTTGACTTGATATAGCTTCCTGTTTGCGAAATAAACAGGGTAATGGAGATCTCCTTCCCCTGGTTCTGCAAAAACTGCTACTTTATTGAATGAAATGAAATAAAGATATAGGGTTGTGCTTGATGCTATTATTTTCGAGCCATATTTATTTGCTTGGGAAGTTTAAGTGTTTTTGGCTAAATATATCAAAAATAAATTTAGGGGCAAAAGACATTTTATAAGTAGAAGTTAAAAGTCAAGCATCAATATCACTCTTTGAAAAACTGCCTACATATCCCAATTTTATGAAGTGTATAGTTGTGTACTTATTCTTATAAAAAGCATCTAGCCATTAATAATGATTTGGCAAGTCTAATGGGTTATTCAATGAAATAGTCATTTCAAAAAGTTTCTTAGACCATTCATACTTATATGAGTATTTAACCATACCTAATCAAGATGTAAGCGTTAGAATTGTGATGCCCAGTTACTCTAATCCTCCTCTAGAGATAATGTATTATTATAACGTACAAACATCTTTTTCATATGAGCTATAAGTCACTATTGTGGGTAATAAGCCAAATGGTAGGTATAAAATTTCATTTGTGCATATTTATATTAATTTTAGACCCACTTTCCTATAGTCTACTGATTTTTAACTTATATTTTGGTAGTTAACCTAAGTTTTTTATTTCCTTGAAAATACTTTTCAGATTAGTGATCAACCTTTGTCACTGAGCGATGTTTCTGCTACTATGATACCACCATTACTGATTCATTGTGTTAGGTATTGTTTTTTACTCTAGAATATTGGTTAGAAATATGTCATTTCATATTGCATTTTGACCTCTTTTGTAGTACCTTTCCATAGATTTATCCCACTTTATTGTGATAATTAACCTCTCACTCACTACTTATATGTTGTAACTTAGTTTTGGGGCCTTCCTCACATGGGCTTCTTAGTTAGCAACTCATTGACCATTTGTTTTCCATGCTGTAAACATTCTATAGGCTTGGGAGTCCTCTTTAGTTCTATAATAATTGTGTGTTGACACTCCATTAATTTTCTCTTCTCTTAATTCTGACCTATACTCCAAAGGCTCTCACACATTTAGGTGTATTATCTCATTGCATATTGACTACTTGTTCTTTTGGCTTTATACGAGCTCCAACTTGATCTCACATAAGCCTATTTTTCTAATACTCTTTCTAAAAGTGTAAGAATTGTATCTATTTCCTTTGTGACTTGACACCATTATCCCTAAAGGGAACATCCCTTGAGTGTCCATATCGTGAACAATTTCCCCTACATTGAGCATAGGAAAGTTCCAAGTGCTGGAACTAGGCTTCTTACCCATTACACTTATTCCCTCCACTATATTATAAGAATATTTTTATTATTTTTCTGGCATTTTATAGTATGCAAAAGGAAAGAAAATAAAAATTTAAAAATAGATGGGACGAGAAGAGCTTCTTTCATTAACTTAAAAACATAGTCAATTATGTTGCTTAAAAAAAAGAACATTGCTGAGAGTCTGTTAATCATACGGTTGGGATTTAGTATGGCCTTAAGAAATTAAATGTTGCTTTAGATTTATTTCTCCTTTAGTTGGTTACTCTTCCAGTCATATGGAGAGTTTTTTTATGCCTTTTGTGTTTCATACTTATACAAAGTTTATATTTTTCCATGTTGCTTAAGTCACAAAATGTGTCATGATTTTGCTCAAGGGAAGTAAAAATTTATGTGGACCATTATGTGGTGTCACTTGACTCATTGTGTTGGCCATACTTGGTTCATCAAGTTACTCTCAGTATCATATCATCACCTCAGTCATATCCTCATGTTGGTAGAGAAGGTCCCCATTAACTTCTTTTTGATGGGTTTGGTTTTGTCGAATCTAACAAATTTCTTTGAGAATAGACCTAGAGTTACACCCTAGCTCTATTCCATCATTGATAGGTGACCTTCTGCAAAAATTTGATTTAAATCATTGGTCTTTGACTAGGAATTTTCCCTTGTGTTCGATGTCAACTTACATTATAACACATTGGGATTCATACAATACCTTGGTTTCCATTTAACCCTATTAGTCGATTCCTCACCCATGCTAGCATATTTCACCATTGGTTAGTTCGTATGGTCTCTTCTGTCTTCTATTCCATCTGTTTCATGCAATATACTCAAATGATGGTGGTTTCTTCATTTTTTTCTAAGATCTTCCAAACTATTGGCCTTCGAGTTACATTTGCATTGGTTGATGTGGGATGCTCTAAAGCCTTCCTTCTAGTGAATCTTTTCGCATTGAATCCAAATCATTACTCTAGGATTAATGTCTATCATCTTCTTCAATACCTTAGGGTTGGTAGTCATCAGTGGAATATTCCCTCATTATTGGTAGTGGGAATACGTCAATGTTCCCTATTTGATATATTCTTGCAATTTTTCAACTTCAACTCATTTATTCACACTTGTTACATTGTACTTGGTAACTTTATGCCCATTATCATTATCAATGGGCTGTATCATGTGTTAATGATGTACATCAATTATCGATAATCAAATGATATCACACATGGTTGAATTTAGCTCATCTATTCCCATAATGTTGATACATACCATCATTGGTTGGTTTTAAGACCTTTTTTTATGCCAGTATTCATGATCACTTGACAACTCCTTCAGCTTTCTACCAGTGACAATCAGTCTTATATGTTCCCCTCAATTTCAACAACATATTATATGTTAGTTCTCAAGTTGTGTAAAATACCACTACTCTATATATGACTCTGGTACTTCAATGGGGCATTCATTATACATCATCTTTTGTATAAATACCCCCTATATGTTATTAAAACATACATGTGTTATGTTCTATTTGCCACTATGATCTATTATAGGATTAAATATGCACATATTTATACATCTTCATGGATCTATATTATACTTGATTGGCGACCATGCTTTCCTTCCTTTGAGCATGGGTATGCCTGCTTTGAATATGAGCTTTCTTTTTCATTCCTTCTACATGTATTTATGGGGCCTGAATTTGGTGATATCCTAATCGGTCCTCTTTATGGGTTATCCTTTGTATACTTAATGCATTTTATCCATTCGACCCTCCTCTGAACTCATACTTTAGGTGGCATATTTTATAACATATTTTGGCATACCTTTTCATTAGGTGCTTATGTTTTCTTGGGAAAAATCCATTTTCCCATGAAAACCTAACATTATATTAAAAAATTTGTTTTTGAAAATCTATATGTGGGATTCGCAATATATAAGTGTGTATGTATGTAGTTCTCCTTAAATCTTCTCACATACAACTTAAAAAAAATATAAAAAATATTTCATCTATTTTCCAGGGAAGGTTTTATGGTTTAGATTGGAAACACGCCTACAGGAGCCCATAGAATAACTAACCCAAATAATTTTTAGTGGTATAAATACACACCTTTGGTTATTCTCATATGCATCCTAGTACTTGGTGTCCAAAGAATGCCAAATTTCCCTATATTAGGTCTTTTTATCTTATGTTTTTAAGCATTCCCCTGTCTTTAGGAAACCCTAATTTCATTTCGTTTATTTTGAGCCATATTATATAACATCAAATTTCTACTAATGGAGAGGATATATTCAACAGATAGGGTAGGAAAGATCCAAAGGAAGGTTCTATCAGTGATGATAAATAAGATCTGGTTGTATTATAACTACATCTTTGTTGTTTCTTTTAAATAAAGAGGCTCGTCGTTTATTCCTATTTCCATTATTTATATTTCATGAATGTGAATGTCTAATTGATACAATTATGGAATACCATAATTTATTTGTATATATTCTTTGAATTCTATTATATTCTCCTTGTTTATTGTCTATTTTGTAGGTCTGCAAACTTGGAAGGAGAAGTTAGGGTAGGGAATCATGAGATATTCATCAACCATAGGAATTATGGGTTAGTAAATCATATCCAATTTGTGAATTTTATGTTTTATGCATGATTTTTTTTATTTTGTCTATTGAATTTTATGTTCTCCTCTGCTGGGGATTCCAAGCCTGTCCGTCGGGAGTTTTCCTGAAAACACTCAACTCTTAACAAAAGTTACAATATGGACTCTTCTAAATTCTTATTCATCAAAATCACATGCATAACTAATTTTCCTTGAGTAATAGGGGCTGATGTGGCATCCTCTTGAATTATGGTGGCCAAAATAAGAAGTTCAACCTTTGGGTGGCATAAATATTTCATACATACTTGAATTGAGGTGATTCTTATGCCATTGGTAAGGACCCTATATGTAGAATACTAAAAAATCATGTTGCAATAAAGAAATAAAGTTTTAACCAAATAATGCATTATTTAACGCCTCAAAATCCTCGTGAAATGTTTCACACCCTAATTTGTCAAATTGGGTCCTACTAATAAAAATGGTCCTATGAGCTAATTACTCCACTTTTTTTACTATGTATGAATTGATATATATTACACATGATATGATGATCTATTAAACATAACACCTCCCCATTTTTGAAGGCTTTTTCTCCCAAAAATATTCTACTTAATGAGGTGAGAAAAAGTTTCCTCCACTTTCTCTCGTGTGTACCATTTATCTTTTTGTAGAACTTATCCTTTCAACCCAATCTGCCAAAAGTCACGCTACTTATGTCTCATATTTTGGACCTCTTGTAGAAAATTATATCTCCTGTCAACTCTACTTGAGCATTTGGTACCAAATCCTCTATAGAAGTGAGCACTTGTTCCTCTTCATGATTTAAAATGGAAGGCTCAGATAAAGTTTCAAATTATTTACATTCACATATGAGTGAATGTGCATGGATGGGGGTAGATTGAGTGTACATAAATTCTCTCCCACCTTTTCTATTATCTCAAAGGGACCATATCATAGAGCCTTGATCTTCTTACCAGGATCCTGTGTCCTCTCCTTGTTCAATTGTAACCATACATTGTCTCCCACCTTAATCAACTTCTTTGTTATGTGTTGATCACGCCTTGCCTTATATTTTTCTTGTGACTTCTATAATGTCTCTTGTACATGTGTATGTGTTTTCTTGATCTTCACGATAAATTTTCTATCCCCTATCATATCCTCTATTACTCTGCCTTGCTGCCCATATGAAATATTCAAATGTGAAGGTAGAAAATATCCAAAACAAATTTCAAATTCATACTTATCAGTAGATGTTTAGATTAATATTTTATAATATTGTTGCATATATACCATATTTTCATGCTATGGCTTTGTATTCTTTTGATTCTAACCTCTCAAATGTTGCACATGTCATATTTTCTACTTCTATTTTCCCATCTATTTGTCTATGGAATCTTGTAGACCTCTTCAACTTCATGTCCATTTACTCCCACACTATAGTCCAAAATACATTGGGAAACTTTATATCCCAATCTAAAAAGATTCTTATTAGTATCCCAAAGAGAACCTAAACCTATCCAAAGAATAAGTTCATTACTTCTTTCCCACTAATGGTATTTTTATAGGGAATTATAATACAAATCTTGGTGGACATGTCAACTACTACATACAAGTAGTCTCGTCCCTTCTTCATTGTTGGTAAACCTCCCAAAAATTCCATAGAAATGCTTTCCCAATGATGAGTGGGTATAGGTAAGGGATGATATAGACCATGTTTCTTGTTACTAGGCTTGTTGGTACAACGAAGCATGTACCCTCTTATGAACCTAACTACATGTTCTTGGGTTGATACCCTAGTAGATCAGAGGTTATCTACATAGAGAAACACACATTCCACACAGCCATGATGCTAATATAAACAAACTAATCGAAGAGAGGTGCACCTAGGGGTCCTTCATTTGGGAGATCCAGCCAGGGTCCAAACCCTGCTAAAGTTCCTTTTGCTCCTTCAACCTGCAAAACAATCAATTCAAGAAAGTAAAATAGTATATGGACCAAGCATCATAAAGAAATCATCTTCATAACATATGGAAAGGTAGTTAGTTATACAATTAAAACAACCATTCATATGTGAATAATAACATTGATATCATAAACATGAAGAAGATTCATATCAAGAACAAGACAAGTGTTTCTTTTATTATAGATAACTAAAGTACAGAAAGGAATGATTTCACCTAAGTCATCCTTTCACAGGCTCCAAGCGAAACCATCCTCCATATTCGTCCAGTCTCAAGACATCAACAAAGTCCTTCCATGACTTACTCCATGATATCTCAAGTAGTAGAAAGACATCATAACACAAGGAAATAAGGGTTTCCTGTAAATGGGGGAAGTGCTGGAAGCACAAGGATCTTCAGACCTAGTCAGGGATAATCTCAGTAGAGTAATCTTTCTCTCTATTCTCTCCTCCCTTAGGCCTTCCTATTGAAGCCTTTTATACCTTTCCCAAAGTAGTTTTTTAGTTGGGAATTCATTGGGAATAGTTGGGCCATGGTCACTAATAGGTAATCAACAGGTAAAACCCGTGATCTCCACTCAAAATTAAGGATTTTAATTTTTTTTAAGTGTTTTAAGACATATATGTGGGTTGAGTATACATAGACCCGCGTACGCATGCGTTTATCTCAGGGAAATGTCACGTATAGGGAGTAAAACATTGTTTTTTGAATATTTGGACCAGGTGTGAAAGGAGGCGTTACCCTAGGCCATGAGTGTAACATCACAAAAATAAAGAGTGAGATTTGGAGCTATAATAGATGCCCCATAATATATGAGGTCAGAAGGGGTACATGATGGCTGAAATATATTATGTAAACACATGGAATGGAAATCTGTCAAAAACTGAGAAGGACTTCACTAGAGTTCAACCTGTCAAGCCACAAAAGGAGATCAGAAAGAAACACTCTCTGAGGCAGGCATACCCATGCTTAGAGAAAGTAAAGCATGTCTGCATATCAAGTACAAGCGGATCCACTAAGTACACAAGTACAAAATACTGGAAGATACATAATGGATCATCTGATCATGATCGAACAAGTACATGTCTGAATATCACATATAAGGATGTCAATGATGCCGAAGGATGAAGCAGATCATTGATATCAAAGACTGATCCCAAAAAGTACCAGATGAACATGATGGAGTGAAATGGTACTACACTGCAAACTCAGGTGCGAGCATATAGAATGTCACCATGAATGACTGCAACATATAAGGTGGAATGGTATCAACTAGCAGCAACAGGAGCAACTATCAAGTGAACCAATGAATGCTGATACAACCTGAGGTCTTCACCGACCACCATGGTACATTTCTACACCATGGGAATAAATGATCGAAAGTTGACCATATGAGAAATTATTTGATTACCGATCATTGATGTATACCATTAACTAACACGAGACTACTCACCGATAATGATAATGAGCATCAAGGTACCCAGTACAATCTAACAAGTGTGAATAGATGAGCTGAAGTTGAAAACCTATAAGAATATATCAATCAAGAGAGAATGATGATTTCCCACTATCAATAGTGAAGGATCTACCACTAATGACTGCAAACCCCAAGGTACTGCCAAATGGACTCTAGATCTTTACCCAGAGCAATGAGTCGTAGTCGATAGGGAAAGATCTACTAGAAGGAAGGAATTAAGGCATCCTTCATCAATCTAGCACGATTTTAACCCATAAGCCAATAATATGGAAGGAATCAGATGAAAAAGATGTAGTAACCCGACTGAAGCACGTTTCCAGTGTACACAAGATGTGGTTAGCGCACAACAGAAACCCTCTGAACCAACCAATAATGAAAGCTCACACAGAGGCAAGGTATCCACCAATAGGGTCAAGTGGAAACCAAGGTACTGCATGAATCCCAATGTGTGATAATGCAAGCTGATTTCGAACACAAGGGAAACCACTTAGTCAAAGACCCATGATACTGATCGATGCTGAGCACAAGGTGACCTATCAATAATGAAAATAGGGCCAGGGTGCAACTCTAGGTCTATCCTCAGAGCAGGATGCCATCGTCGATAAGGACCATACCTGCCAGAAAGAAGTCAATGGGGACCTTCTCAAACCAACACGAGTAAAGGGCCAATATAGCTGATGTGATGATATACAAGATACTGACAACCAGGGATGGATGACTGAAAAATGAGTCAAGAGACACCGCAAAGAGGCCGAATCAGGTTAACTTCCCTTAAATAAAAGCCCGACTCAATGTGACTATGTGGCAGCACATGATGACTCTGTATAAGTTCGCCATGCAGGAGGCACGAACGAACCCTCCATATGATTGGAAGAGATAACCAATCGGGGAAGAACTGACTCAATAACAAGGTTAAGGCATACCTAAGTCAAACTAAATCCTGCCCAAATGGAGGAGACTTTGTTTTGAGTGCTTTGTTCAAGGGCGACACGACTGACTCTCACTGCCAAAAATAAGTGGAAATATTGTCCCGTTCCTGCTCTTTTTGGAATATATAATTTTTTTTGTCTTTTTCTTTAAGCTGGAAAAAAAATAAAAGAATGCTATAGTACAACGGAAAGAACGAGTGTTAGTGAAATATATGATCTAGTTCCTGGGATTGGAGCATTCCTATGCTCAATGTAGGGAGGTGAAAACTAGTTAAAGAAACTCAAAGGTATGTTCCTTCCATGGGTCAAGGTGTGTCAAGTTGCAGAAGTCAAGGGCATGCATGTTTGATTTTGCAGTTGTCATGGTCAAAAGTTGGCTTAAACACGAGTCCAAGTGAAGCTGGCTTAAGGCCAAAAGGTGCAAGTGGTCAAAATGCAATGCAGTAGTACAACTCAACCCAAAGGAGCATCTAGGGTATAAGGCCAGAACGAAGAAAAGAAGAAAAGAGGAATGAGTCTTCATCGCATAAGTCATGCTGGGACTACAAAGGACTCCCGAGACTACGAAGATGAAAGAAGGATGGGCAACAAATGTCAGTGAGGTGCTAACTACGATGCCCATGAAAAGGATGGCTCTACGATTGTGTCGTGATTTAAAAATTAGTGAGTGAAGGTGGTTTACAAACCATAACATGATGGGATAGACCCAATGGCAAGTGTATTGATAGATGGAGGCCAGTATACATAATGTAATGGAAAAATGGCTTCCCTAACCTATATGCCAGTGAGAAAATGATACCTGCCATGACGGGCCAGCAGTCACGGAACTGTCTCGAAACTGTCGAAAAAGCATCCAAAATGTCTTGAAAATCAAACCATTCTCGACATTTCAAGCTCCCAAGTTAAAAGTTACATGAGACCAAACAAAATCAAGTTTTGAAAAAATTTTGCATTTTCAAAGCCTATAAAATAGTTTTTGGACTCACCATTTTCACTATTTGGTTTTGAGAGCAAAGGAGTGGAGAAAAAGGAGCAAACTTTTCCATACACAAAATTCAACCATTCAGATGCTTTCAAAATCACCAGGTAACCCTTAAAGGTGTCTTGCATTCAATTGTGACTAGTTTTAGAATTTTTAGTTTAAGTTTTACCGTTGAATTTTTGCCAAAAATTTCGTCGTGGAGTATACGCGGGTTAGATATATGAAACCCGCATATACGCAGGCCCTACATGCGCCTGTGTGTAAAATGGACCCGCATATATGCCACGAACATTTCAAACAAAAAAAACTAACGGTCTAAATTCATTTTTTTCTTCAGGACGCCAGTCAATTGGCGAGAAAGAGAGCATACCTCAGTGGATGATGAGGTTATGAATGGTCCTAATTCTTTGGATGCATTACGAGGATGTGGTTTGCTAAAGTTCTTTAAAATGTTGAATATGAAAGCAAACACTTGCCTGCTCGAAATGCTCATTCACTACTGGAGCATCGAGGATGATTCGTTTATGATTGACCAGATGCTGCTCAAGATAGAGGTTGAAGACATTTATTTCATCATAGGCCTTTCCCGGAGGGGAGAGGTGGTACACTCGATGACCAGATCACGAGGCAGTCTCTTGATCGAGGACTATGTACATATATACTTCCCGGGACATCCAAAGAAGTTTGGAAGAAAAATTCCAATCAAACATGTGGAGACTTTACCGCTGAGGATAATCCTATTCACCATAGCTAGAGTGAATGGATCAGCTTCTTTACACCAAGCATCACAGCTAGCCATGAGCTTGGTGGTAGACTGTCTCACCACTGTATTTGACTGTTGTAATCCATTTCTGGCCAACCTGAAAAGCCAACTTACCTCTATCAAGAAAGGGTAGACCAAAAACTTCAGATATGGAACTATCTTGTGCTCTTTCTTCTTTGAGAGCGTCCTAACCCTTCATCCTAGAGTACTGGTTTCAATCAGCACCCCACGAGATCCACGAATGGGTAGGTGGGCTGACTTGATGAAATTTCTAGGAGGTGGGGATGTCCCATAGTTTGCATTTGATGATGACTTCTTCTCCTGGTGGGAGCAACAGATCATTACCATAGATGACTATCCTTATGCTGGGTTGGACATCCGAGGAGATCCCGATCTAGTATTACCACCGACTGTAGCATGGGGCGACATAGGTAAGTATCTTTTGATTTTATGATTCTTTTTTTTATGATTTTTAAAATATAATAATGAATTTTTAAAAATATTTTTGATAGGATTCAAATGACTAATATGATGATCATGTTCCAGATAGTGAGCCGATACGACTAGATGGGTTCCCACAGCATGGACGTCGCGACCGAAGGGCGGAAGAGGCAGTTGCAGATACAGAGCAACTACTACACATAGTTTAGTGACACTTGGTGAGACTAACTCACCGAGTACCGATGGCGACCGTAGAGGATCTCCTTGTAGATATGCAGTGTCATGTGGTTGGCATGCCACAAGACTAGGTTTGCACTCTTAAGCGTGTTGCCAATGCAATAGTTACCTACTTAGCCGCTCATCCTGAGCGAGGGCATTAGATGTACTAGACATGATTATGGACATTTGAGTCCCAATTTTTGTATATTATTTTAGATAGACTTATGTACATTAGAGATGTTTTATGATATATATATATATATATATATATATATATATATATATATATATATATATATATATATATATATATATATATATATATATATATATATATATATATATATATATATATATATATATATATATATATATATATACAGTTTGACTTTTTGATGCTTGATTTTAATGTGATGAATGATTGATGCGTCAGTCTAATGCTTGATTAGCGATAGAATCAGCTAACCAATTATGGAATCTTGGAATGTGAAAATAATTAATATAAGTAAACTATCTTTGCAACAACCTCACCCTTAAATACTGGCGATATAAACATGGATCCCTTACCCGATAAATGTTATTCAATTGTGACACTATCAATTGTGAATCAAGATAGACTACCATCAAATCGATTTCATAAGAAATTGCTTCGGATAGTAAATTAATTACGGCCGTATACTCAACCATATTATTTGAAGTGGGACCAATGCATACTCCCCTTGAAACCATCAACTGACCATTTGGATAGTAGAGTACCCAAGCTACGGAAGCGAGGTTTCGAGTGTGCCAACTAGTGATGAGACCCAATTTTTGGTACAATTTGGGCTCATTTGGCCTACTTGCTCTGCTCAAACCATTCATTTTTTATTGCTAATGCATTCATTTCTTGGTTTATTTGTGTTGTTTGTAGGAAGAAGGGTAGACATTCTATCTACGTGACTAATGCATGATGCTTTCAGGTTTTTGGCATTAAAAGGGAGAAAAGACAACGAGAAAGGAGACAAGGAGACAATGAGGTGGCACTGCTGGTTTTTAGGAGAGGATGTCCACGGTCTTGGGGACCTTCCTCGTGATTCCCACCATAGCTCCGAGCTCCAATCCATCTCCCCACCGAGCTTAGAAGCAGCCAGTTGTTCTACAGGAACATCAGTTATAACTGTTCTACAGGAACAGTAGTTATGACTGTCCTACAGGATCAGCAGTTAAACTTCAGTTGGACAGCCGAGCTCCTAAAATCAAGGACACTTGTTGGATGATCGTTTTTGCATAAATACTAAGGCCGTAGCCTTGGATAGAAGCTTTTTGAACCTTGGTATTATTCTTGTAAATTGGAAGTACGAGCTACAGCTCGGTTTTGTAAGCCATTTTGGCATGTCATCAGACTTTCGTTTATGAATAAAGGCAGTCAAATTTCGGTCTCATTCTGAATTTCTAAGGGCGCTATAGCTCTCAGGTTAGGGCCCAACCTGAGAGCAATAGATCTCCTCAGTGTTGTAATGTGTTTGCATTTCGTTCCATCACTTTGAGTTTGTTTACTTTCACATGCAATTCGAATTTACAGTTTGTTAATTTAGTCTTTTTCATGAGCTTAGATAGGATTAGTTTATGGTGATTTGCTTTCAGTTGCTTAAGTTCGATAGGAGGATAGGTATAATCTCTTGGAGCTCCAGCAAAAAGGTTGTAAAGGCTCACTGCCATCTCTGTTAGGGATTGGGGTGCATCCCATCACCAACCACCAAAAAGAAAAGCAGTTCTTCTCATTTCCATGCAAGCTGCAACATAAACATTTTCATTGAAGATCCATCCATGAATTTTTGACATCGAACCATACTTCTACATTTCACTTCCACACATAACTTTCAGTTCTTGTTTTCCATTTCTGTTCATAGGTTTCATGGCACAGTTATCATAGGTTAATGAATTTCTCGTTTTGGTGCATAAGTCATTTGTTTCATTTACGCTGCTCCTTATCACTCCACCTCCTTCTTCTTCTTCTTGATCTATCCTCAAGCCCTACTCAGCCTCTGACCAACGCATTTACCCTCCAACTCATCCATTATTCGCTTAGCTCCATTTACTTACACTTTCGTTGATCCCATCCTTCCAATCATCAAACCTCTGCATGCACTTTTCCTCCATCTGATTTCTCTGCTCCTGAGCCATCACCAGCTCCATCTCCATCTCACCTATCCTTCCACACCACTCCAACACTTCACCATCTCCCAAAACCTCCACGGCCAATCATCCTGTAGAATTGCACAGACTTCCTGTAGAAACCCTTGAGTTTCCTATAGGATCCCCTGCAGACTTCTTGTAGAAACCTGCAAACTCGGTTGCTGAGCATCCGAACGTGGTAGGCTTCTGTAGACTGATGTTGGAGACCCTCTGGGACCTCCCTTAGCCATCCTGACCTTGCCCATGCTTTCCTTCCATTCCAACCGCTCCTGCACAACCAAACCCTAATCAAAAGCATCATCACAATAAATCCAACCACTTAATGAAAAAGTACAAAAACATGATTTTTCAGATGCAAGTAGCTTAGATGCATGTATTTCAGTTCATTGCAAGTAATGGCATTATTGGTAGTTGTTTCATTCACAGTTTTGCATAGTTAGGGTCTAGCTAGTCAAATTAGGGTTTCCTAGGGTTTCCATGCTTTATTGGTTTTCAGTTTCCTTCTGCAATTAGACTAGTCTCCTTTGAGTTAGCTTTCATCCATCATTGATAAAGCTTCTTCTGTGAGCCTATAGAATTTGGCTTGAGCCCTAGCGGACTTGTGCCAGCTGACCAAGTGACAGTTGCGACAAGAGCTAGTACTTGTGCATACAGCACCGTCGCTTCCAAGTTTGTACGAACTACCGGGTTGATAAAATTAAGAGACAGGAAGCTCCAAGAGTTGTAGCATTATTGCAACAATACTAGAGCCCACCATCTGTTTGGCGGCGTTGCCGGGGAAGTGTCAGAGTATTAGTCATTGTTGCTTTTCTTCTATTTCCTCACTCTTGCCTTCTGCTTAGTAGTTTACTTCATTTCCATTCTGCAAACCTAGCATAGACATTTCCTGCTTTCATAGATTAGCATTTCCTGCTTTCATAGATTAGCATTTCCTGCTTTCATAGATTAGCATTTCCTTTCTACAAGCGTAGACTAGCATTTCCTTTCTGCAATTTCATTTGAGCAAAGTATATTAGTTCTTTCCTGCTTTCAGTTAATTTTGAATCTTTCATAGTTAGTTGTAGATCAATCTGTCTCAGTTTTGCAGGTACCAAAAGAAAAGCAAATCAAAAGCAATCAAAAAGAAAAAGAAAGTCTTTTCCATTTCATGCCTTGTAGCAACCGAGATAGATCAGGCAAATTCCTACCAAACACCCCCACCACATCACTGAGTCACCTTTCTCTCTTCTTTGGTGACAGTGACCCAGAAGAACCTATAGGTGAACAACCTGAGATATCCAAAGACCCTATAGTAGAAGAAGAGTTAGAGACCAATCCATATGAAGCTATGGCTGACAATAGAAGAGAAGATGAGAGAATAGAAGGTGCCTTCCCCATCCGAGAGACCAATGGAGAGATGAAAATGAATAACATTAGCCCCTCTACCTTACCTCACTTCCATGGACTAACCACTGAAGATCCAGACACCTTCCTGTTTGAGTTTGCTGTCCTTTGTAGAACCTATGACTATACTAAAGATGAGCAAAAGTTGAAACTTTTCCCTTCCACTCTCAAGGATGCAGCACTACGCTAGTTCATGGGCTTACCTGGGAATAGTATCACCACTTGGGCTCAGACGCAGCAAGCTTTCAACACCAAGTACCGGGATTACTGTAGGTCCAAGGAAACAAAGGGGGAAATCTTTCGGATGTCCATGGGAAATGATGAGTCCTTAGAGGATTATGAGGAGAGGTTCCAACTAAGCTATAAGCGGGCCAGGTGCACACTTGACCCTGAATCCCTCAAGTTGGTCCTGCTCCGAGGAGTCCTTGAAGACCTGTTAGATACCCTTCACATGTTAGCTGGGGGGGACATTTACCAACTGCCTTATGAGGACATCAAGACAGTGTTTGAAAACCACTCCAGGGCAGCTCGGAAACGAGGTAGAGGAAACCACCTCTCAACTAGTGTCCCTTTCTCCAAACATGAGCTTGCAAATCAATTAGAAGATCTTAAGAGTGAGGTGAGACAAACCATTGCCATGCAGCTTGACACATTCAGGATTCAGCAAAAGAAAGAAGAGGCTGAGAGAGCCTTGGCTGTCTTCTGCCCTAGGTGCACAAGGAGGCACCCTAAGAACGAATGTCCATTACATTCGGTTGAAGTGTGTTTTGTTTGTGAGGAGGACCATCCCACAAATCAGTGTCCAACCTTACCTGGGTTTAAAGCCATGTACCAAGGGACAGAAGCTCCCATAGAGCCTCTCTACTACCTCAACCAAAGGAGGCCACAGGGATCTAGACCTTATCAGCAGGGGATGCAAGGGGCATCTCAAGCTTATTACAGCCCCAACCAATCGGCTCCTATGCCTTCCTGGGGTCCCCCTGCTCATCCTTCATGGTACATGCCTCCTCCATGGTCTTATCCACCTCAGTACCCCACTCAACCTACTTCTCATTCATATCACTCACATACCTAGCCTCAGCCTCAATGGAATGCACCTCAGTCGGGGTGGAGGCCCCAATACAACACTCCTCCTGCCATCTTGCCTCCACCACCAGTTCAACCTCAGCCATTACCTCCTGCTCCTCCAAGGCAGCCTCAAATGCCTGCTCAACCGAACCCGAACCCCAACAATAGACATGCCCAGCAGGTATACACTAGGGAAACCTCATGCCCTACCTATGCTGTGAAGATCCAGGAGATCAATCTTCGATCTGGAAAGACTCTACCAGATCGCCAACCTCCTCCCCCAGAGGATGAGGAAGCATTGTCCAACCTGGGAAAAGTCCTAACCAAATGCACCGAGATGAACTTGTCCCTTAGTCCTGAAAAATGTGAATTCCTAATGACTGAAGGGACCGTGCTAGGCCATACCATTTCTTGCCAAGGATTGCAGGTGGATCCTAACAAAATTGCTCTCATCAAGAGGGTTCCACCTCCTCAAAAGGTCAGGGATGTCCAGAGTTTCTTGGGATTAGCAGGATACTACCGTAGATTCATTAAAGATTTCAGCAAGCTAGCCTCGCCATTGTTTGGCCTGTTGGCAAAAGATGTGGAGTTTAATTGGACTGACGTTTGTCAGAGGGCTTTAAATGAATTAAAGGACAAGTTGGTGTCAGCCCCAATCCTGAGAGGTCCAAACTGGGCCCTACCTTTCCACATCCACACTGATGCCTCGAACAAAGCCATAGGTGCAGCTTTAGGACAAGTTGAGCAGAAACTTCCATATGCCATTTACTTTGTTAGCAAAAACTTGTCCAAAGCTGAGCTGAATTACACTGTAACCGAGAAAGAATTCTTGGTTGTGGTCCATGCATTGAACAAGTTCCGACATTATATTACTGGTTACCAGACCTTTGTACATACTGACCATGCTGCTATTAGATATTTAATGAATAAACCAGATGTGAATGCTCGTATTATTAGATGGTTACTTTTATTGCAGCAGTTTGATTTGACCATTGTTGATAAACCAGGTAGAGAAAATGTAGTTGCTAACTTTTTATCTAGATTGGATTTGTCTGCAGATGAGGATGGAACAGTGGACGATCAGATGCCTGATGAACATCTGTTTGCTATTTCAGCACTCTCTCCATGGTTTGCTGATATAGCAAACTATCTTGTTTCAGCACAGTTCCCTCCACACTTATCTTCCAGAGAGAAGAGTAGAATCATCAGAAAAAGTGCCTCATTCACTTGGATCGGGGGCAATCTGTTCAAGCTTGGCCCCGATCAGATCTTAAGGCGTTGTGTAAGGGAGGAAGAAGTCTTTGATATCCTCCTCACTTGTCATGATGGACCTTGTGGAGGGCATTTTGCAGCAAAGAGAACTGCCTTCAAGATCCTGCAGGCAGGCTACTATTGGCCCACACTTCATCAAGATGTCAGAAGGTATGTCAGTCAGTGTGACCAATGCCAAAGAATGGGGAAACTGACCCAAAGGGATGAGATGCCTCTCCAACCTCAAGTGACTCTTGAGCCATTTGAGAAGTGGGGCATGGACTTTGTGGGCCCAGTCAACCCCTCTTCGAGGCAAAGGACTTACATCATTGTGTGTACTGACTATTTGACAAAGTGGGCAGAGACCAAAGCAATCAAAGCAGCAACAGAAGAAAAGGTGGCCGAGTTCCTAAGAGAGAACATCTTCTATAAGTTTGGCTATCCAAGAGAGCTGGTCACCGATCAAGGGAGCCAGTTCACCTCCAATCTGGTTGAAGATCTCCTAGCTCATCACAAGATCAAGCATAGGAATTCCACCCCTTATCACCCTCAAGCAAATGGGCAGGTGGAAGTCACCAATAGAGCATTAGAGGGGATCTTGACTAAAGTGGTGAGCAGCAGCAGAAAGGACTGGGCAGATCACCTGGTTGAAGCCACATGAGCTTACAACACCACTTGGAAGACTACCACTGGCTTCACACCGTATGAGCTGGTCTATGGGAAGAGAGCTTTGTTGTCAATTGAGTTCGAATACAACACTTTGAGGATGGCAGCTCAGCTGGATCTAGATCTCAGCCATGCACAACAAGAAAGGTTGTTGCAGCTAAATGGCCTAGATGAGCACCGCATGCAGGCCCTCCTTCACTCAGAAGTGGTTCAGCTTCAGAGAAAGGTGTGGCATGACAAACATCTCCATGACAATCAATTTCAGCCGGGAGATTGGGCTTTGTTGTATGATTCCAGATACAAAGATTTCAAGGGGAAGCTGAGAACCAGATGGCTAGGACCATATACAGTGGAGAAATGCCATGACAATGGATCTGTCCTCATTCGAACCATTGATGAGGAAGCCATTCCCATGCTTGTCAATGGGCATCGATTGAAGATCTACAGGAGACCTCTCTCAAGACAAGAGTTTATGAAAACTATGGAGAAATCTGTATTGGTCATAGAGAAGGGTTCTACCTCTGCCTCCGGCACACCTTAAAGAAAAAAATATCTGAAAAAAAAAAAAAAAAAAAAAAAAAAAAAAGAAAAAAAAAAAGAAAAATAAATAAAGATCCTTGGGTGAAAACCTCTCTGAGGCGCCCAAGGCAGGTAGTAGGGGTGAAAACCTCATTGAGGCGCCCCTATTGTCTTTCAAAGAAAAAAAAGGAAAAGGTGAAAAAGATCCTTGAGTGAAAACCTCTCTTAGGCGCTCAGGGCAGATGGCACGGGTGAAAACCTCTTTGAGGCACCCCTGTTATCTTTCAAAAAAAAAAAAAAAAAGGAAAAAGAAAAAACAATAAGCAAAATATGGTAAAATTGTATGCAGGTTGCAGATGCTCTATGGAGAATAGGAAGTCCTTCAAATCACAGCCAGGGGTCCTTATCATACTATCGAGGAACCTCACCAGCACCTCCTCCAAGAGTACCCATGTTTTTTTCAAGGTATGTGCAATTTTATCAAGGTTTGAATCTTCTACATGAAGATGCTGTCTTTCTACAGGAAGGCACAGTCTTTCTACAGGAAGGCGCGGATTTTCTACAGCAAAGTGCAGACTTTCTACAGGAAGGCCGAACTTTCTACAGGAAGCTCTGTGTTCTACAAGAAACTTCCTGTAGGAGTTTTGGATGGCCAGAATTCATCTTAAAAAGATATTTCGTGACTATGGATTGGTGTGGATGCATGCAAGCCTCTGTTGGCGCCCCTACACATTGTTGTCACCTTGCTCCACCATCCTTGTGGACATGCGACCAAGTTCCCTGCACAAACAAAGAAGATCGATGAGTTCTCGAGGGAAAGCAATTTTCACAGTCAAACAAAGGCTGGATCTCATACCGCAGGCATCGAAAAGGTCTGGGAACGTGATGGAAAGGCCAGAACCGCCATCGTGCAACATGCACCCAAGGAGAAAGGACTGTTACGAGACCCCTCGCGGGGATCCTGTAACAGTTCAACCTGCTCGAGTGGATACCAGTCACAACACCGCCATCTGAAATGAAACGCGGGCGCATGCAAGTAAAACATCCACTCCATCGTCGGCAGCCTCTAACCACGAGCCTCCGGGTCTGTGTAAGTCGCATGCAGCAGGTAAATTTGCTCACCATCGTCCAGGAACTGAAAAATCATGTGCAGCCACACAGGTAAGTGTCTCAACCCTTCCTTCCATCAAATCGCATGAATCTTACTTTGAAATTGTTTGCATGGCGTAAAATTGAATGGTTGAGCGGCCGTATGGCCAGTCGACTGGCCACGTCGGCTAGTTAAAGTGTAATTGGATGTGTGGGTGGCGGCCACGACAACGAGAATGAATTGCACGCACATGAGAACACTCTCGTCAGAGCGTGAGTTTAACAAGAAAAGGGGGCGGCAAATCTGTGGGAATGAATGCGGCAGCAAGCTAATACAAAGGCGGATGATGGATGACGTCGCCCAACGGTCCGGCGGGGACAGATCATCCACCACGCCACGGATTGCGTCGATTCAAAATCTAATCGGCTAGATCATGCGCATACATTTATAATCCAACACTTCAAACTCGAGTGGCTATTATGATCTCCTTTGCACTTTGATACGCCAAGCTGTTGGCTACCAGAACGCCGGTAAAACACACCTCGAGCGCGGCCAACTACAGTCCTCCCCGAGAATTGCGCACGGCTTCTATAGGAACGCAGTTCTATAGGAACGCAGTTCTATAGGAGCGCAGTTCTACAGGAACGCAGTCTACAGGAACGCAGTCTATAGGAACACAGTCATCTATAGGAAAGCGGGTGCCTCACGAAAAAGGTGGCCAATTAAAGAGGTAACCCTGAACTCTTAACGTAGCTAGTTATTAGAAGTGGCAAGACCATCGTCCACAGTCGGGTCATAAAGATATTGGTGGAATTGTTGTTTGCTGTGCCTATGCTACCGTTCTACAGGATGTTGGTATAAGTAGACTGTGTTGAAATTTTGTATGTGCATGCTCTGTCTTCATAGACCAACTCTCTTTTGCATTTGCCATCTTTGATTAAACCGACCGTGTTCATCATGCCGGGTGGGTTTATAAGACGGGAGCCCACTGATTCAACTAAACTAAGGAGAAACCCGGCAGTGGTAGAGCTCTTCACCAGAGCACAATGGATGCCTTTTTGTGATAAGCTGCAGGGTTACGATGATGAAGTGGCCAAGGAATTCTTGCAGGCTCTGAAGCCTAAATCTCAGACACTAGCCACGGTAAAATTCAGAGGTCTAAGCCTCAAACTCACCCCAGAACATATCAGTCGGATCATAGAACTTCCTATGTGTCTTTCGTGGGATAAAGAGGAGAGAAAGCTGAGTCAGCATGCAAAGAAGGAATTCTTCCCACCTGAGGAAGAATTCTCGGAGGACAAAAACGGGGTGCGAAGAACGAGCCTGTCACCACCTTGGAATGAAGTCAGTTTGCAAATCATGAAATATATTACTTGTGAAGGCCATTTCAGCATCGTATATGCATATCACTTTCGGCTGCTCACTGAGTTGAGGCACCGAATTGACCTTCCTGTAGAACAAAAACTGAGCATCCCTTATTACCTCCTGCAGTCTCTAATGGAGTGTGCTACGAAGTTGAGAGAGGGAATACCAGATCCGATATCCCATCATGGGCTGATCAAGCTTCTTGTGGAAGATGCATTGCATTCATATAAGGTCCCCCTCTCATGGGAATCCTTCCGGAATTTAACAAAAGATGGGGATATTAAAATGTTGATCGAGGAAACGGGTTCCTCCAGCAGTGAGAAACACGAAGCAGTGGCCAAGGAACAGAGAGAAGAAGGCCAAGAAACCCCAACAACAGTACAGAAGGGAGAACAGAGGAAGAAGCATGAGGGAAAGGAGGACAAACAAAAGGGTGGCACACCTATCCTGTCAGCAAGGGAAAAGAGGATGAAGAGCAGAATGGACAAAGTAGAGGTGGTCCACATTAGCCCAAGTACCTCAACAGCACCTGCACCCAAAGTAAAAAGAAAAACTCAAGCAGGCAAGCAAGCGGAAGTGGAGACACCTGTGTCTACAGGAAAGCAAAAACAGGCTTCTACAGGAAGCCCGAAAACACAAACACAGGCTTCTACAGGAAGCCCAAAAATCATTGAAAAATAGGCTTCTACAGGAAGCCCAAAAACAAAAACAAAGGCTTCTACAGGAAGCCCAAAAGCAAAGACCGAGGCTTCTACAGGAAGCCCGAAAATCATTGGAGAACAGGCTTCTACAGGAAGACAAAAAACGGAGACAAAGGCTTCTACAGGAAGCCCGAAAGTGCAAAAACAGGCTTCTACAGGAAGCCCGAAATTACAGAAACAGGCTTCTACAGGAAGCCCTGAAAAGGTGAAACCCAAGGAGAGAAAGGTGGATATTCTGGCACGAGAGGCAGCAGCTGTATTAGCTGGCCTCAGCACGCCACCTAAGCCAAAAGGAAAGAGGAAGAGGGAGACCCCTCTATACTTCAAGGCTCGAAGAAGTGTTAGGATAAAGACGGGCAAGCCACAGGCTCAATCCAGCAGCCTGATTGTCATCGAAGATACACCTGCTTCTCCCAAAGAAAAGTCACCCTCCAGGATCACAGTCACCTATGAGAAAGGGAGTCCAAAGAAAAATACATGGCAAGAAAGGTTAGACTTGTTGACTGAACAAACACGACTACAAGAAGCAGAAAATGTTCTACAGGATACTCTGGCCCGGCTACAAGAAACGGAAAAGAAGGAAGGAGAAGGACTCTCATCACCACCAAGGGAGGGTGAGATAGAACCACCTGAAGAGATAGAAAGAGAACATATACCAGAACCTAGCCCTTCACCTAATCTGAATTCATACTACACATTTTTAGAGGCAGGCAAAATCATACCGCAGAAATTTATTGTACCTCTATTTTTTGAACTAGAGAAAGAAAGAGTTCATTCCCACACATGGATGCAAATCGCCAAATCAAAGGGGGTGGTGGACATAGGCCCTCTACAGGAGCAACTCAGGGAGGTCAGGAGTGAATTCACCATGGCTAAACATGTGGCTGATTGCCAACGTGTGCTTCTACAGGAAGAAAATCAGAAACTGAAGTTGCAGCTATAGGAACTAAAGGCAAGGGCAAGAACATCCTCCAAGGACATCACAAATGAACAAGAAGGAAAAAAGGATCTGACCACCAGTCTTGAAGGGCCAATAACACTTCCACAGGAAACAGAACAACAAACAAAAATCGAAGTGCAAGCCCTAAGAGAACAGGTGCAACAAAAGGAAGCACAATTGGCCTGTATGGCCAGTTGGGCCATGGAGGCAATTCAGTGCAGAAAACCTGCAAAAGCATATGGACTGTTCTTAAAAGATCAATGGTTGCAGTTCCAAATAAACACCTTGGCACAAAGAGGTATTTCACATATCCAAAGCCCACAACAATTTTCTGAATTGTGCAGTACTAGTTCATCTGAGGACAAAGCCAAATTAGCAGAGTTTTACCTCCACAATTTGGCTTTGCCTAATGAAGTCTCCTGGGATCCCAATGTTGCTTTGGGTGATATGCAATTGATGGTGTTTGCCTCATGGTAAAACCATGAGGATCAGAGAGCAGCTGAAGCAAAATCGGTCATGAACCGAGAAGTAAGTGAACCACTGTTCATTCGACCAGAAGTAGAGGATCCGATGGCACTCATCTCAGCCCACCAACAGTTGGCTATAGATCCCACAGCTTCCTTGAGATTTATGGACCAACAGGCTCAAGCCATAGCCCACTTTGAAGACATGGAAAGGTTGTTGGGAGAAAGTGCTGCCCATGCATGTGCACGCAGATGGAATACCCTCGCACATAGCTTGAAAATCAGAGAGTACCACACCCCCATTCGGATGAGGGAAGCTTTGGCAAGGGTTGAACTTTACAAGAAATCCATGCAAAGCCTTCAGGCCAGCTGGATTGGCCTTAAACTCAGCCCACCACTACTGCTAGGACTGACTGAAGGAAATACAGAGGAGGATGACAGTCAACAATGGGAAGAGGTGAACAGGAAAGCAGGGTTTCATATCCACAGAGAAGACACCACCACAGAGCCTTGGGATACAAGGGAAGCAGTGAAAGCAATGAAGGATGAAGATTTGGACTAAGTTTCTCAAGGATGAGCAAATAGTTTAGCTGGGGGGTGATGATGAGCCCCAATTTTTGGTACAATTTGGGCTCATTTGACCTACTTGCTCTTCTCAAACCATTCATTTTTTATTGCTTATGCATTCATTTCTTGGTTTATTCGTGTTGTTTGTAGGAAGAAGGGTAGACATTCTATCTACGTGACTAATGCATGATGCTTTCAGGTTTTTGGCATTAAAAGGGAGAAAAGACAACGCGAAAGGAGACAAGGAGACAATGAGGTGGCATTGCTAGTTTTTAGGAGAGGATGTCCACGGTATTGGGGACCTTCCTCGTGATTCCCACCATAGATCCGAGCTCCAATCCATCTCCCCATCAAGCTTAGAAGCAGCCAGCTGTTCTACAGGAACAGCAGTTATAACTGTTCTACAGGAACAGTAGTTATGACTGTCCTACAGGATCAGCAGTTAAACTTCAGTTGGACAGCCGAGCTCCTAAAATCAAGGACACCTGTTGGATGATCGTTTTTGCATAAATACTGAGGCCGTAGCCTTGGATAGAAGCTTTTTGAACCTTGGTATTATTCTTGTAATTTGCAAGTACGAGCTACAGCTCGGTTTTGTAAGCCATTTTGGCATGTCATCATACTTTCGTTTATGAATAAAGGCAGTCAGATTTCGGTCTCATTCTGAGTTTCTAAGGGAGCTATAGCTCTCAGGTTAGGGCCCAACCTGAGAGCAATAGATCTCCTCAATGTTTTAATGTGTTTGCATTTCGTTCCAGCACTTTGAGTTTGTTTACATTCACATGCAATTCGAATTTACAGTTTGTTAATTTAGTCTTTTTCATGAGCTTAGATAGGATTAGTTTATGGTGATTTGCTTTCAGTTGCTTAAGTTCGATAGGAGGATAGTTATAATCTCTTGGAGCTCCAACAAAACGGTTGTAAAGGCTCACTACCATCTCTGTTAGGGATTGGGGTGCAGCCCATCACCAACCACCAAAAAGAAAAGCAGTTCTTCTCATTTCCATGCAAGCTGCAACATAAACATTTAAGATCCATCCATGCATTTTTGACATCGAACCATACTTCTACATTTCACTTCCACACATAACTTTCATTTCTTGTTTTCCATTTTTGTTCATAGGTTTCATGGCACAGTTATCATAGGTTAATGAATTTCTCGTTTTGGTGCATAAGTCATTTGTTTCATTCACGTTGCTCCTTATCACTCCACCTCCTTCTTCTTCTTCTTGATCTATCCTCAAGCCCTACTCAGCCTCTGACCCACGCATTTACCCTCCAACTCATCCATTATTCGCTTAGCTCCATTTACTTACACTTTCGTTGATCCCATCCTTCCAATCCTCAAACCTCTGCATACACTTTTCCTCCATCTGATTTCTCTGCTCCTGAGCCATCACCAGCTCCATCTCCATCTCACCTATCCTTCCACACCACTCCAACACTTCACCATCTCCCAAAACCTCCACGGCCAATCATCCTGTAGAATTGCACAAACTTCCTGTAGAAACCCCTGAGTTTCCTGTAGGATCCCCTGCAAACTTCCTGTAGAAACCTGCAAACTCGGTTGCTGAGCATCCGAACGTGGTAGGCTTCTGTGGAATGATGCTGGAGACCCTCTGGGACCTCCCTTAGCCATCCTGACCTTGCCCATGCTTTGCTTCCATTCCAACCGCTCCTGCACAACCAAACCCTAATCAAAAGCATCATCACAATAAATCCAACCACTTAATGAAAAAGTACAAAAACATGATTTTTCAGATGCAAGTAGCTTAGATGCATGTATTTCAGTTCACTGCAAGTAATGGCATTATTGGTAGTTGTTTCATTCATAGTTTTGTATAGTTAGGGTCTAGCTAGTCAAATTAGGGTTTCCTAGGGTTTCCATGCTTTATTGGTTTTCAGTTTCCTTCTGCAATTAGACTAGTCTCCTTTGAGTTAGCTTTCGTCCATCATTGATAAAGCTTCTTCTGTGAGCCTATAGAAGTTGGCTTGAGCCCTAGCAGACTTGTGCCAGCTGACCAAGTGATAGCTGCGACAAGAGCTAGTACTTGTGCATACAGCACCGTCGCTTCCAAGTTTGTACGAACTACCGGGTTGATAAAATTAAGAGAGAGGAAGCTCGAGGAGTTGTAGCGTTATTGTTACAATACTGGAGCCCACCAACTAGCACTATTGGAGAACCCAAAATAGACCAGGTCATCCATCAACATCTGCCACAGCAGACCAAAAAGTGTTAATATCAAAAAACACGTGATGAGATATGTACAACTATAGAAAATGTACAAAGAAGCCAATGCCTGGTTGCTACTTAATAAAATTACTTCTTGAGGTAGAGCCCGTCTTGAGGCTCTGCCAACTTGTTTCCTTCAAAATCGATTAACTCATATGACCATTTTTCTAAAACTTGTTTAATTATGAAGGGATTGTACCACATAGGCTTGAAATTTCCTGCCCCCAAGGCATCCTTATCTTGGTCATAGACCAAGATAAGGTCACCTTTAGAAAAGAATCGAGGACGGATAACTTTATCGTACTGAGTTTTAACCCTTTTCTTATGAGCCTCATTGATTGTGGTGGCATCTTGACGCTGCTCGTCGAGATGTTCCAAATGAAGGAGGCACTCTTCGAGACTAGAAATCTCTGGAAGGAGCCCAACGACTAACTTAAGTGATGGAATTTCACATTCAATAGGAAAGATAGATTCCATCCCATAAACTAACTGAAAAAGTGTAAAACCTGTAGCAGTCTTTACGAAGGTTCAGTATGCCCAAAGAGCTGGATACAACATAAGATGCCAATTGGACCGATTTTTGTCGATCATCCTTTGTAGGATCATCTTAAGGGTTTTGTTCACTACCTCGACCTATATATTAGCCTGAGGATAATAAGGAGATGAATGTTCCTATTGGAAACCCAATTTAAGAGCCAATTTAGACATTAGTTGATTCTGGAAATGACTGCACTGGTCAGTGACAATCTCTCTTGGGATACCAAACCTTGAGATAATTTGATTAAAAAGGAACAATGCTACTGTTTCACTATCGTTTTTATAAGTGGGCATGGCCTCAGGTCACTTGGTGAAGTAGTCTACGACCATGATAATGTACTTGTGATTAACTGCTGAAGGCAGATTACAAGTTGTAAAATCAATACCCCACTTAGTAAAAGGACCGACAGTGACAATGGGAAAGAGAAGAGCTAGATGTGCACGCATCTTCCGAGTATAGATTTGACAGGGGTGACAATGTTTGACCACTTCAACACAATCTTTGATGAGCGAAGGCCAAAAATAGCCAGCACGCAAGATACATTGAGCTGTAGCAAGCCCTTAAAGATGACCACCGCAAGCTCCACTGTGGCAATCATTGAGCACTAACTCTGCTTCCTCTAGGGTTAAACAACACTGAAGAATTGAATCAACCCCTCGATGATATAAAGTATGACCAATGATAACATAAATTTTAGCCAGGTGATGTAATTTTCTATGTTCATCCTTAGAGAAAGTAGAGGGAAACTTCAAAGTATGGAGATAGACAATGATATCTCCATACCAAGGGTCGAGTGAAGAGATGAAGATTAAATGTTCATCGGGAAAAATTTCCTCATAAATAGTATCCTCTCCATAAGGCAGCTCAGAAATTAGCTTGGAAAAAACCATAGATTTCTTAGACTTGGTGGACAAGAACTCGAGATCAAATTCTTGTAAAATGACTATCCATTGATTATATTTGCCCCTAATCACTCGCCTACTGAGGACAAATTGAAATGGATTGACCTCCACTAAGACAAAAGTTTTTCATAGCAAGATATAATGGCGGAGCCGCTGGATAGCATGGATAGCTGCCAAGGCCAACTTCTCAACTAGAGAATAGTGAAGTTCAGGACCTATCAAGCCTCAGCTCAAATAACAAATCACATGCTCTGTGAGAGCATCATCTTCCTTAATGAGAACCATACCTATGGTTGATTCTGCTGCAGAGAGGTATAGAAGGAAGTCCCTACCATAATTTAGTGGACTCAAAAGTGGGGCAGAGACTAATGCCTTTTTCAAGGCATCGAACGATCGCTGAGCAAAGTCGTCCCATACAAATGGAACTCCTTTCCGTAGTAAATGCATGAACCCTTTAGTGATCTCGGCATAATTCGCTATGAACCGTCTTAAGAAATTACCCTTCCCTTTAAGACTTTGAAGTTGCCAAATTCAGGACGCGGGAGGCAACTGAATTATTGCCTCTACCTTGAAGGGATCAACCCGAATCCCTTCATTTGACATGATGAACCCTAATAACTGACCAGATGTAACTGCAAAAATGCACTTATTGGGATTCAACCGGATCTTGTAAAAACAACATCGTTCAAAAACCAATCGAAGATGACTAGGATGATCAATTATCTTTCGAGAACAAGTAGCTATATCATCCAAGTATGCTTCAATGATATGTTTAATGTCATGGAAAGCATATGACATGGCCTGCTGGAAAGTAGCTCCAACATTTTTAAGACGAAAAGGCATATTTCTGTATGCAAAGGTACCTCAGGGACATATAAAAGTTGTCTTATGCTGAGCTTCAGGACAGATAGAGATCTGATTATAACTGGAAAATCGTCCATGAAGGAGAAAACTCATTACCCGCACACTCATCAATAATTTGATTAATAAATGGCGTGGGGTAATTATCTTTGGGACAAGCCTTGTTTAGGTCTCTAAAGTCAATGCATACTCGTATTTTTCCTTGCTTTTTATCCATAGGGACTGGATTAGAAACCAAATCGGTAAGAGGAACAGGGTATATGAAACCCGCCTTGAGCAGTTTTTCTACTTCAGCTTTAATGGTTGCTGCTTTGTCGTTTCAAACTCGATGCGGAAATAAAACGACATGTCCTTGATCGCTTTTTACTTTTCAGGTCAGTGACACTAATTATGAAAGTACTCCTTGGTCGCAAGATCAAGCGGTTCCCCCAGGTATTATTTTATAGTTTTTCGGGCTTGAGGGACACAAATGTACGAAAAAGTTCAACGTGGAGTCTCCTTTAGTTTTTTCAGACTCTCTAAAATTGAAAAACGCCGAGTTTCTCCTATACCGGGCTCGTTAAACTTTTATAGTAGAGGACCTGTTCAATTACAAACAGGAACGAACCACTCCTTCCTAGGGTTCGAATTTAAACTAGGTTGGACTCATCCGAAGGATGAGCTTACAATCAAGCATATGTTATCCTCCTCAAGCTTGTTAAAAATAAAGAGGTACTTGCCAGAAATGGTGGGGGAAAAGAGAGAAGAATGAACCTATTTGTCACCTTTTGTCTCAAAAGAAACTTTATTACCACTCTTGAACACGACACTTTTCATTCACCTGGGTTGGAAAATCTTTTACCTCACAGTTGACCAAACCACTTTGAAAGTCTTTAGCCGGGTTTCGGGATTCACTTTGAGTTATTCCTCACCAAGCCATCTGTCGTGTCGTTATGTGTTCAAGAGGTCTGTGAGAAAAACTTTCATCTACAAAATACTTGTCATCCATTTGACCATCCCTGAGTCAGTCCTCACAACAACATTTCTTCAACTTGAACAATGATTTCGTGTTGTGGGCTTTCCTGCAACGGGTCGCTTTCTATCGACATCGACACATTATCTAGAAAGATGACTTAGGAATCGACAGTACCTTGAAGTCTGCATGCATCAATGGCAGGTTTCTCGCCTTTGACGTCAGTTTACATCATTGACTTTCGATCAAAGGATTCCGTGAAGTGTTCGACATCAAAACATCTATTCACATTTCACGGGTTGTGCTTGGTACTTTGAGAACCATTGACATTACTGGTGGTCTCTCTCACGCTTGTTAACAGTTTACATCATCGACTGGTAATCAAGTGGTTTCTACCATGTTCGACATCAAATCATTTAATCACATGGCTAGAATCGTACCGATTCGGGAGGTAGAAGTGAAGACCCTGGATCTAGTTTCTACCATCCAGGCTGCGAGGAGTTTTGTATTCATTATCTATTTAGACTAATCATAAATAGATGGCTGCGTCCATACTGTGTCTACAAAAGTCTATAAAAATGATGTATTGCAAGATCATTCCCGTCTCAGAGTAGTTAGTCCATTAGTTAAAGTTTTGAATCTGAGTATGGGAATGCCTACCTTAGGGATGATATAATCTTATACATGTATTTTGTGTTGAAAATTGCAGGTTCCAACCAGGTCATCCACAAGACAATCCTTGAAATGATAAAGCGTTTCACCCTTCCTAGAATTACAAACCCTAATCTATTCCAGGCTTCGCACTTTAGGGGGCAATCTGTTACACTAAAAAATGTCACCATAACCACTTAACAGTTAATATAGCTCAAATCAACAGTCATACTACCCTCTTAGGCAAGCCTTATGCCTCTGTTATCCATCTTAAACTCAAAGAAGAGAGAAAGTCTTGTAAAAAATGTGTTTATCTCTGGGGTCGCAGGTTCTCTCAAGCCTTACCTGCGGGGACGCTCACAATGTTCACAAAGTCTGCGTCTTTGGACGCTCTGTATGTCAAAGTACAGGTGCGTCCTTCTGTAAAAGGCAAAATGCGTAAGTTTCATCTTAAAAAAGTTACTTGTGGTTACTTCTAGAACTTTCTAGAGGTCGGTTTGATGAAATGGATGCGCCTCCAGTTGGTTCATGTATCTCTATTAAGGAGGAACTTATCCCATCAATAAGGGAGCTATCCCACCCAAAGAGGGGGATTATCCCATTGATGGTGGACCTGAATAACCTCTTTACAGCACTATAAATAAAGGCCTTGGACCAGAAGGAGGAGAGGTTGAAAGCTATACATTTCTAAGGGTAAATGCTGGAGGAATTAGGACTCCCATTTAGAACCTTGTGAGGAGAGATTGTCTTTGCTTGATTCTACTTGGAAGTGGGTGAGCTTTGTCAAAGTAGAGGAAAACCCTTGATGGACCCTGGGAGGAACTTGCACAACACCAAGGCCAGGTTGTAAGAGTTTCTTTGTTTCGTTACTAATACAAACTGGTTTATTTTTCTCAATAACTTGTGTTAATGAGTTATTTCATGTGTTCCTTGGTCTGCATGTTGAATATATGTTTTATTATATGAAATTCAAGTGCTTGGTAATTGTTTGATTGTTTGTGGTTGCAGGAATTGATGTGAAGGAGGAGCTCATCCGGATCGGCAAGGACGGACTACAACAACAGCGTTTTGGAATAAGGTAAGCCTAAACACTTGTAGTTTTCATGTTTTAAAAGGTATATTTAGAGAAAGATCACTCCATTTTGTCTTGTTTGTCGCTAGAGAGTTTAGACTCCTAGGGAGGTCAGTTGTGTCCGCACAAACGACTTTTTCCGCCACGACAAATTGGCGACACAACTGACCTCCCTAGGAGTCTAAACTCTCTAGCGACAAACAAGACAAAATGGAGTGATCTTTCTCTAAATATACCTTTTAAAACATGAAAACTACAACTGTTTAGGCTTACCTTATTCCAAAACGCTGTTGTTGTAGTCCGTCCTTGCCGATCCGGATGAGCTCCTCCTTCACATCAATTCCTGCAACCACAAACAATCAAACAATTACCAAGCACTTGCATTTCATATAATAAAACATATATTCAACATGCAGACCAAGGAACACATGAAATAACTCATTAACACAAGCTATTGAGAAAAATAAACCAGTTTGTATTAATAACGAAACAAAGAAACTCTTACAACCTGGCCTTGGTGTTGTGCAAGTTCCTCCCAGGGTCCATCAAGGGTTTTCCTCTACTTTGACAAAGCTCACCCACTTCCAAGTAGAATCAAGCAAAGACAATCTCTCCTCACAAGGTTCTAAATGGGAGTCCTAATTCCTGCAGCATTTACCCTTAGAAATGTATAGCTTTCAACCTCTCCTCCTTCTGGTCCAAGGTCTTTATTTATAGTGCTGTAAAGAGGTTATTCAGGTCCACCATCAATGGGATAATCCCCCTCTTTGGGTGGGATAGCTCCCTTATTGATGGGATAAGTTCCTCCTTAATAGAGATACATGAACCAACTGGAGGCGCATCCATTTCATCAAACCGACCTCTAGAAAGTTCTAGAAGTAACCACAAGTAACTTTTTTAAGATGAAACTTGCGCATTTTTCCTTTTACAGAAGGACGCACCTGTCCTTTGACATACAGAGCGTCCAAAGACGCAGACTTTGTGAACATTGTGAGCGTCCCCGCAGGTAAGGCTTGAGAGAACCTGCGACCATAGAGATAAACACATTTTTTACAAGACTTTCTCTCTTCTTTGAGTTTAAGATGGATAACAGAGGCATAAGGCTTGCCTAAGAGGGTAGTATGACTGTTGATTTGGGCCATATTAACTGTTAAGTAGTTATGGTGACATTTTTTAGTGTAACAATAAGTGACATAATGATTATTGATAGAAATTGCCAGTTATAATAATACCAATTAAAAACTGGCGTCACTAATGATAGAACCTGAGAACTTACCCAAAGGAAAATCTTGTTCTATAACTAGTTGACATGATGAGGTTTGATAGATATTTTGATTAAATAAATATTGATCATCCAAAGATGTCAGTTCTATTTAATTGAATATATTTATTACCTACTTATGTTCTGGTATTTAATTATGTTAAGTATGAGATAGTATCTACCCAAAGGAGTGCTATATTATACTATTATGTCTACATCTGAATCGCGTTAGTTATGAGCTTATAGTTATTTCAATTTTGATTTGCAGGTTATCTATCTTTCGTATGTTTTGAATCAAATTTAGTTGAAGTTCCTATTAATACATGGTGGCTTGATACTGGTGCTACAACTCATGTTTCCAACAATATGCAGGGATTTCTTACGATCCGAACCATAAATCCAAATGAAGATCATTTTGTTTTTATGGGAAACAGAATGAAATCTTCAATTGAAGGCATTGGGACTTATCGTCTAATTCTAGAAAGTGAATATGTATTAGACTTATACAGTACCCTTTATGTACCTTCATTATCTAGAAACCTTATTTCCGCAAGTAAATTGGATATTTCTGGTTTTAGATGTATGATTGGATCTGGCTGTTTTGATTTATATAAGAATACTGATAATGTTGGTTCTGGTATTCTAATTGATGGTTTATATAAATTGAAACTGAATGACACTTATGCAAATTCCTTGTTGAATGTAGTAAATAATGTTGGATGTAATCGTAGTAGGTTGAATGAAAATTCTGCTTTCTTGTGGCATAAACGACTAGGTCATATATCCAAAGAAAGAATGATGAGATTAGTAAGTAATGAAATTTTGTCAAATTTGGACTTTAGTGATCTAGAATTATGTGTGGATTGTATTAAAGGTAAACAAACCAAACATAATAAGAAAGGAGCCACTAGAAGCAGCCAGCTTCTTGAAATAATACACATTGATATTTGCGAACCTATGGACACTCCAGCCTTTAATGGAGAAAAGTATTTCATCACTTTCATTGACGATTTTTCCCGTTATGGTTATGTCTATTTGCTTCATGAAAAATCTCAATCGGTGAATGTTCTTGAGACGTTTGTAAAGGAAGTTGAGAGGCAATTAGATAAAAAGGTGAAAATCATAAGGTCTGATAGAGGTGGTGAATATTATGGTAAATATAATGAGTCAGGCCAGTGTCCAGGTCCATTTGCAAAATTCCTCGAAAGTCATGGCATATGTGCGCAATACACAATGCCAGGTACACCACAGCAAAATGGTGTAGCAAAAAGGCGCAAAAGGACGTTAATGGATATGATTAGGAGTATGATGTCAGATTCTACACTACCTAAGAATTTGTGGTCATATGCTCTCAAAACCGCTAATTATTTGTTGAATAGGGTTCCTAGTAAAGCTGTTCAAAAGACTCCTTTTGAGTTATGGACTAACAGGAAACCTAGCTTAAGACACCTGCATGTTTGGGGTTGTCCAGCGGAAGCGAGAATTTATAATCCACATGAAAAGAAATTAGATTCTCGAACGATCAGTGGGTATTTTTTAGGATACCCTGAGAAATCTAAAGGGTACGTGTTTTACTGTCCTAATCATAGTCCAAGAATTGTAGAAACTGGTAATGCAAGATTCATTGAGAATGGTGAAGTTAGTGGGAGTACTCGAAGAGAAATAGTAGAAATAAAGGAAACAAGGGTAAATGTTACATTGCCTAGAATAGTTCCTCCATCTACTATTACTCCAAATGTTGTTCCAGCTGTTGTAGAATAGCATGATGATAATGAACAACATATAAATGAAGAAGTACTTCCTGAAGGAAATGACTTACATAATGTTGATATACATGAACCACAACAAGTAGCATTAAGAAGACCTCAAATAAATCGTAGGTCAGCTATTTCTGATGATTATGTGGTTTATATGCAAGAATCAGATTATGATATTGGAATCAATAAGGATCCAGTTTCGTTTTCACATGCTGTAGAAAGTAAAGAGTCAAAGGAATGGATTAATGCCATGAAAGAAGAAATGAAATCCATGTAACATAATGAAGTTTGGGATCTCGTTGAATTACCACATGGCTGTAAAAGAGTCGGATGCAAATGGGGTTTTAAAACCAAACACGACTCTAGTGGTAATATCGAACGGTATAAAGCTAGACTTGTTGCTAAGGGTTACACTCAGAAAGATGGTGTTGATTACAAGGAGACATTTTCTCCTGTTTCGAAAAAGGACTCACTAAGAATAATAATGGCATTAGTAGCTCATTATGATTTGGAGTTGCATCAAATGGATGTGAAAACAGCCTTTCTAAATGGAGATCTTGATGAGGATGTTTATATGGATCAACCTAAGGGTTTTTCTGTAGAAGGTAAAGAACAATTGGTGTGTAAACTTAAGAAGTCAATATATGGGCTTAAACAAGCATCCCGACAATGGTATATTAAGTTCAATACCATTATTACATCTTTTGGTTTTAAGGAAAATACGGTTGATCATTGTATATACCTAAAGATCAGTGGGAGCAAGTTTATTTTTCTGGTCCTTTATGTTGATGACATCTTGCTTGCTGCAAATAATTTAAGTATATTGCATGAGACTAAGGAATTTCTCTCAACGAACTTTGAAATGAAAGATATGGGAGAGGCATCCTATGTGATTGGAATAGAAATATTCTGTGATCGATCACAAGGAATATTGGGATTGTCTCAGAAAGGATATGTCGAAAGGATTCTAGAGAGATTTGGAATGAGTAAGTGTTCACCTGGAATAGTTCCTGTACAGAAAGGTGATAAATTCAATCTCATGCAATGTCCTAAGAATGATGTTCAACGAAAGGAAATGGAATCAATTCCATATGAATCTGTTGTAGGTAGCCTAATGTATGCTCAAACCTGTACTAGACCGGATATCAGCTTTGCGGTCGGTATGTTAGGGAGGTATCAAAGTAATCCAAGAAGGGAACATTGGCAAGCTGCAAAGAAAGTTTTGAGGTACTTGCAAGGCACGAAAGATTACATGCTCATGTATAGAAGATCCAATGAATCAGAGGTGATTGGATATAGCGATTCAGATTTTGCTGGATGCATCGATACTAGAAAATCGACTTTTGGTTACCTGTTTATGTTTGCTCAAGGTGCCATATCATGGAAAAGTGCGAAACAGACTATCGTTGCTTCATCTACTATGGAGGCAGAATTTGTGGCATGTTTTGAAGCCACAATTCACGCATTATGGTTGCGGAACTTTATTTCAGGACTTGCGGTTGTCGACACCATTAGCAAGCCGCTAAAAATCTATTGTGATAACTCTGCAGCAGTATTTTTCTCAAAGAACGACAAGTACTCTAAAGGTGCCAAACACATAGATCTGAAGTATCTTGTTGTGAAAGATGAGGTTCAGAAACAAAGAGTGTCAATCATGCACATCAGGACAAAACTTATGATTGCAGACCCTTTGACGAAAGGGTTACAACCAAAACAATTTAAGGAACATGTTCAAAGAATGGGTCTTGGTTGTATTAATAATAATTTATGTGTGACATTCTGAGCTCTTTTATGTGTTTCTGATATACAATTATGTGTCTCTTGTTTTAATGTAGTAGTACGTATTTTATGTAATTTTAAACAAGAAAAAGTCTTATAAAGATATTATGTTTAATCAGTATGATATAAGACATTATGTGGACCATTATGCTGTTTTATATAAATTATGAGTATGAATTGATGGATTGTTGGTATTGTAGTATATGGAAGGAAATGCATTGAATTAATAGTGCACAACCGCCATAACTCTCAGCAATTTATCATAGTATGATGTTCAACACTTAATATTATGAATAGCCGGGTCAAGTGGGAGAATGTTAGAAATCTGTAGTTTCTAAATCTTAATGTGACCCGATTAAAGCATTAAAGCATTAAAGCATTAAAGCACTAAAGCAATTTCTAATCTAAAGCATTAGATCTTAAGCGTTGAATTGGTATATGATGGACGTACCAGATTAGAGTTAAATAATATATAAAGGATTGGGTCCTCTCTCTCCCACACATCAGAGTTGCATTCTTCTCCATCAAGAAGCACATAAAGAAAGTGAGGGCAAGAGGAGAGAAACCGAATTCTGAAGAAGAGGAACAGTCAGGAGTCATATCAAAGTAGATGGCAGCCATTACATCTTTCGCTGTTAATCAAGGTATGTCATCTATCATATTAAGTTCTATTTGTGAAATATTCGGTATTGATGATATTTGGACTGTTAATGAAAATTTTACAAGGAATGCAAGGTACTAGAAAACCATATCACAAAATTGAAGTAACCAAGAAGAATTATATCCACATCATAACCGAGATTTGTATTATTTGTAGAGCATAAACAAAGTCTTGTCAAACAACAACAATTTCAAAATTAATAACAAAATCTGAATTACGTCTCAATTACATCAACATCATAACCGAGATTTGTATTATTTGTAGAGCACAAACAAAGTCTGGTCAAACAACAATAATTTCAAAATTAATAACAAGATTTTAATTACGTCTCAATTATAGATGAAGTGTTTATATAGAGTATAAAAAATACGCAACTTGAGAATCTTGTGTGTAAGAACTCAAATCGAGATTGACATCTCAGTTTCTGATTTGAACTGGGAGTATTTCATCTCATGATTCACTATTGAATGAGTGAATCGGGATAAGACACATTGTCACACATCATCAATCTTCAGTCTTATCTTCAAAACCTCGCTTTCTTGATGAGTGTTTATATAGAGTATAAAAAATACGCAACTTGAGAATCTTTTGTGTAAGAACTCTAATCGAGATTGACATCTCAGTTTGTAATTTGAACTGGGAGTATTTCATCTCATGATTCACTACTGAATGAGTGAATCAGGATAAGACACATTGTCACACATCATCAATCTTCAGTCTTATCTTCAAAACCTCGCTTTCTTGACGATAACAATGACTCGCCTGGTAATAGAACAAATTCTTTGGATATTCTGTGTTTTACAAGTGTGCCATGGTTACTTTGACTGTGAGTTTGACTTAAGAGGTGTGATGTACCTATGATATTTTGCATGACTAATAGGTGGATCTCCATCATGAATACATTTGGAATATTCTTATATGCTTAGAATGATTTTTTACACATGTAAACTTATAAAACCTTGGATCCAATTGTGGAATATTAGACTAGCTGCAGAAAATGCACAATTCGCTAACTATTGTCTAGTTAAACCAATTTCATAAAGTAAAATGTATAGAATTGAGCTAACTATGAAAATTTACCTTATTGATGTAATTTCATGGCTCAAATGACTCTTAACCCATGGAGAATATGAAATGGAATGGTAATAAGGAACAAAACGAGTGAAAAACAAAAGTTAAACGGTAAAAAAGAGGATAAGTTTAGAGTCTCAATTATAAACCCTAACTCTAATTTCTCTCTAAGTTTATTTAGACATGTTAATTACTCCTAAATCGAACGAGCAAAAAGTTAAATAGATTTTTGAGAATACAGTGTATAATGTTTTGGTTCATGGGAGTAAAGAAGAAAATTATTACCATTAGACATGTTATTTTTTTCATTAATGGCTGTTGCTAGTAGTTTTTCATTGAGGATGGGATAGTGTTATTAGTTTTGTTGATAATTGAAGTAGTTTGAAGATTGCTAAGAATTTTTTGACTGATAAATAAGAGGTAAGGGTGTAGCTAAGCTAATGGAGGTTACCAAGGCCCAAAATTGAGATTGACACTTAATTGGAATAATAATACCACTACAAGAGGTAATTTGGTTGGAGGAAAAAGAATGGTAATGTTTTTTCATACCAAAACCCTAAGAGGAATGGGGGTGTAGTAAGACAATGGTCTCCACCACACAATCACTATGCACAATTTTATTTTGTGAAACATTTCTTATATTTTTCACGTAAAGTGTGTTTGTATGAGTAGAATACCTAATAAGTGTTACATCATATTATCATTAAACTTAATCCGTAGATGGGGATAAGGGCCTTTAACAAGTGTTGCATCATTTATGGGGAAATACAACATCTACGTACTTTCATCCACATTTATACCTTTTCATTAGAGAAATAATTTGTAAGTTATTACTTTAGGTTCATCAAGGTGACGAAATCCAATTATGCAATAATTCTAGTGCTCATATACATTATATTTTAATCCTTGAACTTTATTTAAATGATTTGGAGGAATACTTCTATCAAGAAATAATCCTCATAGCAAGATCTCGTTAAATTGGGTTTTTATATGGATTGGAATGAATATGAAGTGATCATGAAGAGGAGAATATCATTATGGGTGTGGACCTATCACATTTTAACAAACATGCATTTACATGGGATATTTGTGTGGGCATGTAGATATTTATCAAATAAACGATGAGTGGACCTTCATAATACCAATTCTACTTGTTAATTAAGGTTGAAAATTCAAGAAGTCTCCCATTTTTACCTAAGAAGAAAGGTAGTTTTCATAAAACTATATATGGAGGATGATGCAAATTTTGTAGCATGTATAAAGGGGTTGATTAAGAATACGTTAAATTATCATTTCATTTATGATTGAATTTCCTAATATTATTTGTTGGACATAAAACAAAAAGATAATTGTTCATTAATTAAGGGTATATATACAATAGATAAGTGAATCTAATTTAATCAAAATTATATATATAGAAAATATCTAAAATGGGGTTATGTGTTGTGGTTGGGAGGAATGTTTGTTATCTTCCACACCTAGACTCAAATCCCCTTTAGTTGTAATGACTTTGTGCATATGAGTATTTTTTTAATGGCTTACAACCTTCTAAACTTGTAGAGCCTCATGAACGTTTATGTGAGTATGCATGTGCGCTGACTTTCCCTAGGGTAAATTTTTTCTTTTATATATATATATATATTTATATTATATACTTAATTATTTTATAAAATATATTTCATTAAAATAATTAAAAATAAAAGATATGAATGAATGAATGATATTGTAACATCGACAGACTAAAAATAGCCTATGGGACCACCAACTTCCCTTTTTTTGTCTTTTGGAATTCAACCCTTTTCTTCTTCAAATTGATGATGAGCTGGACCAACTTTCTAATAGTCCCCTCATTGGATAGACAATCCCAAGGGATCGATGCTATCATTTATCCATAACTATCCCTAATGTCTCTGAAGCAGCATATTCCAAAATGAAATGTTTTTTTTATTCCACTGCTCCAGAAGTGAAAAATATACACGTCCATTCTTCCCAAGCTTCTTTAGGTATTTTCCACAATCACATTTCACATCAAAGATGATGCAAGTTATTTCTTAATTGAGCAATAAGAATCTTTACTTTCCACAAAATGTTAGCTCCAATGTACTCTTTTTGTTAGAGATCACAAGTGGGGTTGAAGTCCTCAACAAAGTACTTCATCTTTTTACCCAACTCGTTTCCCCATATACGCTTACAAAAATTATCCATAGCAAAATTATTTAACTCCTTTCTATTAGTGGGATAGATATTGAGGTAGATATTCCATTTTTTCATCAATTTGTTGTTTTGTCTCATCCATGTTCTCTTTCTTTCACTCATGTCTTCAATGAAGATAACTTTAGGTCATCTACCTACTCCCATTTTCTCAATTATTTTTAGATATCTTATGAGATGCACCATAGCAATTGCTTCAATGGGATCTGCTCGTGTTTCACTCAACATTATATCAAAAGGAACTAAACTTTTTATTTTGAACTTGCTCATGTTGAAGCGTTTTTGGATTTTCTCAATTTGTTTCCATTTTGAGTTGGGGCACTTTTATCCCACAATTCACACCATATAACATCATTGAATAAAATAGGAGTCCAAATATACCTCTAATTAATTTCCAATCCCATAACTCTGCCTCTCTACATCTGCTTTGAAGAGCATATAATGCTTTCAACCCTCCTCAAATTATCTTCTTTTTGTAGTCCTCCCAATTAATCTTGTTGTTGAAATGAATCCTTAGGTACTTATAACCATTTAATTATTCAAGAATGTTTCATTCAAAGTACAATGTATGTTGGATTTGCTTCCTTTTATTTCAAAAAATCATTATTTGGGTCTTGCTAACATTGACTTGCATCCCCACTACTCTATAAAAATGCTCAAGGGCATATAGGTGCATCTGCAATCCATGGGTTGATTTAGAAATCAATACAAGGTCATCAAAATATAAAATAATATTTATCACAAATTCCCCCAACCAAGCACCATCTCCACCTTGTATATTTAGTCACTCTTCCAATTTATCAATATATAAACCAAAAAGAGTGGGGGATAAAGGGAAACCTTGCTTGACTCTAATGTCACTTCTAAAGTTTTCCGAAATTCTTACTGAAGTTCTAATTTTTACTTTCACCTCTTCATAGAGCTTATGGACAATGACTCTATAATGCAAATGAATTTCAAGTTCTTCCATTCTATGCCACAACTTATCTCTAGGGATCGTGTCAAATTCTTGTTTGAAGTCAACAAAGACATGACCATTTTGTATGTGAATTTCATAATAATTTATTAAAATATTTATTAAAATATAATCTAAGATAATAACTCATGGTGTAAAGGTCACCAATGCTAATGTGGCCTAGGTCAATTGCTTTACATGCCTATGGGTTGCATATACTCAAACCACAGGTGAGGAGTGGCAATCATTTCATGACTCACATAACCTAAGAAAAAAAATATTTTCATCCTAAAAGATAACTTTTTGAAAATTTTGAAAATTATATTAACAAAATTTTTAGTTATGTAATTTATTATATATTTTAAAATATTAATTGTATTCTATTTTAAATAATAAAACATATTTCTATAAATTTTCAATATATAAATTTATACAATAAAAATGCAGTGTGAAAACAATTGCAAAAATACAACTAGAACTAAACTAGCCTAGATCCATCTAAACTTCGGATCTATCAAATGTACAGAGAGATAAAATATTTGGAGGTGCAAACCATCCTCAAGTTTTGAATTTGATTTCTTTTTCATTGAGTTAGAATTTTTACTAGAACATCTATTCCCCAGTGTTGGAAAGGGCGTCTCCATGTAATAAACCAACCTAGATCCATTTTATCTTTAAGCAGTGAGAGAGATCAAATCTATAGAGGTGAAAATCTTTCCTTGAGTTTAGAATTTGATATTTCTTTTTCACTGAGTCAAAATGTTTACTAGAACATCTTTTCTATAAGGGGTTGGAAATCCCCTCTGTGTATAATAAACCAGCCTAGATCCATCTTAATTCCATAACTATGAAGTGAAGAGGGATAAAATATCCCAAATTGCAAAAATATTTGATCCCTCTGAGGGCTAGATAGATACAAAGTTAAGATGGATATAGGTTGATTTAGCATGCACACATATATATTTAAATAATTTGATTTTTTATTTGAGAAAGTAAAAATGTTTATATAATAAGACCTTACAATATCTCTTCCACATATATATATATATATATATATATATATATACTATTTTATATGATTTGATTTTTTATTTATTTGACCAAGTCAAAATATCTATATAAGAAAATATTACAATATCTCTCCCATAACTAAAATGAAAAGAAATAATAATAAACAATTATTAATATATATATATATATATATATATGCTTTAATAAAAATATTTAAAATATGCAATAAATAACAATTAATAAAACTTCATTACAACTGAATAAATAAACTAGTAGCTAAATAAATAAACTAAGCTAACTAATTTTATTATTATTTTTTTTCAATAAAAAAAACATATTTATGTAATGATTGAATATATAGACTCTCACAGTAACCATTCCAAGTGTTGGTGATAATTATGCCCGACTGACAGAATAATTATTTCATCACCGAAAAATTCCTCAGGACACTGCCTTGCTTCCTCAACACCATGACTTGTCCAAAGTGAAAGAAGTGCCACAACCATGATCTCTTCAATTTTCGAAGAGTCATCACTGCCTTAACTTATTCAGCATCTAAATGAAAATAACAGACTTGGTTTTTTTATAAATGTAGACGAGGCATCCAGATGTAAGGAGTTAGAATTCTATGCAGTTGTAGCTTCTTTACCTTCTGTAAATTAATGTTTGGATTTTATGTTATTTAACAGTTGTAGCTGTGTCCTTCTCTTCTTGTTATGTTTCTATTGTTTATTCTAAATTCCTTCCATTGTTATTAGAGCATTGTGCTCTGTTTATTTTGTTAGAAATATTTAATAAATTTAATTTTTGCGGAGGGGCAAAGGTCTTTGACTTTCACGAAGCTACTTTCACGTAGCTAGCTTCACGCACCGTGGAGTTGATTTAGTGCAGCTAGCTTCGCGCACCGCGAAGCTATTTCACAAACTTGAATTTCGCGGATGACAGAGCTATTTTAGAGACTTATGAATAATATTCACTCATGGAAAAAATGACAAAGTAGGTTTGAAGCAACACAATAAAAACTTAGTATTATATTCTAAAACATGAAAATACATTCACATGAGGTTGCGGCTCATTCACTAAGTAAAAGCTAAAATTTCACGCATAATAACATATAGTAAAATACTGTAACTATTGTTTTCACGCGCCCACCAAAATTTTCTCCACCATTTTCTCCCCAGAGACTTGCACTCTCTTTTTCTCTAACCTCTTACTCTCTAACCTATCAAAATGACTTTTACATTCATATATAACTCAACATACAATTTTACATTTAATTCATGACAGAGCGAAATTAATATGATGTTGTTGTTGAGTGTGATCAGAATCGCGCAGGTGTTTGTGGAGTGTGGGCAATGGTTGCTGAATGAATTCTTGCCCATATCTATTTACCAAAGTACATTAGATGCTTTAAATTCCTTGCTGCATTTCAGAATGGTTCACGTCTAGCTTCAGTCCTTCCATCTTCAAACAAAGATGCAATCTGCAAAAATATGTCCGACAAGTATGGATGCTGTGAGGCTATTTATTGCGGTGGTTGGGATTATTATTTCCAACACTCCCCCTTAAGCACAATTGCCACCACTGACAATTCCAAAATAGTTTTTGAGATAAAAAAAACTTTCACATGGCAATGGCTTTGTGAAACTATAAAAAAAATTGTTCCTGTGACCTGCAGTGTTGCAACACAACTTCGTCATTGTTAACCAACTCTCTAATAAAATGATATTTAGCATCAATATGCTTGCTCGTCTTGTGGAAGACAAAATTCTTTGGCAATGGAATAGTTGAGGTGTTTTCACAGAAAATAGTTGTCGCGCCCTCTTGGTCATGACAAAGATCCCTCAACATCCTTCTCATCCAAAATATCTGACACTCTACTGTTGTTGCTACGACATATTCAACTTCTGTTGTTGACAATGAAACTATTGGATACTTCTGGGAGGTCCAAGAAATGGATCCATAACCCAAATGAAAAGCATATCCCAAAGTGCTCTTTCTATCATCGACACTACTTGTCCAATCATTGTTAGTGTATCCAACCAACTTGAAATCACTTGTTCCTGTGTACAAAATGCCATACTGCTTTGTCCCATTGACATACCTCAGAATCCTTTTCGCTGCTTGCCAATGTGTCTCCTTGGGTGTCTCCATGAACCTTGACACCAAACTTACTGCATACATTATATCCGACCTAGTGGAGGTCAAATACATCAAGCTGCATATCATGCTTTTGTATAATGTCAGATTGACATTGCTGCTACAATCTTCTTTGCTCAACTTCAACCCCATGACAGTTGGAGTTGGTGCGGACTTTCTGTTCTGCATTTTAAATCTCTCCAAATTTCTACCACATACTTTTCTTGAGAGATAAAAATGCCATTTTTTGTTTGCTTCACTTCTATGCCCAAAAAATATCTTAACAATCCCAAGTCAGTCATTTCAAATTCACTCTTCATGACTTGTTTGAAATCAGTGATGAGAAAATCATAACTGCCTATAAAGATAAAATCATCTACATATAAGATGACATTGAGAATCTTACCTTTGCTCTCTTTGATGTAGAGAGTAAGCTCACTGTCACATTTTTCGAAACCATTGTCCAACAATTAAGCATCTATCTTGTTGTACCATGCATGTGGTGCTTGCTTCAACCCATAAAGAGCTTTCTTCAACTGATATACTTTGTCTTCTTGGCCTTCAATCTCATAAGCAGGCAGTTGCACGACATACACTTGCTCTTTCAGCACTCCATTCAAGAACGTTGATTTTACATCCATTTGATACAGTCTCGATTTATGCTACGCGGCAATTGCCACAACTACGAGCAATGTCTCCATCCGCGCGACTAGCGCGGATGCCTCTACGTAATCTCTTCCATGCTACTGCTTGTATCCTTTGACAACTAGCCTTGCTTTGTGCCTTTCAATCTTTCCCTTAATGTTGCTTTTGGTCTTTTAGACCCACTTCACTCCAATAACGTGTTTTCCTTTCGGAAGGCTCACTAACTCCCATGTGCCATTCCTTTCTATTGCTTCTATTTCTTCCTCCATTGCTGCAACCCATTTTTCTTCGTTGACTGCATATTCAAAGTGGATTGGGTCATCTACATGATAAAATAATGCAAATAAGAGATTCAGACTTGTGCTACTATCAACTTCATCTTGCTCATAAATTTCATTTAAATTTCTGAACTTTGGTCTTCTTGTGCTTGCTGAAGATGGGCTTGACATGTCACTTGGTGTCATGCTTCGTGGTGTGCTTGGAGAAGCACTTACTTGGCTGCGCAAACGTGTCTTATTATTTATTGATGGCATTGTTTGCTGCCTACTTTGCTACGCTTGAATAGGAGTTGAGGGAGTCTCTGTTAAGGAATTACTTGTTGTTGTTAATTCCTCTCTTTCCTCATGTGGTATGCATGCTTTAACATTGACTATTTTTTCTAAACTTCCATCCCATGCTTCCTCTTCTATAAACTGCACATCTCTGTTGATTATGATTTTCTTGGTTGATGGATTATAGAGTTTGTAAGCCTTGGATTCATCACTATATCCAACAAATATGCATTTCTCCCCCTTTTTGTCGAACTTCTTTCTCAACCTATCTGGGACGTGTGCATAAGACACACATACAAAAACTCTCATGTGAATGACAGTATGATTTATTCCACTCCAAGCTTCTTCAAGAACTATGTTCTTGGCACTTTTGGTTAAGACATCTGCACAAGCGACAACTTCATCCCAATAGTCATTTGGAAAATGATTTGCCTTCAACATACTCCTCGCCATCTCCATAATGGTCATATTCTTCCTTTCTGCCACACCATTTTGCTGAGGTGTATACCTTGTTGTAAACTGCTTGTGAATTCTATGCTCCGTGAAAAATCGAAGAAAATCATTTGAGATATATTCACCACCTCTATTAGTCCTGAGGTCTTTGCTGTAGTATCTACTTGCTTTTCAACAAGAGCCTTGTATTGGAAAAAGTGCTAAGACACTTTGCTTTTCTGTTTTAGGAGAAAGACCCATGTCTTCCTTGTGTAGTGATCTGTGAAGGTCAATACATAGTGGATGCCACCAATTGATGGGGTTTGCATTGGTCCACATAAATCTGAGTGGACAATCTCCAAAGGTGCCTTTGCCCTCACTGACTTTCCTGTTGGAAATGTTTCTCTATGTTGCTTGCCCAAGATACATCCTTCACATATGCTGTTTGGTTTTTCTATGAGTGGTAAACCCCTCACCATGTCTTTCCTGTGTAGCAAATTCAAACCTCCAAAATTGAGATGTCAAAATCTCAAGTGCCATAACCAGTTTTCATCTTTTACCTCTGCTTGAAAGTTTACTTGTGTGACAACTGCCTCTTTTCTCCCATCCTCTTGTGAGTTCATTGATAGTTGTGCTTGTGCACCTTCTTTCAAATTTAATCTTATATTTAGGGGAAACATTCTATTGTTTGTAATCTGAACCTTTGCAATCGGCTATCTACTTGGATGCCTATCCAAAATTGTGCACACATCATTTTTGAAGAAGGCATTGTAGCCTTTCTGCATGAGTTGTCCAATGCTCATGAGATTATGCTTCAAACTAAGGACAAATTAAACATATGAGATGTTTTTCTTCTCCCCCTTCTTTGTTAGGATATTAACTCTTCCTTTTCCCATGACAGAGACTTTGCTATCAATCCCCAATGTCACTTCAGTTTTCACACTTTCATCTAGATGAGGAAACATTTCTATGTTTCTTGTCATGTGGTTGCTACACCCTGAATCTAGATACCATATATCACTATTTTTTTCTTGTGCTACATTACAAGCTAAAAACATACTATCATGGTTCTGATTTTCTCTTGTGAAATTTACACTTGGTTTGTTACTAATGTCACATTGCTTCTTTCTACATTCATCTGGATAATGACCATACTTCTTATAGTAATGACATTGAACTTCATATTTATCATACCTCTGATTTTGTGCTTGATTTTGGATTGGACCTTGACTTGGATTTTGATTGTTGCCTCTTCCATTTCAGCTTGAAGGGCTGCTTCTTCCACCTCTGTGTTGGTTTCCTCCTCTTCCTCTAGCATATGATCTTCCTCTGCGTCAACCTTGACCAAATGATACTTGTGTCTAGAAGGCATGCTCCAATGAGGAGCTTGCTACTCTATTCAGTGTATGTTCATGAGAAATCAGTGGTCATTAAGCTCATCAACTAAAAACTGTGAGAGATCATTTGTCTCTTATATGGCCACAACAATGGCCTCAAACCTTGCTGGAAAACTTCACAAAACTTTCTCAACTATTCTTCTTTCCTCAAGTGTCTGACCATGAGACCTGATTTGAGTAACTAGCCCACTTATATGTGCAAAAAATGAGTCTATATTCTTAGAATCTTTCATATAAAGTATTTCAAAATCTCTCGTCAACATTTTCATCTTTGCTATCTTGACTTTTTCCATGCCTTGGTAGGTTGTCTGGAGAGTGTCCCATGCTTTCTTGGACTTTGTTGCTGCTGCAACCCTTGGGAAAATAATTTCATGAACTACTCAGAAAATATAAAATAGGGCTTTTGAATCCTTCTTCCTGTTGTCCCTTATTAAATCTTTTTCTTGTTGAGATAAGGCATTGTATGTTGCTGCATTTGCTGGTTCTTGAAAACCATTCTCCATGAAATCCCAAATGTCTTGAGAAGAAAACATGGCCTTCATTGTAATAGCCCAATAATCATAATTTTTTCCATTAAACTGAGGTATTTGAGGATTAGTCAAGCTTGTGCTTGATGTTGTCATTTCTGAACATAAAAAAACCTTTCTACATGCTGGTAAATATGCTAAAAAGAAATCGCGCTCAAAACAATTTTCACAGTTAGTAAAAACACTTGCTTTTACACTAACAGAGTTTAACCCGCTTTGATACCATGTTATAAATATTTATTAAGTTTAATTTTTGGAGAGGAGCAGAGTTTTTTGACTTTCGTGAAGCTACTTTTGCACAACTAGCTTTGCGCACCTAGAGTTGATTTCACATAGCTACCTTCGCGCAACATGAAGCTATTTCACATACTTGGATTTCGCGCATAGCAAAGCTATTTCAGAGACTTATGAATAATATTCACTCATGGAAAAAATTACAAAGTAGGTTTGGAGCAACACAATAAAAACTTAGTATTATATTCTAAAACATGAAAATACATTCACATGAGGTTGTGGCTCATTCACTAAGTAAAAACTAAAATTTCACGCGGAATAACACATAGTAAAATATTGTAACTGTTGTTTTCACGCGACCACTAAATTTTCTCCAACATTTTCTCCCCAGAGACTTACGCTCTCCTTTTTTCTAACCTTTTGCTCTCTAACCTATCAAAATGACTTTTTTACATTCATATATAACTCAACATACAATTTTACATTTAATTCATGATAGAGCAAAATTAATATGATGTTGTTGTTGAGTCTTAGCATAACGCGCACGTGTTTGTGGTGTGTGGGCAATGGTTTCTGAATTTTATTCTAGCCCATATCTATTTACCAAAGTACATTAGATGCTTTAAATTCCTTGCTTCATTTTAGAATGGTTCACGTTTGGCTTCAGTTCTTCCATCTTCAACCAGAGACGCAACCTGCAAAAATACGCTTGACAAATATGGTTGTTGTCATGCTGTTTATTGCGGTGGTTGGGATTATTATTTCCAACATCTTTCAATTGGTATTAGAGCGAGACTGGCAAGATCCTGTTATGGAATTGAACGTGGAGAACAGTGTCGAGGATCGTGAAAAGTGAGTGTGAGTCTGTGCATTGGTTGGAGTTCGCTCTGAATCTATGGTGATGGAAGAAAATTTATTGTTTGAAGTCGGTTTATTGTGAGTTGCAACCTCGAAAATGTTGCTGGTCCATCGAGAGTGCAAAAGTGTCATGTAATGCCGAGAATCGACAATGATGCATGTCAAAAATATGTGACAATGCCAAAAACATCTGAGAGTGTGAAGTAGAGTAGTAGAGTAGCCATTGTAGCGTGGTGAGTAGCGTGGTGAGTTGCAGTGTGTTCATGGAGGAGTGTAGAGAAAGTTTCAAATTATATGTAGGACCATTCACAATTAGTGTGGTGAACGACCTCCCTTGCATGGATTTCCACATTTTCTGAACAAGTCACCATGAGATTGAATATCCACAGTTGCAATGAACAACCCTCTCGTGGTATGAGAAGTGGCTCGCTTCGAAAGAGAGGAGTCAAAGTCTCGTTCCAAAAGAAGAGGTTTCTTCATAATGTTTTTAGAAGGAGCACCAGAAATCCAATGCAGCAAACACCAACACAAAGTTGAAAAACCGTGGAAGTTTATTGGCAGAAAAAATAAAAAGTTTAAATATTTTAATTCGTGGGCAGGTTTTTCTTATTATGTTTTATGTATTTGAAATCATAAGTCGAAAAATGATTTAAGCGAAAGGTTTTAATATGAGGTTAAAGCCCACCACAACCATATATTTAATGGTAGACATATTGAAAGGTGATTCATAAGTGTAGTTCTTTTTATTTGGTAAATAATATGTCTTTGGATAAAAGGTTTTCAAAATTGATTTGTTTCTAGAAAGGGAAGGCACGTTGAATGAATCTTATATGAAGTCGAAGTGTTGGCACAAGCTTTGAAATATTTATTTGGAAGGTTGTTTAGAGTTCAAGTGAAATATCATCGGGGTCTTGGATTAAAAGCTTTGGAAAAGGAAAAGGTTTATTTGAAGGAAGTTATAGGCTTTGCAAAAATTTGTCTATCTTCAAAATATTTTGGTGTTTTGTCAAGTGTGACTGTCTTTTGGGTGAAAAATGTGCCTTATGGGGCCCATATTAAAAATCATATTTTTTTGGGTGGCGATATGGAAGATATCTTCATGCAATCATGAAAGCAACTATAAGACAAAGGAATAGTCATGGGTTGGAAAGCATGACTGAACCAGATGAATTGAAAAAAAGAGGAAAAGATCGTTGCCATGTTTAGAGAAGTTGAGGTTGAAGTCGAAGAAATGAGAAGTCTAAGAGAAGACAAAGAAGAATGAAGGTGATTAGTGTAGCTCTGATCTACTACCACCACCTATGTTTACATGTAAATATTTTGATTTGTGGGTTATTAGAATGCTAACTTTTCTTCGAGCTAAATACTTAATTGAACATTGGTCTAATAACCCATATGATGAAGTATATGATGATTTAGCATTAAATTTTGTAAACCAAGTGAGAAGTTTTTATGCAAGGTAGAAGAAGCTACAACTTCCGATGAAGCATGGAAGATCCTCGAAGTAGAATTTGGTGTGAGGTGGAGTAATCAAGTCGAAGACAGTAGTGTTGTTCAACCTATTGTAACAGTGCTTGAAGATGAGAATGAAGATGGATATGTAGCAGTGAATCTACAAAGAGATGAAGGATTTTGTGAATCTCACTTGAAAGTGGATCACAATGTTGATGGTGTGTTATCAGCAGATGCTGATTTTGGCATAGATAATGTTGCCAATGGAGAAGAAACTTATTCAGTGAATCCAACAAATTGAAATTGCCATTGTTAACTTTGATAAAGAACAAGTCACTAGCGATGAGTGGCTCGATATGATCCAACAGAAACATCTTATTGATACATTGTTATTTGGTGAGAAAATCCCACTTGCGTCTGAAAGCAAGTGGAAGATATAGAGACAAAGATAGTGGCAGAAATAGAGTCAAAGACAAAGAAGTAAGCTCACAAAGAGAAAACAAAGACAAAAATCCAGAGAAGGAACATAACCAATGTGATTCTGCAAGTATTTTTAATTTTAACATTTCTTTCTAGTGTGTAGGTACACAAAACGATTATGAAGAAGAATTAAAGTTCCTTGAAGCATGGCATGAAAAACCATGTATTGATGATACCTACATAGAAATTGCAGCTATGAATATTGAACACAGAATGAATGATATTGAAAGTGAAATTTTCATGTATTGGAGTTGTGAAGAGATAAAATTCTATTATGAACTTATGTTGCAACAAATTGATAATCAGAAGATTGATGATGTGGAGAAAACTATAGAAAATGACATGTGGCAGTAGTGGAAATACGAACAAATTTTTGAAGACGTAGAAGACATCCATGGACATCATGACATGATTTTTTATGTTTTGAAAGAGTTGCAACAACAAATGAATAAATTGCAACTTGGAGCCTATAGAAAAAAGGCAAAGATGAAGTAGAGGATACTGGATCTAGAAGAAAAGGAAAGAGAAATCAAGCAAAAGAGTTGATGTCAAAGTTTTTGAATCATTGTAAGCCTAGCTAAGACTTATACCAGCAAGCATGTTTAAGTTATGTTGAGTCAAGGTTAAGTTGTCGGTCATAATTAATGAGAGAGGCATGTTTAAGTTATGTTGAGTCAAGGTTAAGTTGCGAGTCATAATTAAGAGGGGGTGTTGGTGATAATTACATCTGAAACATTATGTTGAGTCAAGGTTAAGTTGCTAGTCATAATTAAGAAAGGGTGTTGGTGATAATTACATCTGATTAAGAGAGTAATTATTTCATCACCGGAAACTTCCTCCAAACACCACCGCGATGAATTGTCCAGAGTCAAAAAAGTGCCATAGCCATGCCTCAACCTATTCATCATCGAAAGGGCAAATAACTGACTTAGTTTTTTTATAAATGTAGACGAGGAATAGTCAGGATGCATGGAGTCCGAATTGTAGGCAGCTATAGCTTTTTTACTTTCTGTAAATTAATGTTTGGCTTTTGTGTTATTTAACAGCCGTCGCTGTGTCCTTGTCTTGTTGCTTTGTTTCCTTTGTTTACTCTGAATTCCTTCAATTTGTATGAGAGCGGTGTGCTCTGTTTCTTTCACTAAGCTCACTACTTCATTACAGGACAATTCTGAGGTAACTAAATATATATATTTAGTTTTTCTACCATTAGTTTTCATCATAGACTCCCACAGTTATAAAGAACAATTTCTAAAACATCATTGCCACGCCCAACAAATTAAAGCAAATTCTTACTGGAGTTTTTCTTCCATCAGTTTTCATCATAGGTTTGCTTTATTAAAGTAAAGCAAGAAGTTTTCATCATAGACTCTCACACTAAGAAAGAACAATTCCTAAAACAACATTGCTGCTTAAAAAGATTAAAACAATTTCTTATTGGAGTTTCAATTCCACCAGTTTTCATCATAGGTTCCTGTTATTAAAGTAAATCAGCCCTGGTAGAGAAACCTTAATTAAAAAACTAGTATTACAACCATTGGTCAAAAGCCCTTATTTTAGTTCATGAAGCATGTCCACAAGTGGAGATTTGAAAGTCTTGAACGCATGGACCTGCACAAAAATGATGTGTACAATGCATAATATGATTCCTTACGGGTCAGTCTGTCTTTTTGTACTGTGTCAGAAAACGAAAGATAAATAAATAATGGAAAGTCTACGTATACAAATATGGTCATGAAAAAGAAGAATGATCCGAGAAGCGAGCGATTAATATGTTAGAAAACTCAACGATTCCTCCATATGTTGAATCGGCTGTCATGTCTGTTAATCGGTCATATTGTTGAATTCAAGATTTCATGGAATTCCACGAAAGAGCGTGTTGACTCAGATTAAGAAGCCGTATTGCATGCTTTTCAGACAAGTAGAAGAAACATATGCCATGTTACAGGAATTGGTTGTATATACATGTCTCCATGCTTGTTCAAGCCTGTAAATAAGATTGGAGCGAAAGAAATAAAGGAGTAATTCCATGGCGGTCAATCACAGCGAGGTGAAGAATCTGAAAGTGGTCTTGCTCTGTGTTACTCTGATGGGATTAATCTACTTAGCGGTTTTGAAGATGGGCGAAATGGCGTTCATTAATCCCGTTTTAAGCTCCTTTTCAGACAAATCTGAAGGCTTTTTAAAATGACAGAATTCTGCAACAAAACTGTAGATCATCATGTAAGTACCATGGATCCCTTACTATAGATCCCTCTAGGGTATGGTATTTGTAAAGCAACTAGTCTACTAATAGAAGGGTTTGTCTGTAAAATTGTGCAGAATAATTACAGCACTACCTTATCCAGTGATACGGTGGAGCTTGACCTAATATTGTCGAAGGTTGCGAACTCTAAAAGGACGGTTATAATCACGTTACTTAACGCAGCATGGGCGCAGAATAATAGCGTGCTCGATCTGTTCTTGGAAAGTTTCCGAGTGGGCAATGGAACTGAACACTTGCTGGAGAATCTTCTCATCATTGCGGCGGATAAGGAGGCACTGCAGCGCTGCAGGGAGATGCACAAACATTGTTATCTGTTGAAAACAGAAGGGGTTGATTACACAGCCGTGATGCCCCTTATGAGTCCAAATTACTTGAAGATGATGTGGAGAAGGGTGCGATTCTTTGGCCAGGTGCTGGAGATGGGTTACAACTTCCTTTTCACCGTAAGTGGATCTATCTTTTTTAGTTATGGATATTTCAAGGAAGCAGAACGATGGTAAATGGATGTATGAGATTTGTTTATATGTGTTAATGATTTTTACATGATGACTAATATAAGATAAGGGTTTCGGATTAAAAAGATGCCCGTCATAGGATTAAGATTGGGATTAAAAGATAGATTAATTTACAATTTAAATATGTTAATTATAAAAGGATTTGGGGTTTGTTTGGAGAATTGAGAGAGTTGCTAGTTAAATTTATTTCTGAATAGTTATAGATAACTTGAATTGTATTATCTTTATTTTTGAATAATTGAAAATAACGTGAATTGTATTTATTTTTGATAATGAAGAAGCATGAAAAATTATGGTCAGCATTCAAATTCAATTTTCATTTTCAAAAGGTGAATACAAAATTAAAATTTTTACATTCACTTATATCAATATGAATATCTAATTTCGCAGTAGTGGTTCATATATAAAAATAAAAGTCAAGCTCTTCAATTCCATATTTCTCAATCTCTTAAAACTCTGCTAGGATACTGCTTTTTTCACGTTGGCAAATAGTCAACTAATGTTTCTGAGATTTAATTTGTGCCATAAATGGAATAAGTCTTCAGCTTGTAAAATAACAAAGTGTTTCCTAACCCTTATCTTCCCAATCTCTACGAATTCCAGGATTTTGGAAAGTATGGCCGATAATATCCGAATATGCCTGAGTTTTAGATTCTAAAAACATATTATAAACTAGAATAAATTTCAAACCTTCCGAGTATCCCTGAGCTTTAGGTTCTAAAAATATATTATAAAATAGAATAAATTGCAAACCATAACGGAAGAATTGGGTTGTACACAAACATTTCAAATAACCTATAAAGATCGCTAAGATTTAGTTTCTAATTCTGCAGCTGTGTCATACATTGGAGTAATTCTTCATATGAAATAACTAACTTATTTCAATTTTTATGGTTAAAAAGTATCTATATATATTTTGAGGTTAGGTGGAGAGTCTTTAATTGAGGTTATGTAAAGTGGTTGAGTAAAATGATGGTTATTTTTCTATTTAAATTTAATTCTTTACTAATAATGTAATGCTCACCAATATTAATGTAATAGCTACATATTTATGTATATTGTTATATTAAGTCTCGCTCACATAGGATAATTCCCGTTGAAAAATATAAATATGAAATTATATATAAATATGAAATTATTTGTTTGATAGTTAAATTTATGTGTTTGATAGTTAGATTTATACTCTGACTTTATGATCGAAGATTTTGTTTGCAAAATGGAAAATTATGTGTTTGACTGTTTAAATTTTAGTCCAATCCTGGGACTAAAATACTCTCCCATTACTTTTAGTTCCTTGCGTTCACAATTCTTTGCGACAAAAGATGTATGCAGGATTGCAATATTATTATAACATTTTGATTGTGCATTGGGTTGCAGGATACTGATATACTGTGGTTTCGGGAACCCTTCATGAGGTTCTCGCCAAGCGCAGACATTCATTTTGCTTCAGACAAATACAAAGGTTATCCACACGATCTCCAGAACCTCCCCAACTGTGGCTTTATGTACGTTCGCTCTAATCCACGCACAATCAGTTTCTTCAAGTTCTGGTATCAGTCGAGATTAACCTATCCTGGACAAAACGAGCAACAGGTCCTGAACCTTATAAAAATCCAAGAGATCCCGCAGAGATGCCTGGAAGTGATATTCCTGGATACAGAATACTTCAGAGGGTACTGCCAGAAAAGCCCGGATTTGAACCAGGTCTGCACCGTACACGCCAACTGCTGTATAGGACTCGAGCCGAAGCTCCATGATTTGCGAAACACACTCTCCGATTGGAAAAAGTATATGATGCATAGCCATCTAACACTGAGCCATCGCGGCATCAAGAAACTGCAGTGGACACCTGCGCGAGCATGCAGGCGCACCCGGCACTATCGGCACTTTTGGCGTCGATGGTTTCCTTGACTAATGAATATCATTCACAAGTAACTTATGGCAGCGTTAATAGACAGATTTTTAATTGAAATGTAGCCCCATAGAATTTTGAGGCATTTCAGATTGACAGTCTGTATAATCTCAATATCTCTGTCACATAAAATATTTGTTTGGAACAACGCTAACTCCGGGCTCTGGAACTATTCCAGATTGTCACTCTTTGTTAATTTAGTTTTTAGTCTTCCTGCTATAAATTTATTTCTTCCGAATTGTCACTCGTATTTAATTTAGCTTTTAGTTTCTCCTCTGTAACTTTAAAACAAAGTCATTGCATGTTAGTTGGCCCACGGATGCAGGTTCGAATTTTTAAAATTAAGGGCATAGAGGCATGTAATTAATTTTAGATGTAACTCTTTATCGTTATTGTGTCATATATTCATGGGTGTGTTACGACAGAGCTTGAGTTCCAATTTTTAAGATTAAGTGCATAGAGGTATATAATAAATTTTAGATGCAACTCTTTATCATTATTGTGTCATATATTCATGGGTGTGTTGCAGCTTGACATGGTAATAGGTTGGCAGAACAGAAATTTAAGATAAGAATTATATGTAATTGAGAAATAATTGTATCAAAAATATGTCATTGGAAAATGATTGTATTGGAAAGGGCATTTTAATTTGCAAAGTATCTTGAATAATAAATTTCGTTGGTATAAAAAGTTTTTTTTTTTTCTTCGCGATAAAGGTTATTTAGTGCAGTTAATTACAGCAATGAAAAGCCAAGCTTTCTTATTGTTAACAAAAATGCAGTAATAAAAATGATATAAGAAGGAAGATGATGAAACATTTATGATGGGACTTGACTTGATATAGCTTCCTGTTTGCGAAATAAACAGGGTAATGGAGATCTCCTTCCCCTGGTTCTGCAAAAACTGCTACTTTATTGAATGAAATGAAATAAAGATATAGGGTTGTGCTTGATGCTATTATTTTCGAGCCATATTTATTTGCTTGGGAAGTTTAAGTGTTTTTGGCTAAATATATCAAAAATAAATTTAGGGGCAAAAGACATTTTATAAGTAGAAGTTAAAAGTCAAGCATCAATATCACTCTTTGAAAAACTGCCTACATATCCCAATTTTATGAAGTGTATAGTTGTGTACTTATTCTTATAAAAAGCATCTAGCCATTAATAATGATTTGGCAAGTCTAATGGGTTATTCAATGAAATAGTCATTTCAAAAAGTTTCTTAGACCATTCATACTTATATGAGTATTTAACCATACCTAATCAAGATGTAAGCGTTAGAATTGTGATGCCCAGTTACTCTAATCCTCCTCTAGAGATAATGTATTATTATAATGTACAAACATCTTTTTCATATGAGCTATAAGTCACTATTGTGGGTAATAAGCCAAATGGTAGGTATAAAATTTCATTTGTGCATATTTATATTAATTTTAGACCCACTTTCCTATAGTCTACTGATTTTTAACTTATATTTTGGTAGTTAACCTAAGTTTTTTATTTCCTTGAAAATACTTTTCAGATTAGTGATCAACCTTTGTCACTGAGCGATGTTTCTGCTACTATGATACCACCATTACTGATTCATTGTGTTAGGTATTGTTTTTTACTCTAGAATATTGGTTAGAAATATGTCATTTCATATTGCATTTTGACCTCTTTTGTAGTACCTTTCCATAGATTTATCCCACTTTATTGTGATAATTAACCTCTCACTCACTACTTATATGTTGTAACTTAGTTTTGGGGCCTTCCTCACATGGGCTTCTTAGTTAGCAACTCATTGACCATTTGTTTTCCATGCTGTAAACATTCTATAGGCTTGGGAGTCCTCTTTAGTTCTATAATAATTGTGTGTTGACACTCCATTAATTTTCTCTTCTCTTAATTCTGACCTATACTCCAAAGGCTCTCACACATTTAGGTGTATTATCTCATTGCATATTGACTACTTGTTCTTTTGGCTTTATACGAGCTCCAACTTGATCTCACATAAGCCTATTTTTCTAATACTCTTTCTAAAAGTGTAAGAATTGTATCTATTTCCTTTGTGACTTGACACCATTATCCCTAAAGGGAACATCCCTTGAGTGTCCATATCGCGAACAATTTCCCCTACATTGAGCATAGGAAAGTTCCAAGTGCTGGAACTAGGCTTCTTACCCATTACACTTATTCCCTCCACTATATTATAAGAATATTTTTATTATTTTTCTGGCATTTTATAGTATGCAAAAGGAAAGAAAATAAAAATTTAAAAATAGATGGGACGAGAAGAGCTTCTTTCATTAACTTAAAAACATAGTCAATTATGTTGCTTAAAAAAAAGAACATTGCTGAGAGTCTGTTAATCATACGGTTGGGATTTAGTATGGCCTTAAGAAATTAAATGTTGCTTTAGATTTATTTCTCCTTTAGTTGGTTACTCTTCCAGTCATATGGAGAGTTTTTTTATGCCTTTTGTGTTTCATACTTATACAAAGTTTATATTTTTCCATGTTGCTTAAGTCACAAAATGTGTCATGATTTTGCTCAAGGGAAGTAAAAATTTATGTGGACCATTATGTGGTGTCACTTGACTCATTGTGTTGGCCATACTTGGTTCATCAAGTTACTCTCAGTATCATATCATCAACTCAGTCATATACTCATGTTGGTAGAGAAGGTCCCCATTAACTTCTTTTTGATGGGTTTGGTTTTGTCGAATCTAACAAATTTCTTTGAGAATAGACCTAGAGTTACACCCTAGCTCTATTCCATCATTGATAGGTGACCTTCTGCAAAAATTTGATTTAAATCATTGGTCTTTGACTAGGAATTTTCCCTTGTGTTCGATGTCAACTTACATTATAACACATTGGGATTCATACAATACCTTGGTTTCCATTTAACCCTATTAGTCGATTCCTCACCCATGCTAGCATATTTCACCATTGGTTAGTTCGTATGGTCTCTTCTGTCTTCTATTCCATCTGTTTCATGCAATATACTCAAATGATGGTGGTTTCTTCATTTTTTTCTAAGATCTTCCAAACTATTGGCCTTCGAGTTACATTTGCATTGGTTGATGTGGGATGCTCTAAAGCCTTCCTTCTAGTGAATCTTTTCGCATTGAATCCAAATCATTACTCTAGGATTAATGTCTATCATCTTCTTCAATACCTTAGGGTTGGTAGTCATCAGTGGAATATTCCCTCATTATTGGTAGTGGGAATACGTCAATGTTCCCTATTTGATATATTCTTGCAATTTTTCAACTTCAACTCATTTATTCACACTTGTTACATTGTACTTGGTAACTTTATGCCCATTATCATTATCAATGGGTTGTATCATGTGTTAATGATGTACATCAATTATCGATAATCAAATGATATCACACATGGTTGAATTTAGCTCATCTATTCCCATAATGTTGATACATACCATCATTGGTTGGTTTTAAGACCTTTTTTTATGCCAGTATTCATGATCACTTGACAACTCCTTCATCTTTCTACCAGTGACAATCAGTCTTATATGTTCCCCTCAATTTCAACAACATATTATATGTTAGTTCTCAAGTTGTGTAAAATACCACTACTCTATATATGACTCTGGTACTTCAATGGGGCATTCATTATACATCATCTTTTGTATAAATACCCCCTATATGTTATTAAAACATACATGTGTTATGTTCTATTTGCCACTATGATCTATTATAGGATTAAATATGCACATATTTATACATCTTCATGGATCTATATTATACTTGATTGGCGACCATGCTTTCCTTCCTTTGAGCATGGGTATGCCTGCTTTGAATATGAGCTTTCTTTTTCATTCCTTCTACATGTATTTATGGGGCCTGAATTTGGTGATATCCTAATCGGTCCTCTTTATGGGTTATCCTTTGTATACTTAATGCATTTTATCCATTCGACCCTCCTCTGAACTCATACTTTAGGTGGCATATTTTATAACATATTTTGGCATACCTTTTCATTAGGTGCTTATGTTTTCTTGGGAAAAATCCATTTTCCCATGAAAACCTAACATTATATTAAAAAATTTGTTTTTGAAAATCTATATGTGGGATTTGCAATATATAAGTGTGTATGTATGTAGTTCTCCTTAAATCTTCTCACATACAACTTAAAAAAAAAATAAAAAATATTTCATCTATTTTCCAGGGAAGGTTTTATGGTTTAGATTGGAAACACGCCTACAGGAGCCCATAGAATAACTAACCCAAATAATTTTTAGTGGTATAAATACACACCTTTGGCTATTCTCATATGCATCCCAGTACTTGGTGTCCAAAGAATGCCAAATTTCCCTATATTAGGTCTTTTTATCTTATGTTTTTAAGCATTCCCCTGTCTTTAGGAAACCCTAATTTCATTTCGTTTATTTTGAGCCATATTATATAACATCAAATTTCTACTAATGGAGAGGATATATTCAACAGATAGGGTAGGAAAGATCCAAAGGAAGGTTCTATCAGTGATGATAAATAAGATCTGGTTGTATTATAACTACATCTTTGTTGTTTCTTTTAAATAAAGAGGCTCGTCGTTTATTCCTATTTCCATTATTTATATTTCATGAATGTGAATGTCTAATTGATACAATTATGGAATACCATAATTTATTTGTATATATTCTTTGAATTCTATTATATTCTCCTTGTTTATTGTCTATTTTGTAGGTCTGCAAACTTGGAAGGAGAAGTTAGGGTAGGGAATCATGAGATATTCATCAACCATAGGAATTATGGGTTAGTAAATCATATCCAATTTGTGAATTTTATGTTTTATGCATGATTTTTTTTATTTTGTCTATTGAATTTTATGTTCTCCTCTGCTGGGGATTCCAAGCCTGTCCGTCGGGAGTTTTCCTGAAAACACTCAACTCTTAACCAAAGTTACAATATGGACTCTTCTAAATTCTTATTCATCAAAATCACATGCATAACTAATTTTCCTTGAGTAATAGGGGCTGATGTGGCATCCTCTTGAATTGTGGTGGCCAAAATAAGAAGTTCAACCTTTGGGTGGCATAAATATTTCATACATACTTGAATTGAGGTGATTCTTATGCCATTGGTAAGGACCCTATATGTAGAATACTAAAAAATCATGTTGCAATAAAGAAATAAAGTTTTAACCAAATAATGCATTATTTAACGCCTCAAAATCCTCGTGAAATGTTTCACACCCTAATTTGTCAAATTGGGTCCTACTAATAAAAATGGTCCTATGAGCTAATTACTCCACTTTTTTTACTATGTATGAATTGATATATATTACACATGATATGATGATCTATTAAACATAACACCTCCCCATTTTTGAAGGCTTTTTCTCCCAAAAATATTCTACTTAATGAGGTGAGAAAAAGTTTCCTCCACTTTCTCTCGTGTGTACCATTTATCTTTTTGTAGAACTTATCCTTTCAACCCAATCTGCCAAAAGTCACGCTACTTATGTCTCATATTTTGGACCTCTTGTAGAAAATTATATCTCCTGTCAACTCTACTTGAGCATTTGGTACCAAATCCTCTATAGAAGTGAGCACTTGTTCCTCTTCATGATTTAAAATGGAAGGCTCAGATAAAGTTTCAAATTATTTACATTCACATATGAGTGAATGTGCATGGATGGGGGTAGATTGAGTGTACATAAATTCTCTCCCACCTTTTCTATTATCTCAAAGGGACCATATCATAGAGCCTTGATCTTCTTACCAGGATCCTGTGTCCTCTCCTTGTTCAATTGTAACCATACATTGTCTCCCACCTTAATCAACTTCTTTGTTATGTGTTGATCACGCCTTGCCTTATATTTTTCTTGTGACTTCTATAATGTCTCTTGTACATGTGTATGTGTTTTCTTGATCTTCACGATAAATTTTCTATCCCCTATCATATCCTCTATTACTCCGCCTTGCTGCCCATATGAAATATTCAAATGTGAAGGTAGAAAATATCCAAAACAAATTTCAAATTCATACTTATCAGTAGATGTTTAGATTAATATTTTATAATATTGTTGCATATATACCATATTTTCATGCTATGGCTTTGTATTCTTTTGATTCTAACCTCTCAAATGTTGCACATGTCATATTTTCTACTTCTATTTTCCCATCTATTTGTCTATGGAATCTTGTAGACCTCTTCAACTTCATGTCCATTTACTCCCACACTATAGTCCAAAATACATTGGGAAACTTTATATCCCAATCTACTTTATTGAATGAAATGAAATAAAGATATAGGGTTGTGCTTGATGCTATTATTTTCGAGCCATATTTATTTGCTTGGGAAGTTTAAGTGTTTTTGGCTAAATATATCAAAAATAAATTTAGGGGCAAAAGACATTTTATAAGTAGAAGTTAAAAGTCAAGCATCAATATCACTCTTTGAAAAACTGCCTACATATCCCAATTTTATGAAGTGTATAGTTGTGTACTTATTCTTATAAAAAGCATCTAGCCATTAATAATGATTTGGCAAGTCTAATGGGTTATTCAATGAAATAGTCATTTCAAAAAGTTTCTTAGACCATTCATACTTATATGAGTATTTAACCATACCTAATCAAGATGTAAGCGTTAGAATTGTGATGCCCAGTTACTCTAATCCTCCTCTAGAGATAATGTATTATTATAATGTACAAACATCTTTTTCATATGAGCTATAAGTCACTATTGTGGGTAATAAGCCAAATGGTAGGTATAAAATTTCATTTGTGCATATTTATATTAATTTTAGACCCACTTTCCTATAGTCTACTGATTTTTAACTTATATTTTGGTAGTTAACCTAAGTTTTTTATTTCCTTGAAAATACTTTTCAGATTAGTGATCAACCTTTGTCACTGAGCGATGTTTCTGCTACTATGATACCACCATTACTGATTCATTGTGTTAGGTATTGTTTTTTACTCTAGAATATTGGTTAGAAATATGTCATTTCATATTGCATTTTGACCTCTTTTGTAGTACCTTTCCATAGATTTATCCCACTTTATTGTGATAATTAACCTCTCACTCACTACTTATATGTTGTAACTTAGTTTTGGGGCCTTCCTCACATGGGCTTCTTAGTTAGCAACTCATTGACCATTTGTTTTCCATGCTGTAAACATTCTATAGGCTTGGGAGTCCTCTTTAGTTCTATAATAATTGTGTGTTGACACTCCATTAATTTTCTCTTCTCTTAATTCTGACCTATACTCCAAAGGCTCTCACACATTTAGGTGTATTATCTCATTGCATATTGACTACTTGTTCTTTTGGCTTTATACGAGCTCCAACTTGATCTCACATAAGCCTATTTTTCTAATACTCTTTCTAAAAGTGTAAGAATTGTATCTATTTCCTTTGTGACTTGACACCATTATCCCTAAAGGGAACATCCCTTGAGTGTCCATATCGTGAACAATTTCCCCTACATTGAGCATAGGAAAGTTCCAAGTGTTGGAACTAGGCTTCTTACCCATTACACTTATTCCCTCCACTATATTATAAGAATATTTTTATTATTTTTCTGGCATTTTATAGTATGCAAAAGGAAAGAAAATAAAAATTTAAAAATAGATGGGACGAGAAGAGCTTCTTTCATTAACTTAAAAACATAGTCAATTATGTTGCTTAAAAAAAAGAACATTGCTTAGAGTCTGTTAATCATACGGTTGGGATTTAGTATGGCCTTAAGAAATTAAATGTTGCTTTAGATTTATTTCTCCTTTAGTTGGTTACTCTTCCAGTCATATGGAGAGTTTTTTTATGCCTTTTGTGTTTCATACTTATACAAAGTTTATATTTTTCCATGTTGCTTAAGTCACAAAATGTGTCATGATTTTGCTCAAGGGAAGTAAAAATTTATGTGGACCATTATGTGGTGTCACTTGACTCATTGTGTTGGCCATACTTGGTTCATCAAGTTACTCTCAGTATCATATCATCACCTCAGTCATATACTCATGTTGGTAGAGAAGGTCCCTATTAACTTCTTTTTGATGGGTTTGGTTTTGTCGAATCTAACAAATTTCTTTGAGAATAGACCTAGAGTTACACCCTAGCTCTATTCCATCATTGATAGGTGACCTTCTGCAAAAATTTGATTTAAATCATTGGTCTTTGACTAGGAATTTTCCCTTGTGTTCGATGTCAACTTACATTATAACACATTGGGATTCATACAATACCTTGGTTTCCATTTAACCCTATTAGTCGATTCCTCACCCATGCTAGCATATTTCACCATTGGTTAGTTCGTATGGTCTCTTCTGTCTTCTATTCCATCTGTTTCATGCAATATACTCAAATGATGGTGGTTTCTTCATTTTTTTCTAAGATCTTCCAAACTATTGGCCTTCGAGTTACATTTGCATTGGTTGATGTGGGATGCTCTAAAGCCTTCCTTCTAGTGAATCTTTTCGCATTGAATCCAAATCATTACTCTAGGATTAATGTCTATCATCTTCTTCAATACCTTAGGGTTGGTAGTCATCAGTGGAATATTCCCTCATTATTGGTAGTGGGAATACGTCAATGTTCCCTATTTGATATATTCTTGCAATTTTTCAACTTCAACTCATTTATTCACACTTGTTACATTGTACTTGGTAACTTTATGCCCATTATCATTATCAATGGGCTGTATCATGTGTTAATGATGTACATCAATTATCGATAATCAAATGATATCACACATGGTTGAATTTAGCTCATCTATTCCCATAATGTTGATACATACCATCATTGGTTGGTTTTAAGACCTTTTTTTATGCCAGTATTCATGATCACTTGACAACTCCTTCAGCTTTCTACCAGTGACAATCAGTCTTATATGTTCCCCTCAATTTCAACAACATATTATATGTTAGTTCTCAAGTTGTGTAAAATACCACTACTCTATATATGACTCTGGTACTTCAATGGGGCATTCATTATACATCATCTTTTGTATAAATACCCCCTATATGTTATTAAAACATACATGTGTTATGTTCTATTTGCCACTATGATCTATTATAGGATTAAATATGCACATATTTATACATCTTCATGGATCTATATTATACTTGATTGGCGACCATGCTTTCCTTCCTTTGAGCATGGGTATGCCTGCTTTGAATATGAGCTTTCTTTTTCATTCCTTCTACATGTATTTATGGGGCCTGAATTTGGTGATATCCTAATCGGTCCTCTTTATGGGTTATCCTTTGTATACTTAATGCATTTTATCCATTCGACCCTCCTCTGAACTCATACTTTAGGTGGCATATTTTATAACATATTTTGGCATACCTTTTCATTAGGTGCTTATGTTTTCTTGGGAAAAATCCATTTTCCCATGAAAACCTAACATTATATTAAAAAATTTGTTTTTGAAAATCTATATGTGGGATTCGCAATATATAAGTGTGTATGTATGTAGTTCTCCTTAAATCTTCTCACATACAACTTAAAAAAAAAATAAAAAATATTTCATCTATTTTCCAGGGAAGGTTTTATGGTTTAGATTGGAAACACGCCTACAGGAGCCCATAGAATAACTAACCCAAATAATTTTTAGTGGTATAAATACACACCTTTGGCTATTCTCATATGCATCCCAGTACTTGGTGTCCAAAGAATGCCAAATTTCCCTATATTAGGTCTTTTTATCTTATGTTTTTAAGCATTCCCCTGTCTTTAGGAAACCCTAATTTCATTTCGTTTATTTTGAGCCATATTATATAACATCAAATTTCTACTAATGGAGAGGATATATTCAACAGATAGGGTAGGAAAGATCCAAAGGAAGGTTCTATCAGTGATGATAAATAAGATCTGGTTGTATTATAACTACATCTTTGTTGTTTCTTTTAAATAAAGAGGCTCGTCATTTATTCCTATTTCCATTATTTATATTTCATGAATGTGAATGTCTAATTGATACAATTATGGAATACCATAATTTATTTGTATATATTCTTTGAATTCTATTATATTCTCCTTGTTTATTGTCTATTTTGTAGGTCTGCAAACTTGGAAGGAGAAGTTAGGGTAGGGAATCATGAGATATTCATCAACCATAGGAATTATGGGTTAGTAAATCATATCCAATTTGTGAATTTTATGTTTTATGCATGATTTTTTTTATTTTGTCTATTGAATTTTATGTTCTCCTCTGCTGGGGATTCCAAGCCTGTCCGTCGGGAGTTTTCCTGAAAACACTCAACTCTTAACCAAAGTTACAATATGGACTCTTCTAAATTCTTATTCATCAAAATCACATGCATAACTAATTTTCCTTGAGTAATAGGGGCTGATGTGGCATCCTCTTGAATTATGGTGGCCAAAATAAGAAGTTCAACCTTTGGGTGGCATAAATATTTCATACATACTTGAATTGAGGTGATTCTTATGCCATTGGTAAGGACCCTATATGTAGAATACTAAAAAATCATGTTGCAATAAAGAAATAAAGTTTTAACCAAATAATGCATTATTTAACGCCTCAAAATCCTCGTGAAATGTTTCACACCCTAATTTGTCAAATTGGGTCCTACTAATAAAAATGGTCCTATGAGCTAATTACTCCACTTTTTTTACTATGTATGAATTGATATATATTACACATGATATGATGATCTATTAAACATAACACCTCCCCATTTTTGAAGGCTTTTTCTCCCAAAAATATTCTACTTAATGAGGTGAGAAAAAGTTTCCTCCACTTTCTCTCGTGTGTACCATTTATCTTTTTGTAGAACTTATCCTTTCAACCCAATCTGCCAAAAGTCATGCTACTTATGTCTCATATTTTGGACCTCTTGCAGAAAATTATATCTCCTGTCAACTCTACTTGAGCATTTGGTACCAAATCCTCTATAGAAGTGAGCACTTGTTCCTCTTCATGATTTAAAATGGAAGGCTCAGATAAAGTTTCAAATTATTTATATTCACATATGAGTGAATGTGCATGGATGGGGGTAGATTGAGTGTACATAAATTCTCTCCCACCTTTTCTATTATCTCAAAGGGACCATATCATAGAGCCTTGATCTTCTTACCAGGATCCTGTGTCCTCTCCTTGTTCAATTGTAACCATACATTGTCTCCCACCTTAATCAACTTCTTTGTTATGTGTTGATCACGCCTTGCCTTATATTTTTCTTGTGACTTCTATAATGTCTCTTGTACATGTGTATGTGTTTTCTTGATCTTCACGATAAATTTTCTATCCCCTATCATATCCTCTATTACTCCGCCTTGCTGCCCATATGAAATATTCAAATGTGAAGGTAGAAAATATCCAAAACAAATTTCAAATTCATACTTATCAGTAGATGTTTAGATTAATATTTTATAATATTGTTGCATATATACCATATTTTCATGCTATGGCTTTGTATTCTTTTGATTCTAACCTCTCAAATGTTGCACATGTCATATTTTCTACTTCTATTTTCCCATCTATTTGTCTATGGAATCTTGTAGACCTCTTCAACTTCATGTCCATTTACTCCCACACTATAGTCCAAAATACATTGGGAAACTTTATATCCCAATCTAAAAAGATTCTTATTAGTATCCCAAAGAGAACCTAAACCTATCCAAAGAATAAGTTCATTACTTCTTTCCCACTAATGGTATTTTTATAGGGAATTATAATACAAATCTTGGTGGACATGTCAACTACTACATACAAGTAGTCTCATCCCTTCTTCATTGTTGGTAAACCTCCCAAAAATTCCATAGAAATGCTTTCCCAATGATGAGTGGGTACAGGTAAGGGATGATATAGACCATGTTTCTTGTTACTAGGCTTGTTGGTACAACGAAGCATGTACCCTCTTATGAACCTAACTACATGTTCTTGGGTTGATACCCTAGTAGATCAGAGGTTATCTACATAGAGAAACACACATTCCACACAACCATGATGCTAATATAAACAAACTAATCGAAGAGAGGTGCACCTAGGGGTCCTTCATTTGGGAGATCCAGCCAGGGTCCAAACCCTGCTAAAGTTCCTTTTGCTCCTTCAACCTGCAAAACAATCAATTCAAGAAAGTAAAATAGTATATGGACCAAGCATCATAAAGAAATCATCTTCATAACATATGGAAAGGTAGTTAGTTATACAATTAAAACAACCATTCATATGTGAATAATAACATTGATATCATAAACATGAAGAAGATTCATATCAAGAACAAGACAAGTGTTTCTTTTATTATAGATAACTAAAGTACAAAAAGGAATGATTTCACCTAAGTCATCCTTTCACAGGCTCCAAGCGAAACCATCCTCCATATTCGTCCAGTCTCAAGACATCAACAAAGTCCTTCCATGACTTACTCCATGATATCTCAAGTAGTAGAAAGACATCATAACACAAGGAAATAAGGGTTTCCTGTAAATGGAGGAAGTGCTGGAAGCACAAGGATCTTCAGACCTAGTCAGGGATAATCTCAGTAGAGTAATCTTTCTCTCTATTCTCTCCTCCCTTAGGCCTTCCTATTGAAGCCTTTTATACCTTTCCCAAAGTAGTTTTTTAGTTGGGAATTCATTGGGAATAGTTGGGCCATGGTCACTAATAGGTAATCAACAGGTAAAACCCGTGATCTCCACTCAAAATTAAGGATTTTAATTTTTTTTAAGTGTTTTAAGACATATATGTGGGTTGAGTATACATAGACCCGCGTACGCATGCGTTTATCTCAGGGAAATGTCACGTATAGGGAGTAAAACATTGTTTTTTGAATATTTGGACCAGGTGTGAAAGGAGGCGTTACCCTAGGCCATGAGTGTAACATCACAAAAATAAAGAGTGAGATTTGGAGCTATAATAGATGCCCCATAATATATGAGGTCAGAAGGGGTACATGATGGCTGAAATATATTATGTAAACACATGGAATGGAAATCTGTCAAAAACTGAGAAGGACTTCACTAGAGTTCAACCTGTCAAGCCACAAAAGGAGATCAGAAAGAAACACTCTCTGAGGCAGGCATACCCATGCTCAGAGAAAGTAAAGCATGTCTGCATATCAATTACAAGCGGATCCACTAAGTACACAAGTACAAAATACTGGAAGATACATAATGGATCATCTGATCATGATCGAACAAGTACATGTCTGAATATCACATATAAGGATGTCAATGATGCCGAAGGATGAAGCAGATCATTGATATCAAAGACTGATCCCAAAAAGTACCAGATGAACATGATGGAGTGAAATGGTACTACACTGCAAACTCAGGTGCGAGCATATAGAATGTCACCATGAATGACTGCAACATATAAGGTGGAATGGTATCAACTAGCAGCAACAGGAGCAACTATCAAGTGAACCAATGAATGCTGATACAACCTGAGGTCTTCACCGACCACCATGGTACATTTCTACACCATGGGAATAAATGATCGAAAGTTGACCATATGAGAAATTATTTGATTACCGATCATTGATGTATACCATTAACTAACACGAGACTACTCACCGATAATGATAATGAGCATCAAGGTACCCAGTACAATCTAACAAGTGTGAATAGATGAGCTGAAGTTGAAAACCTATAAGAATATATCAATCAAGAGAGAATGATGATTTCCCACTATCAATAGTGAAGGATCTACCACTAATGACTGCAAACCCCAAGGTACTGCCAAATGGACTCTAGATCTTTACCCAGAGCAATGAGTCGTAGTCGATAGGGAAAGATCTACTAGAAGGAAGGAATTAAGGCATCCTTCATCAATCTAGCACGATTTTAACCCATAAGCCAATAATATGGAAGGAATCAGATGAAAAAGATGTAGTAACCTGACTGAAGCACGTTTCCAGTGTACACAAGATGTGGTTAGCGCACAACAGAAACCCTCTGAACCAACCAATAATGAAAGCTCACACAGAGGCAAGGTATCCACCAATAGGGTCAAGTGGAAACCAAGGTACTGCATGAATCCCAATGTGTGATAATGCAAGCTGATTTCGAACACAAGGGAAACCACTTAGTCAAAGACCCATGATACTGATCGATGCTGAGCACAAGGTGACCTATCAATAATGAAAATAGGGCCAGGGTGCAACTCTAGGTCTATCCTCAGAGCAGGATGCCATCGTCGATAAGGACCATACCTGCCAGAAAGAAGTCAATGGGGACCTTCTCAAACCAACACGAGTAAAGGGCCAATATAGCTGATGTGATGATATACAAGATACTGACAACCAGGGATGGATGACTGGAAAATGAGTCAAGAGACACCGCAAAGAGGCCGAATCAGGTTAACTTCCCTTAAATAAAAGCCCGACTCAATGTGACTATGTGGCAGCACATGATGACTCTGTATAAGTTCGCCATGCAGGAGGCACGAACGAACCCTCCATATGATTGGAAGAGATAACCAATCGGGGAAGAACTGACTCAATAACAAGGTTAAGGCATACCTAAGTCAAACTAAATCCTGCCCAAATGGAGGAGACTTTGTTTTGAGTGCTTTGTTCAAGGGCGACACGACTGACTCTCGCTGCCAAAAATAAGTGGAAATATTGTCCCGTTCCCGCTCTTTTTGGAATATATAATTTTTTTTGTCTTTTTCTTTAAGCTGGAAAAAAAATAAAAGAATGCTATAGTACAACGGAAAGAACGAGTGTTAGTGAAATATATGATCTAGTTCTTGGGATTGGAGCATTCCTATGCTCAATGTAGGGAGGTGAAAACTAGTTAAAGACACTCAAAGGTATGTTCCTTCCATGGGTCAAGGTGTGTCAAGTTGCAGAAGTCAAGGGCATGCATGTTTGATTTTGCAGTTGTCATGGTCAAAAGTTGGCTTAAACACGAGTCCAAGTGAAGCTGGCTTAAGGCCAAAAGGTGCAAGTGGTCAAAATGCAATGCAGTAGTACAACTCAACCCAAAGGAGCATCTAGGGTATAAGGCCAGAACGAAGAAAAGAAGAAAAGAGGAATATGTCTTCATCGCATAAGTCATGGTGGGACTACAAAGGACTCCCGAGACTACGAAGATGAAAGAAGGATGGGCAACAAATGTCAGTGAGGTGCTAACTACGATGCCCATGAAAAGGATGGCTCTACGATTGTGTCGTGATTTAAAAATTAGTGAGTGAAGGTGGTTTACAAACCATAACATGATGGGATAGACCCAATGGCAAGTGTATTGATAGATGGAGGCCAGTATACATAATGTAATGGAAAAATGGCTTCCCTAACCTATATGCCAGTGAGAAAATGATACCTGCCATGACGGGTCAGCAGTCATGGAACTGTCTCGAAACTGTCGAAAAAGCATCCAAAATGTCTTGAAAATCAAACCATTCTCGACATTCCAAGCTCCCAAGTTAAAAGTTACATGAGACCAAACAAAATCAAGTTTTGAAAAATTTTTGCATTTTCAAAGCCTATAAAATAGTTTTTGGACTCACCATTTTCACCATTTGGTTTTGAGAGCAAAGGAGTGGAGCAAAAGGAGCAAACTTTTCCATACACCAAATTCAACCATTCAGATCCTTTCAAAATCACCAGGTAACCCTTAAACATGTCTTGCATTCAATTGTGACTAGTTTTAGAATTTTTAATTTAAGTTTTACCGTTGAATTTTTGCCAAAAATTTCGTCGTGGCGTATACGCGGGTTGGATATATGAAACCCGCATATACGCAGGCCCTACATGCGACTGTGTGTAAAATGGACCCGCATATATGCCGCGAACATTTCAAACAAAAAAAACTAACGGTCTAAATTCATTTTTTCTTCAGGATGCCAGTCACTTGGCGAGAAAGAGAGCATACCTCAGTGGATGATGAGGTTATGAATGATCCTAATTCTTTGGATGCATTACGAGGATGTGGTTTGCTAAAGTTCTTTAAAATGTTGAATATGAAAGCAAACACTTGCCTGCTCGAAATGCTCATTCATTACTGGAGCATCGAGGATGATTCGTTTATGATTGACCAGATGCTGCTCAACTTAGAGGTTGAAGACATTTATTTCATCATAGGCCTTTCCCGGAGGGGAGAGGTGGTACACTCGATGACCAGATCACGAGGCAGTCTCTTGATCGAGGACTATGTACATATATACTTCCGGGACATCCAAAGAAGTTTGGAAGAAAAATTCCAATCAAACATGTGGAGACTTTACCGCTGAGGATAATCCTATTCACCATAGCTAGAGTGAATGGATCAGCTTCTTTACACCAAGCATCACAGCTAGCCATGAGCTTGGTGGTAGACTGTCTCACCACTGTATTTGACTGTTGTAATCCATTTCTGGCCAACCTGAAAAGCCAACTTACCTCTATCAAGAAAGGGCAGACCAAAAACTTCAGATATGGAACTATCTTGTGCTCTTTCTTCTTTGAGAGCGTCCTAACCCTTCATCCTAGAGTACTGGTTTCAATCAGCACCCCACGAGATCCACGAATGGGTAGGTGGGCTGACTTGATGAAATTTCTAGGAGGTGGGGATGTCCCATAGTTTGCATTTGATGATGACTTCTTCTCCTGGTGGGAGCAACAGATCATTACCATAGATGACTATCCTTATGCTGGGTTGGACATCCGAGGAGATCCCGATCTAGTATTACCACCGACTGTAGCATGGGGCGACATAGGTAAGTATCTTTTGATTTTATGATTCTTTTTTTTATGATTTTTAAAATATAATAATGAATTTTTAAAAATATTTTTGATAGGATTCAAATGACTAATATGATGATCATGTTCCAGATAGTGAGCCGATACGACTAGATGGGTTCCCACAGCATGGACGTCGCGACCGAAGGGCGGAAGAGGCAGTTGCAGATACAGAGCAACTACTACACATAGTTTAGTGACACTTGGTGAGACTAACTCACCGAGTACCGATGGCGACTGTAGAGGATCTCCTTGTAGATATGCAGTGTCATGTGGTTGGCATGCCACAAGACTAGGTTTGCACTCTTAAGCGTGTTGCCAATGCAATAGTTACCTACTTAGCCGCTCATCCTGAGCGAGGGCATTAGATGTACTAGACATGATTATGGACATTTGAGTCCCAATTTTTGTATATTATTTTAGATAGACTTATGTACAGTAGAGATGTTTTATGATATATATATATATATATATATATATATATATATATATATATATATATATATAAATATATATATATATATATATATATATATATATATACAGTTTGACTTTTTGATGCTTGATTTTAATGTGATGAATGATTGATGCGTCAGTCTAATGCTTGATTAGCGATAGAATCAGCTAACCAATTATGGAATCTTGGAATGTGAAAATAATTAATATAAGTAAACTATCTTTGCAACAACCTCACCCTTAAATACTGGCGATATAAACATGGATCCCTTACCCGATAAATGTTATTCAATTGTGACACTATCAATTGTGAATCAAGATAGACTACCATCGAATCGATTTCATAAGAAATTGCTTCGGATAGTAAATTAATTACGGCCGTATACTCAACCATATTATTTGAAGTGGGACCAATGCATACTCCCCTTGAAACCATCAACTGACCATTTGGATAGTAGAGTACCCAAGCTACGGAAGCGAGGTTTCGAGTGTGCCAACTAGTGATGAGCCCCAATTTTTGGTACAATTTGGGCTCATTTGGCCTACTTGCTCTGCTCAAACCATTCATTTTTTATTGCTAATGCATTCATTTCTTGGTTAATTCGTGTTGTTTGTAGGAGGAAGGGTAGACATTCTATCTACGTGACTAATGCATGATGCTTTCAGGTTTTTGGCATTAAAAGGGAGAAAAGACAACGAGAAAGGAGACAAGGAGACAATGAGGTGGCACTGCTGGTTTTTAGGAGAGGATGTCCACGGTCTTGGGGACCTTCCTCGTGATTCCCACCATAGCTCCGAGCTCCAATCCATCTCCCCACCGAGCTTAGAAGCAGCCAGTTGTTCTACAGGAACATCAGTTATAACTGTTCTACAGGAACAGTAGTTATGACTGTCCTACAGGATCAGCAGTTAAACTTCAGTTGGACAGCCGAGCTCCTAAAATCAAGGACACCTGTTGGATGATCGTTTTTGCATAAATACTAAGGCCGTAGCCTTGGATAGAAGCTTTTTGAACCTTGGTATTATTCTTGTAAATTGGAAGTACGAGCTACAGCTCGGTTTTGTAAGCCATTTTGTCATGTCATCAGACTTTCGTTTATGAATAAAGGCAGTCAAATTTCGGTCTCATTCTGAATTTCTAAGGGCGCTATAGCTCTCAGGTTAGGGCCCAACCTGAGAGCAATAGATCTCCTCAGTGTTGTAATGTGTTTGCATTTCGTTCCAGCACTTTGAGTTTGTTTACTTTCACATGCAATTCGAATTTACAGTTTGTTAATTTAGTCTTTTTCATGAGCTTAGATAGGATTAGTTTATGGTGATTTGCTTTCAGTTGCTTAAGTTCGATAGGAGGATAGGTATAATCTCTTGGAGCTCCAGCAAAAAGGTTGTAAAGGCTCACTGCCATCTCTGTTAGGGATTGGGGTGCATCCCATCACCAACCACCAAAAAGAAAAGCAGTTCTTCTCATTTCCATGCAAGCTGCAACATAAACATTTTCATTGAAGATCCATCCATGAATTTTTGACATCGAACCATACTTCTACATTTCACTTCCACACATAACTTTCATTTCTTGTTTTCCATTTCTGTTCATAGGTTTCATGGCATAGTTATCATAGGTTAATGAATTTCTTGTTTTGGTGCATAAGTCATTTGTTTCATTTACGCTGCTCCTTATCACTCCACCTCCTTCTTCTTCTTCTTGATCTATCCTCAAGCCCTACTCAGCCTCTGACCCACGCATTTACCCTCCAACTCATCCATTATTCGCTTAGCTCCATTTACTTACACTTTCGTTGATCCCATCCTTCCAATCCTCAAACCTCTGCATACACTTTTCCTCCATCTGATTTCTCTGCTCCTGAGCCATCACCAGCTCCATCTCCATCTCACCTATCCTTCCACACCACTCCAACACTTCACCATCTCCCAAAACCTCCACGGCCAATCATCTTGTAGAATTGCACAGACTTCCTGTAGAAACCCTTGAGTTTCCTATAGGATCCCCTGCAGACTTCTTGTAGAAACCTGCAAACTCGGTTGCTGAGCATCCGAACGTGGTAGGCTTCTGTAGACTGATGTTGGAGACCCTCTGGGACCTCCCTTAGCCATCCTGACCTTGCCCATGCTTTCCTTCCATTCCAACCGCTCCTGCACAACCAAACCCTAATCAAAAGAATCATCACAATAAATCCAACCACTTAATGAAAAAGTACAAAAACATGATTTTTCAGATGCAAGTAGCTTAGATGCATGTATTTCAGTTCACTGCAAGTAATGGCATTATTGGTAGTTGTTTCATTCACAGTTTTGCATAGTTAGGGTCTAGCTAGTCAAATTAGGGTTTCCTAGGGTTTCCATGCTTTATTGGTTTTCAGTTTCCTTCTGCAATTAGACTAGTCTCCTTTGAGTTAGCTTTCATCCATCATTGATAAAGCTTCTTCTGTGAGCCTATAGAAGTTGGCTTGAGCCCTAGCGGACTTGTGCCAGCTGACCAAGTGACAGTTGCGACAAGAGCTAGTACTTGTGCATACAGCACCGTCGCTTCCAAGTTTGTACGAACTACCGGGTTGATAAAATTAAGAGACAGGAAGCTCCAAGAGTTGTAGCATTATTGCAACAATACTAGAGCCCACCATCTGTTTGGCGTCGTTGCCGGGGAAGTGTCAGAGTATTAGTCATTGTTGCTTTTCTTCTATTTCCTCACTCTTGCCTTCTGCTGAGTAGTTTACTTCATTTCCATTCTGCAAACCTAGCATAGACATTTCCTGCTTTCATAGATTAGCATTTCCTGCTTTCATAGATTAGCATTTCCTTTCTACAAGCGTAGACTAGCATTTCCTTTCTGCAATTTCATTTGAGCAAAGTATATTAGTTCTTTCCTGCTTTCAGTTAATTTTGAATCTTTCATAGTTAGTTGTAGATCAATCTGTCTCAGTTTTGCAGGTACCAAAAGAAAAGCAAATCAAAAGCAATCAAAAAGAAAAAGAAAGTCTTTTCCATTTCTTGCCTTGTAGCAACCGAGATAGATCAGGCAAATTCCTACCAAACACCCCCACCACATCACTGAGTCACCTTTCTCTCTTCTTTGGTGACAGTGACCCAGAAGAACCTATAGGTGAACAACCTGAGATATCCAAAGACCCTATAGTAGAAGAAGAGTTAGAGACCAATCCATATGAAGCTATGGCTGACAGTAGAAGAGAAGATGAGAGAATAGAAGGTGCCTTCCCCATCCGAGAGACCAATGGAGAGATGAAAATGAATAACATTAGCCCCTCTACCTTACCTCACTTCCATGGACTAACCACTGAAGATCCAGACACCTTCCTGTTTGAGTTTGTTGTCCTTTGTAGAACCTATGACTATACTAAAGATGAGCAAAAGTTGAAACTTTTCCCTTCCACTCTCAAGGATGCAGCACTACGCTAGTTCATGGGCTTACCTGGGAATAGTATCACCACTTGGGCTCAGATGCAGCAAGCTTTCAACACCAAGTACCGGGATTACTGTAGGTCCAAGGAAACAAAGGGGGAAATCTTTCGGATGTCCATGGGAAATGATGAGTCCTTAGAGGATTATGAGGAGAGGTTCCAACTAAGCTATAAGCGGGCCAGGTGCACACTTGACCCTGAATCCCTCAAGTTGGTCCTGCTCCGAGGAGTCCTTGAAGACCTGTTAGATACCCTTCACATGTTAGCTGGGGGGGACATTTACCAACTGCCTTATGAGGACATCAAGACAGTGTTTGAAAACCACTCCAGGGCAGCTCGGAAACGAGGTAGAGGAAACCACCTCTCAACTAGTGTCCCTTTCTCCAAACATGAGCTTGCAAATCAATTAGAAGATCTTAAGAGTGAGGTGAGACAAACCATTGCCATGCAGCTTGACACATTCAGGATTCAGCAAAAGAAAGAAGAGGCTGAGAGAGCCTTGGCTGTCTTCTGCCCTAGGTGCACAAGGAGGCACCCTAAGAACGAATGTCCATTACATTCGGTTGAAGTGTGTTTCGTTTGTGAGGAGGACCATCCCACAAATCAGTGTCCAACCTTACCTGGGTTTAAAGCCATGTACCAAGGGACAGAAGCTCCCATAGAGCCTCTCTACTACCTCAACCAAAGGAGGCCACAGGGATCTAGACCTTGTCAGCAGGGGATGCAAGGGGCATCTCAAGCTTATTACAGCCCCAACCAATCGGCTCCTATGCCTTCCTGGGGTCCCCCTGCTCATCCTTCATGGTACATGCCTCCTCCATGGTCTTATCCACCTCAGTACCCCACTCAACCTACTTCTCATTCATATCACTCACATACCTAGCCTCAGCCTCAATGGAATGCACCTCAGTCGGGGTGGAGGCCCCAATACAACACTCCTCCTGCCATCTTGCCTCCACCACCAGTTCAACCTCAGCCATTACCTCCTGCTCCTCCAAGGCAGCCTCAAATGCCTGCTCAACCGAACCCGAACCCCAACAATAGACATGCCCAGCAGGTATACACTAGGGAAACCTCATGCCCTACCTATGCTGTGGAGATCCAGGAGATCAATCTTCGATTTGGAAAGACTCTACCAGATCGCCAACCTCCTCCCCCAGAGGATGAGGAAGATAAACAGGAAAGTGAGCCAAAGGCTATTCCACCCTTTCCTGAGAGACTAACAGCCACTACACAACCCAACCCAGAGGACGATGAGCTTCTGGGTGAGCTCAAGCAGTTGTGTGTAAAAATGCCACTTCTCCAAGCCATCAAGGATGTGCCAATATATAACAAGCTGGTTAAGGAGAAGTGTTTCAAACACCTAGGTAGACGGAAGAAAGATGCCTCAACTATCAATGTCATAGGACAACTGCCTGACCTTATGTTAGGACAAGTCATCTGCCCAAAGTATCTAGATCTTGGAAGTCCTGTAGTAGATGTTCACATCAATGGCACTATTATACCTCACACCTTGATTGATCTGGGGGCTGCCATTAATGTGATGACCAGGGATACCATGCTTAAGCTTAATCTTCAGGGTTCCTTGAGGAAGACCTCGACAGTACTGCAATTAGCAGATCTCTCCACCGTGACTCCCGAAGGGATTGTGGAGGATGTCTTGGTCTCTATTGACTCTTGGGAATACCCTACAGACTTCCTGGTTCTGTAACCAAAGGCCAAAATTACTGGATATCCTCTCATTTTGGGAAGGCCTTGGTTAGCTACTGCAGATGCTTACATAAGTTGTCGTGCAGGTAACATGACCATCAAAAATGGTCCCATGTCCAAGCAGCTAGTCCTATACCCTCCTGCCCAACCCTCCTTGGAGCATGACTTACCACTCTGGTTGGAAGAAGGAGAGGAAGATGAGGTTTACTCAGCACCTCTGTGCACCTTAGATACCACTAGAAAAGACCCCCAAACCGAGGATGACTTGATCGAGACCTTGATCCAGAATCCACCTTCCAGTGCTCTGCCCTTAGAGAAGTTGGTGGAGGATGCCCAAGCTAGCACCTTAGTGGATCTTTGTACAACCAACCCTGTTACTCCCAGAGTCAAGAATGTGGAGTTCGGCCCTGAGAAAGCATTGAAGATCAGCTCCTCCCTATCTCCTTCCCAGGAAAAGGAGCTGTGCAGTCTGTTGGCCAACCACCTTGATGCTTTCGCTTGGAGCTATAAGGAAATGAAAGGAGTCCATCCTTCGGTTTGTACCCATCATATATACATCAAAGAGGATTGTAAACCGGTTAGGCAACCTCAGAGGAGAATGAATCCAGCCCTTAAGGACATTGTTAAGGAAGAATTGCAAAAACTGTTGGATGCCGGATTCATTTACCCCATCTCAGATAGTGAATGGGTGTCCCCTCTAGTGTTGGTTCCCAAGAAAAATGGGAAATGGAGGATCTGTGTGGACTACCGAGAACTGAACAAAGCTACCAAGAAGGACCATTTCCCTCTACCTTTCATAGATCAAGTGTTGGATGGACTAGCAGGAAAGAAGTTCTTCTCTTTCCTGGATGGGTTTAGTGGGTAAAATCAAATTCAAATCAGCCTGGAAGACCAGGATAAGACCACCTTCACTTGTCCTTGGGGTACCTTTGCCTATCGAGTCCTTTCCTTTGGGCTATGCAATGCTTGTGCTACCTTTCAGAGAGCTGTCTTGAGCATCTTCTCGGAGTTGGTCCATGATGCAGTAGAAATCTATATGGATGACTTTACTCCTTATGGGGCCAACTTCCAGGAAGCATTGTCCAACCTGGGAAAAGTCCTAACCAAATGCACCGAGATGAACTTGTCCCTTAGTCCTGAAAAATGTGAATTCCTAATGACTGAAGGGACCGTGCTAGGCCATACCATTTCTTGCCAAGGATTGCAGGTGGATCCTAACAAAATTGCTCTCATCAAGAGGGTTCCACCTCCTCAAAAGGTCAGGGATGTCCAGAGTTTCTTGGGATTAGCAGGATACTACCGTAGATTCATTAAAGATTTCAGCAAGCTAGCCTCGCCATTGTTTGGCCTGTTGGCAAAAGATGTGGAGTTTAATTGGACTGACGTTTGTCAGAGGGCTTTAAATGAATTAAAGGACAAGTTGGTGTCAGCCCCAATCCTGAGAGGTCCAAACTGGGCCCTACCTTTCCACATCCACACTGATGCCTCGAACAAAGCCATAGGTGCAGCTTTAGGACAAGTTGAGCAGAAACTTCCATATGCCATTTACTTTGTTAGCAAAAACTTGTCCAAAGCTGAGCTGAATTACACTGTAACCGAGAAAGAATTCTTGGTTGTGGTCCATGCATTGAACAAGTTCCGACATTATATTACTGGTTACCAGACCTTTGTACATACTGACCATGCTGCTATTAGATATTTAATGAATAAACCAGATGTGAATGCTCGTATTATTAGATGGTTACTTTTATTGCAGCAGTTTGATTTGACCATTGTTGATAAACCAGGTAGAGAAAATGTAGTTGTTGACTTTTTATCTAGATTGGATTTGTCTGCAGATGAGGATGGAACAGTGGACGATCAGATGCCTGATGAACATCTGTTTGCTATTTCAGCACTCTCTCCATGGTTTGCTGATATAGCAAACTATCTTGTTTCAGCACAGTTCCCTCCACACTTATCTTCCAGAGAGAAGAGCAGAATCATCAGAAAAAGTGCCTCATTCACTTGGATCGGGGGCAATCTGTTCAAGCTTGGCCCCGATCAGATCTTAAGGCGTTGTGTAAGGGAGGAGGAAGTCTTTGATATCCTCCTCACTTGTCATGATGGACCTTGTGGAGGGCATTTTGCAGCAAAGAGAACTGCCTTCAAGATCCTGCAGGCAGGCTACTATTGGCCCACACTTCATCAAGATGTCAGAAGGTATGTCAGTCAGTGTGACCAATGCCAAAGAATGGGGAAACCGACCCAAAGGGATGAGATGCCTTTCCAACCTCAAGTGACTCTTGAGCCATTTGAGAAGTGGGGCATGGACTTTGTGGGCCCAGTCAACCCCTCTTCGAGGCAAAGGACTTACATCATTGTGTGTACTGACTATTTGACAAAGTGGGCAGAGACCAAAGCAATCAAAGCAGCAACAGAAGAAAAGGTGGCCGAGTTCCTAAGAGAGAACATCTTCTATAAGTTTGGCTATCCAAGAGAGCTGGTCACCGATCAAGGGAGCCAGTTCACCTCCAATCTGGTTGAAGATCTCCTAGCTCATCACAAGATCAAGCATAGGAATTCCACCCCTTATCACCCTCAAGCAAATGGGCAGGTGGAAGTCACCAATAGAGCATTAGAGGGGATCTTGACTAAAGTGGTGAGCAGCAGCAGAAAGGACTGGGCAGATCACCTGGTTGAAGCCACATGAGCTTACAACACCACTTGGAAGACTACCACTGGCTTCACACCGTATGAGCTGGTCTATGGGAAGAGAGCTTTGTTGTCAATTGAGTTCGAATACAACACTTTGAGGATGGCAGCTCAGCTGGATCTAGATCTCACCCATGCACAACAAGAAATGTTGTTGCAGCTAAATGGCCTAGATGAGCACCGCATGCAGGCCCTCCTTCACTCAGAAGTGGTTCAGCTTCAGAGAAAGGTGTGGCATGACAAACATCTCCATGACAATCAATTTCAGCCGGGAGATTGGGCTTTGTTGTATGATTCCAGATACAAAGATTTCAAGGGGAAGCTGAGAACCAGATGGCTAGGACCATATACAGTGGAGAAATGCCATGACAATGGATCTGTCCTCATTCGAACCATTGATGAGGAAGCCATTCCCATGCTTGTCAATGGGCATCGATTGAAGATCTACAGGAGACCTCTCTCAAGACAAGAGTTTATGAAAACTATGGAGAAATCTGTATTGGTCATAGAGAAGGGTTCTACCTCTGCCTCCGGCACACCTTAAAGAAAAAAATATCTGAAAAAAAAAAAAAAAAAAGGAAAAAAAAAAAAGAAAAAAAAAAAAGAAAAATAAATAAAGATCCTTGGGTGAAAACCTCTCTGAGGCGCCCAAGGCAGGTAGTAGGGGTGAAAACCTCATTGAGGCGCCCCTATTGTCTTTCAAAGAAAAAAAAGGAAAAGGTGAAAAAGATCCTTGAGTGAAAACCTCTCTTAGGCGCTCAGGGCAGATGGCACGGGTGAAAACCTCTTTGAGGCACCCCTGTTATCTTTCAAAAAAAAAAAAAAAAGGAAAAAGAAAAAGCAATAAGAAAAATATGGTAAAATTGTATGCAGGTTGCAGATGCTTTATGGAGAATAGGAAGTCCTTCAAATCATAGCCAGGGGTCCTTATCATACTATCGAGGAACCTCACCAGCACCTCCTCCAAGAGTACCCATGTTTTTTTCAAGGTATGTGCAATTTTATCAAGGTTTGAATCTTCTACATGAAGATGCTGTCTTTCTACAGGAAGGCACAGTCTTTCTACAGGAAGGCGCGGATTTTCTACAGCAAAGTGCAGACTTTCTACAGGAAGGCCGAACTTTCTACAGGAAGCTCTGTGTTCTACAAGAAACTTCCTGTACGAGTTTTGGACGGCCAGAATTCATCTTAAAAAGATATTTCGTGACTATGGATTGGTGTGGATGCATGCAAGCCTCTGTTGGCGCCCCTACACATTGCTGTCACCTTACTCCACCATCCTTGTGGACATGCGACCAAGTTCCCTGCACAAACAAAGAAGATCGATGAGTTCTCGAGGGAAAGCAATTTTCACAGTCAAACAAAGGCTGGATCTCATACCGCAGGCATCGAAAAGGTCTGGGAACGTGATGGAAAGGCCAGAACCGCCATCGTGCAACATGCACCCAAGGAGAAAGGACTGTTACGAGACCCCTCGCGGGGATCCTGTAACAGTTCAACCTGCTCGAGTGGATACCAGTCACAACACCGCCATCTGAAATGAAATGCGGGCGCATGCAAGTAAAACATCCACTCCATCGTCGGCAGCCTGTAACCACGAGCCTCCGGGTCTGTGTAAGTCGCATGCAGCAGGTAAATCTGCTCACCATCGTCCAGGAACTGAAAAATCATGTGCAGCCACGCAGGTAAGTGTCTCAACCCTTCCTTCCATCAAATCGCATGAATCTTACTTTGAAATTGTTTGCATGGCGTAAAATTGAATGGTTGAGCGGCCGTATGGCCAGTCGACTGGCCACGTCGGCTAGTTAAAGTGTAATTGGATGTGTGGGTGGCAGCCACGACAACGAGAATGAATTTCACGCACATGAGAACACTCTCGTTAGAGCGTGAGTTTAACAGGAAAAGGGGGCGGCAAATCTGTGGGAATGAATGCGGCAGCAAGCTAATACAAAGGCGGATGATGGATGACATCGCCCAACGGTCCGGCGGGGACAGATCATCCACCACGCCACGGATTGCGTCGATTCAAAATCTAATCAGCTAGATCATGCGCATACATTTATAATCCAACACTTCAAACTCGAGTGGTTATTATGATCTCCTTTGCACTTTGATACGCCAAGCTGTTGGCTACCAGAACGCCGGTAAAACACACCTCGAGCGCGGCCAACTACAGTCCTCCCCGAGAATTGCGCACGGCTTCTACAGGAACGCAGTTCTATAGGAACGCAGTTCTATAGGAGCGCAGTTCTACAGGAACACAGTCTACAGGAACGCAGTCTACAGGAACACAGTCATCTATAGGAAAGCGGGTGCCTCACGAAAAAGGTGGCCAATTAAAGAGGTAACCCTGAACTCTTAACGTAGCTAGTTATTAGAAGTGGCAAGACCATCGTCCACAGTCGGGTCATAAAGATATTGGTGGAATTGTTGTTTGCTGTGCCTATGCTACCGTTCTACAGGATGTTGGTATAAGTAGACTGTGTTGAAATTTTGTATGTGCATGCTCTGTCTTCATAGACCAACTCTCTTTTGCATTTGCCATCTTTGATTAAACCGACCGTGTTCATCATGCCGGGTGGGTTTATAAGACGGGAGCCCACTGATTCAACTAAACTAAGGAGAAACCCGGCAGTGGTAGAGCTCTTCACCAGAGCACAATGGATGCCTTTTTGTGATAAGCTGCAGGGTTACGATGATGAAGTGGCCAAGGAATTCTTGCAGGCTCTGAAGCCTAAATCTCAGACACTGGCCACGGTAAAATTCAGAGGTCTAAGCCTCAAACTCACCCCAGAACATATCAGTCGGATCACAGAACTTCCTATGGGTCTTTCGTGGGATAAAGAGGAGAGAAAGCTGAGTCAGCATGCAAAGAAGGAATTCTTCCCACCTGAGGAAGAATTCTCGGAGGACAAAAACGGGGTGCGAAGAAGGAGCCTGTCACCACCTTGGAATGAAGTCAGTTTGCAAATCATGAAATATATTACTTGTGAAGGCCATTTCAGCATCGTATATGCATATCACTTTCGGCTGCTCACTGAGTTGAGGCACCGAATTGACCTTCCTGTAGAACAAAAACTGAGCATCCCTTATTACCTCCTGCAGTCTCTAATGGAGTGTGCTACGAAGTTGAGAGAGGGAATAACAGATCCGATATCCCATCATGGGTTGATCAAGCTTCTTGTGGAAGATGCATTGCATTCATATAAGGTCCCCCTCTCATGGGAATCCTTCCGGAATTTAACAAAAGATGGGGATATTAAAATGTTGATCGAGGAAACGGGTTCCTCCAGCAGTGAGGAACATGAAGCAGTGGCCAAGGAACAGAGAGAAGAAGGCCAAGAAACCCCAACAACAGTACAGAAGGGAGAACAGAGGAAGAAGCATGAGGGAAAGGAGGACAAACAAAAGGGTGGCACACCTATCCTGTCAGCAAGGGAAAAGAGGATGAAGAGCAGAATGGACAAAGCAGAGGTGGTCCACGTTAGCCCAAGTACCTCAACAGCACCTGCACCCAAAGTAAAAAGAAAAACTCAAGCAGGCAAGCAAGCGGAAGTGGAGACACCTGTGTCTACAGGAAAGCAAAAACAGGCTTCTACAGGAAGCCCGAAAACACAAACACAGGCTTCTACAGGAAGCCCAAAAATCATTGAAAAATAGGCTTCTACAGGAAGCCCAAAAACAAAAACAAAGGCTTCTACAGGAAGCCCAAAAGCAAAGACCGAGGCTTCTACAGGAAGCCCGAAAATCATTGGAGAACAGGCTTCTACAGGAAGACGAAAAACGGAGACAAAGGCTTCTACAGGAAGCCCGAAAGTGCAAAAACAGGCTTCTACAGGAAGCCCGAAATTACAGAAACAGGCTTCTACAGGAAGCCCTGAAAAGGTGAAACCCAAGGAGAGAAAGGTGGATATTCTGGCACGAGAGGCAGCAGCTGTATTAGCTGGCCTCAGCACGCCACCTAAGCCAAAAGGAAAGAGGAAGAGGGAGACCCCTCTATACTTCAAGGCTCGAAGAAGTGTTAGGATAAAGACGGGCAAGCCACAGGCTCAATCCAGCAGCCTGATTGTCATCGAAGATACACCTGCTTCTCCCAAAGAAAAGTCACCCTCCAGGATCACAGTCACCTATGAGAAAGGGAGTCCAAAGAAAAAGACATGGCAAGAAAGGTTAGACTTGTTGACTGAACAAACACGACTACAGGAAGCAGAAAATGTTCTACAGGATACTCTGGCCCGGCTACAAGAAACGGAAAAGAAGGAAGGAGAAGGACTCTCATCACCACCAAGGGAGGGTGAGATAGAACCACCTGAAGAGATAGAAAGAGAACATATACCAGAACCTAGCCCTTCACCTAATCTGAATTCATACTACACATTTTTAGAGGCAGGCAAAATCATACCGCAGAAATTTATTGTACCTCTATTTTTTGAACTAGAGAAAGAAAGAGTTCATTCCCACACATGGATGCAAATCGCCAAATCAAAGGGGGTGGTGGACATAGGCCCTCTACAGGAGCAACTCAGGGAGGTCAGGAGTGAATTCACCATGGCTAAACATGTGGCTGATTGCCAACGTGTGCTTCTACAGGAAGAAAATCAGAAACTGAAGTTGCAGCTACAGGAACTAAAGGCAAGGGCAAGAACATCCTCCAAGGACATCACAAATGAACAAGAAGGAAAAAAGGATCTGACCACCAGTCTTGAAGGGCCAATAACACTTCCACAGGAAACAGAACAACAAACAAAAATCGAAGTGCAAGCCCTAAGAGAACAGGTGCAACAAAAGGAAGCACAATTGGCCTGTATGGCCAGTTGGGCCATGGAGGCAATTCAGTGCAGAAAACCTGCAAAAGCATATGGACTGTTCTTAAAAGATCAATGGTTGCAGTTCCAAATAAACACCTTGGCACAAAGAGGTATTTCACATATCCAAAGCCCACAACAATTTTCTGAATTGTGCAGTACTAGTTCATCTGAGGACAAAGCCAAATTAGCAGAGTTTTACCTCCACAATTTGGCTTTGCCTAATGAAGTCTCCTGGGATCCCAATGTTGCTTTGGGTGATATGCAATTGATGGTGTTTGCCTCATGGTAAAACCATGAGGATCAGAGAGCAGCTGAAGCAAAATCGGTCATGAACCGAGAAGTAAGTGAACCACTGTTCATTCGACCAGAAGTAGAGGATCCGGTGGCACTCATCTCAGCCCACCAACAGTTGGCTATAGATCCCACATCTTCCTTGAGATTTATGGACCAACAGGCCCAAGCCATAGCCCACTTTGAAGACATGGAAAGGTTGTTGGGAGAAAGTGTTGCCCATGCATGTGCACGCAGATGGAATACCCTGGCACATAGCTTGAAAATCAGAGAGTACCACACCCCCATTCGGATGAGGGAAGCTTTAGCAAGGGTTGAACTTTACAAGAAATCCATGCAAAGCCTTCAGGCCAGCTGGATTGGCCTTAAACTCAGCCCACCACTACTGCTAGGACTAACTGAAGGAAATACAGAGGAGGATGAGAGTCAACAATGGGAAGAGGTGAACAGGAAAGCAGGGTTTCATATCCACAGAGAAGACACCACCATAGAGCCTTGGGATACAAGGGAAGCAGTGAAAGCAATGAAGGATGAAGATTTGGACTAAGTTTCTCAAGGATGAGCAAATAGTTTAGCTGGGGGGTGATGATGAGCCCCAATTTTTGGTACAATTTGGGCTCATTTGACCTACTTGCTCTGCTCAAACCATTCATTTTTTATTGCTTATGCATTCATTTCTTGGTTTATTCGTGTTTTTTGTAGGAAGAAGGGTAGACATTCTATCTACGTGACTAATGCATGATTCTTTCAGGTTTTTGGCATTAAAAGGGAGAAAAGACAATGCGAAAGGAGACAAGGAGACAATGAGGTGGCACTGCTAGTTTTTAGGAGAGGATGTCCACGGTATTGGGGACCTTCCTCGTGATTCCCACCATAGCTCCGAGCTCCAATCCATCTCCCCATCGAGCTTAGAAGCAGCTAGCTGTTCTACAGGAACAGCAGTTATAACTGTTCTACAGGAACAGTAGTTATGACTGTCCTACAGGATCAGCAGTTAAACTTCAGTTGGACAGCCGAGCTCCTAAAATCAAGGACACCTGTTGGATGATCGTTTTTGCATAAATACTGAGGCCGTAGCCTTGGATAGAAGCTTTTTGAACCTTGGTATTATTCTTGTAATTTGCAAGTACGAGCTACAGCTCGGTTTTGTAAGCCATTTTGGCATGTCATCATACTTTCGTTTATGAATAAAGGCAGTCAGATTTCGGTCTCATTCTGAGTTTCTAAGGGAGCTATAGCTCTCAGGTTAGGGCCCAACCTGAGAGCAATAGATCTCCTCAGTGTTGTAATGTGTTTGCATTTCGTTCCAGCACTTTGAGTTTGTTTACATTCACATGCAATTCGAATTTACAGTTTGTTAATTTAGTCTTTTTCATGAGCTTAGATAGGATTAGTTTATGGTGATTTGCTTTCAGTTGCTTAAGTTCGATAGGAGGATAGTTATAATCTCTTGGAGCTCCAGCAAAACGGTTGTAAAGGCTCACTGCCATCTCTGTTAGGGATTGGGGTGCAGCCCATCACCAACCACCAAAAAGAAAAGCAGTTCTTCTCATTTCCATGCAAGCTGCAACATAAACATTTTCATTGAAGATCCATCCATGCATTTTTGACATCGAACCATACTTCTACATTTCACTTCCACACATAACTTTCATTTCTTGTTTTCCATTTTTGTTCATAGGTTTCATGGCACAGTTATCATAGGTTAATGAATTTCTCGTTTTGGTGCATAAGTCATTTGTTTCATTCACGTTGCTCCTTATCACTCCACCTCCTTCTTCTTCTTCTTGATCTATCCTCAAGCCCTACTCAGCCTCTGACCAACGCATTTACCCTCCAACTCATCCATTATTCGCTTAGCTCCATTTACTTACACTTTCGTTGATCCCATCCTTCCAATCCTCAAACCTCTGCATACACTTTTCCTCCATCTGATTTCTCTGCTCCTGAGCCATCACCAGCTCCATCTCCATCTCACCTATCCTTCCACACCACTCCAACACTTCACCATCTCCCAAAACCTCCACGGCCAATCATCCTGTAGAATTGCACAAACTTCCTGTAGAAACCCCTGAGTTTCCTGTAGGATCCCCTGCAGACTTCCTGTAGAAACCTGCAAACTCGGTTGCTGAGCATCCGAACGTGGTAGGCTTCTATGGAATGATGCTGGAGACCCTCTGGGACCTCCCTTAGCCATCCTGACCTTGCCCATGCTTTGCTTCCATTCCAACCGCTCCTGCACAACCAAACCCTAATCAAAAGCATCATCACAATAAATCCAACCACTTAATGAAAAAGTACAAAAACATGATTTTTCAGACGCAAGTAGCTTAGATGCATGTATTTCAGTTCACTGCAAGTAATGGCATTATTGGTAGTTGTTTCATTCACAGTTTTGTATAGTTAGGGTCTAGCTAGTCAAATTAGGGTTTCCTAGGGTTTCCATGCTTTATTGGTTTTCAGTTTCCTTCTGCAATTAGACTAGTCTCCTTTGAGTTAGCTTTCGTCCATCATTGATAAAGCTTCTTCTGTGAGCCTATAGAAGTTGGCTTGAGCCCTAGCAGACTTGTGCCAGCTGACCAAGCGATAGCTGCGACAAGAGCTAGTACTTGTGCATACAGCACCGTCGCTTCCAAGTTTGTACGAACTACCGGGTTGATAAAATTAAGAGAGAGGAAGCTCCAGGAGTTGTAGCGTTATTGCTACAATACTGGAGCCCACCAACTAGCACTATTGGCGAACCCAAAATAGACCAGGTCATCCATCAACATCTGCCACAGCAGACCAAAAAGTGTTAATATCAAAAAACACGTGATGAGATATGTACAACTATAGAAAATGTACAAAGAAGCCAATGCCTGGTTGCTACTTAATAAAATTACTTCTTGAGGTAGAGCCCGTCTTGAGGCTCTGCCAACTTGTTTCCTTCAAAATCGATTAACTCATATGACCATTTTTCTAAAACTTGTTTAATTATGAAGGGATTGTACCACATAGGCTTGAAATTTCCTGCCCCCAAGGCATCCTTATCTTGGTCATAGACCAAGATAAGGTCACCTTTAGAAAAGAATCGAGGACGGATAACTTTATCGTACTGAGTTTTAACCCTTTTCTTATGAGCCTCATTGATTGTGGTGGCATCTTGACGCTGCTCGTCGAGATGTTCCAAATGAAGGAGGCACTCTTCTAGACTAGAAATCTCTGGAAGGAGCCCAACAACTAACTTAAGTGATGGAATTTCACATTCAATAGGAAAGATAGATTCCATCCCATAAACTAACTGAAAAAGTGTAAAACCTGTAGCAGTCTTTACGAAGGTTCAGTATGCCCAAAGAGCTGGATACAACATAAGATGCCAATTGGACCAATTTTTGTCGATCATCCTTTGTAGGATCATCTTAAGGGTTTTGTTCACTACGTCGACCTATATATTAGCCTGAGGATAATAAGGAGATGAATGTTCCTATTGGAAACCCAATTTAAGAGCCAATTTAGACATTAGTTGATTCTGGAAATGACTGCACTGGTCAGTGACAATCTCTCTTGGGATACCAAACCTTGAGATAATCTGATTAAAAAGGAACAATGCTGCTGTTTCACTATCGTTTTTATAAGTGGGCATGGCCTCAGGTCACTTGGTGAAGTAGTCTACGACCATGATAATGTACTTGTGATTAACTGCTGAAGGCAGATTACAAGTTGTAAAATCAATACCCCACTTAGTAAAAGGACCGACAGTGACAATGGGAAAGAGAAGAGCTAGATGTGCACGCATCTTCCGAGTATAGATTTGACAGGGGTGACAATGTTTGACCACTTCAACACAATCTTTGATGAGCGAAGGCCAAAAATAGCCAGCACGCAAGATACATTGAGCTGTAGCAAGCCCTGAAAGATGACCACCGCAAGCTCCACTGTGGCAATCATTGAGCACTAACTCTGCTTCCTCTAGGGTTAAACAACACTGAAGAATTGAATCAACCCCTCGATGATATAAAGTATCACCAATGATAACATAACTTTTAGCCAGGTGATGTAATTTTCTATGTTCATCCTTAGAGAAAGTAGAGGGAAACTTCGAAGTATGGAGATAGACAATGATATCTCCATACCAAGGGTCGAGTGAAGAGATGAAGATTAAATGTTCATCGGGAAAAATTTCCTCATAAATAGTATCCTCTCCATAAGGCAGCTCAGAAATTAGCTTGGAAAAAACCATAGATTTCTTAGACTTGGTGGACAAGAACTCGAGATCAAATTCTTGTAAAATGACTATCCATTGATTATATTTGCCCCTAATCACTCGCCTACTGAGGACAAATTGAAATGGATTGACCTCCACTAAGACAAAAGTTTTTCATAGCAAGATATAATGGCGGAGCCGCTGGATAGCATGGATAGCTGCCAAGGCCAACTTCTCAACTAGAGAATAGTGAAGTTCAGGACCTATCAAGCCTCAGCTCAAATAACAAATCACATGCTCTGTGAGAGCATCATCTTCCTTAATGAGAACCATACCTATGGTTGATTCTGCTGCAGAGAGGTATAGAAGGAAGTCCCTACCATAATTTAGTGGACTCAAAAGTGGGGCAGAGACTAATGCCTTTTTCAAGGCATCGAACGATCGCTGAGCAAAGTCGTCCCATACAAATGGAACTCCTTTCCGTAGTAAATGCATGAACCCTTTAGTGATCTCGGCATAATTCGCTATGAACCGTCTTAAGAAATTACCCTTCCCTTTAAGACTTTGAAGTTGCCGAATTCAGGACGCGGGAGGCAACTGAATTATTGCCTCTACCTTGAAGGGATCAACCCGAATCCCTTCATTTGACATGATGAACCCTAATAACTGACTAGATGTAACTGCAAAAATGCACTTACTGGGATTCAACCGGATCTTGTAAAAACAACATCGTTCAAAAACCAATCAAAGATGACTAGGATGATCAATTATCTTTCGAGAACAAGTATCTATATCATCCAAGTATGCTTCAATGATATGTTTAATGTCATGGAAAGCATATGACATGGCCTGCTGGAAAGTAGCTCCAACATTTTTAAGACGAAAAGGCATATTTCTGTATGCAAAGGTACCTCAGGGACATATAAAAGTTGTCTTATGCTGAGCTTCAGGACAGATAGAGATTTGATTATAACTGGAAAATCGTCCATGAAGGAGAAAACTCATTACCCGCACACTCATCAATAATTTGATTAATAAATGGTGTGGGGTAATTATCTTTGGGACAAGCCTTGTTTAGGTCTCTAAAGTCAATGCATACTCGTATTTTTCCTTGCTTTTTATCCATAGGGACTGGATTAGAAACCAAATCGGTAAGAGGAACAGGGTATATGAAACCCGCCTTGAGCAGTTTTTCTACTTCAGCTTTAATGGTTGCTGCTTTCCTAGGATTAACCGGTCAAAGCCTTTGACGAAATGGTTTGGCATTTTTATACGTCTTGATCTCATGTTGAACTATGGATGGATCAATGCTAGGCATTTCTTCATAAGACCAAGCAAATACATCTCAAAATTCCTTAAACAGGTCGATGTAAATTTGAATTTCCTTAGGGGAACACTCGGCTCTGATGAAAAGATTCTCAATTACACTAGGGTTCCTAGAGATGTTTATAGATATCATTTTTGAAATCACCGACATATTACCTTTGGCATGAAAGTGTGCTGGAGCTAAAGGATTTGATACCGTACAAACATCACTAGTAAAGAGCTCAGAGAATCTAGATTCTACTTCCTACAATGGAGGAAGAAAATATGAACGATGGTGTAACTCTTCCCAAGGTCGATCTACACCCATCATTACTTCTAGGATTGCTTCTTCAAAAGGTAAAACCATATCTAAGTAGTCCATGGCAGAGGTAGAATCAAGGGTCCAGGCCGGGGCCACATCACCATCTAGCTCATCTTCAGAGAAAGGAGTAGAGTGGTTGTCTGCAGAGTTGATGATAAACTGATATCTAAGATCTGTTGCAGACATAGGGAATGCCATTCCACCGACTTTTCCTTCAACTAATGTGGTCGTAGGTGAAGGCAAGGTCCAAGGATCTTAAAAATAATGAGTTCGAAATAACCCTTCTTGTGAAGATTCCATGGTTGATGAAACAACATTGATTCTAGCGATAGGAGAGGGAAAATCAAAGGTACCCATCAATGAAGAATACATCGCAACTCCTAGATTCTCAATTGGTGGATGAGGGCTATCCATTAAAGGAATAGTAGAGTTGGAAGTTTCTTGAGGATCGACTGGACAATAATCAAATTGATCAACCTTAATGATTTTCCCTTCATGAGGAAATCAAATGACACGAAACAAAGTTGAAACAACAACGTCCATTTCGTATACCCAGTTCCTTCCTAAGAGGAGATTATAGTCTAGGTTAGCATCAAAGAATTCTACTTCAATGCTGACGACCTTCCCCCCAACACATATGGGAAAGGCTGGGATAATCCCATGCAGATTATGTGAATGCCCATCAAATGCAGTCAGGAGGGTAGGTGAAGGAACAACCGAAGGAGATCCAATGACCTTCCAGCATGACATCGACATGACGCAGATGGAAGCTCCTTCATCAATAACGATATGAAAAATGTTAATTTTCTGATATGTAGACTTTATTTGAAAAGCCATATGATGAGGGAGTCACTTTTTAACATTGAACATGTCGAAAGTGAGCAGTAAAGAGTTAGCTGGATCAAATGCCCCAATCGCCAAAATTAAAGCACTTCGTTGAGCTGGACATGATTGGAGAACCTCTAAAGCAAACATGGTGCATGGACTTTGAGCTAGATCCTTAACAATGGAGTAATTGTGGGCGGCCCTCGCATTACGATTAATAGTCGTGTGTTTAGCGGAACCTTTTGGTATCCGTGGTATAGTCTCGACAGGGGGTAGCTCAATATGAAGGTTAGTATTTTCGGGAGTAGTTTTGTCCTTCGAAGTTTCAGCTTCACCATAATCATGCTACCGAGTGGCCGCATGGACATTAGAACCCATCATGAAAACATTTGATGATTTCTCCCCTTCCTGGTTGCCCCTTGCGGAGGTACCAAGATTTGAATTCGCGCCAGCAAGCATTTGCTGCCCTTGGGGAAAAGGGCTGGTTAAAACAGCTTGAGAGCTAGAAGTCCCTTGCTACCCTAACAAGCGCTACGCATCTTGAATCTTTGGCTAGAGATGAGTCAAATGGTCTCCACTGCATAACTAGCATGGAAACTTGACTTTCCTTTTAGACTCATTTCTACCACCACCGACATTATTGTCGGATTTATTTTCATCAGTCTTCTCATCTTGACTCTTTTTCTTACCTCGTCCTTTCTTCTTTCCATTGGAATTTTGATTTCCTTTGGGGTTGGTAGATTGGACGACATTAACTGAAGAGGGTTGGGAAGACGAAGGGTTAGACGATGTGACCTGGTTGTTAGAAGTAGTTTGTAAAGACAACTACTGCAGTTGGCTCAACAGGTTCACCTCATTTGTGTCTACCGACCCAACGATACCATCTGCTGGGGACCTGACTTCGACTTGGTTATATCAACCTTAGTTCTGGGAGCATCAGAAAATATTTTTTGTAGAATCCTAGACTGAGAATAAATCAACCCTAATTGCTGGGCCCTAAAAATCGCTTGCTCCTCAGAATAGACTCTAGACAGGGAGACATCCTTAGAGATTTCAGGCTATAAAGATTTCAAAAACCATTCGAGATGGTATTCCGGAGGAATTTCAGCTTTAATAAGCCTCTTTTGCTGTCTCCATTCCTGAATGTGGTCAAAAATGTGAGTTGTCGTATCCTGATGGAAATTAGCCAGAAGCTCAGTTCCGGCATCATAACGGACAAACTAGAAATGATTTAAGAAAATATTAGCTAAGTCTGCGAAAGATGTAAAGCTTTCCCCTGGAAACTCTATATACCACTTGTCTGCATTACCAATCAAGGTGCATTTAAAAAGTCTCAACCTATTTGAGTCATCAATAAGGGAGTTTGATGAGCACCACAAATGGAATGTGGTTACATGGTCACACAGGTCCTCACCGACCTTCCCCTCGAATTTTGGAATGTCAGAAGGGAGTTTGGTTGGGACCAGAGGCCAGGCTGGATTATATTTGATTGGATTGTTTGTTAATTTCGTGAGATCTGGCAAGTTCAATGTTGCCAGAAAAAGGAAGCCTAGGGGGACGTTGGGGATTCCACCCAGACTGGGCGGAGCTCCCAAAGTTCTAAAAAGATTGGCCTAGATTTTGGAAGGCACCAGGCTGCCCGAAGTAACTAGCCGAACCAGCTGAACCAAAAGGCGAACCTTGTGATCCAGAAAAACTCGGAGTTTGACCAACTCCGGCTGAAAAACCTCCATAACTGGCGAAGCTCCCTCCTAAAGGATTATAAGGAGTTGATAACCCTCGATAAGGATTCGAAGCAGAAGCTAAGGGAGGAATACTTTGAAATGAACTAACTGTGGAGTACGGCCTATTCCCTTGTTGGAAGAAAAATAGATTTCCAGTTCCCATGCCACTAACCGCAGGGTTAGTCCAACCTTGAAAAGAATTGTTGCTTTGTCCTGTAGGAGAAAAATGCATAGATCTTATTGTTGGGTTGGAATGTGGTATATGACTGCTTCGAAAAGGAAAAACCTGAAATGAAGTCGACCCACCCATCATGGATGTGGAGGCACTAAATGGAACTGACAGAATACCCTGTGAATGGGTGCCAAACGGGAAGAATCTAGAACTAAAAGCATCGGCTTCGGAATTTCCACTCGTAGAAGGAATGGAGGTAGACCCAACTAAAGATGTGCTAGCAAAAGACCCAAATAAAGATGCAGAGGGGATGGAAATAGTTCCTCCCCCTTGTACTGATGTTGGAGTCTGCTTAGTTGTAGCACTTGTAGTAGAAGCCATGCTTCCACTAGTTGTCGTCAATGGTAAGTGTGTAATATGAACTAGACTTAACGGTCTATGCGTCAGAGTCCCAACATATTGTAATACTTCTAGATAGCTAGATGGTAGTGGAGAATTCGGAGCCGCTAACGAATTTGAGAATTCTTCTACCTCAATGTTATCTTTCGATTGAAAGAGAACTCGAGAAAGGACTGGAGTGTTCCTCTCTAATTCTACGGAAGTGCTAGGCCTATGGTGAACACTAATGCCCCCGAGAGGAGGATCAATCCTCGATGTGTGAGCTGCCACGGGATGAAACCCACCGGCAGTATTACCTCTGCGCCTTCTAGGAGAAGGCTCTAAACTTGGTGGTGAAAGACCACGAAGTTTTTGAGATCGTCTAGGTGATCAGTTAGCCACTTTGAATTTTTTATTAAGATCTAATTAAAGACTCAAGAAAAAATGAAAGCTAGGCCAACTAAGAGCACATTGCACACCCTAAAAAGTCCCTAAAAGATATCAGCTAGTCAAACAACTTTCAAGTATTTCCACTCCGGGTGATGAGGACCAGCCACCAAAATACAAGAAAGTGAAGTAGGGGGCCTTCCGAATATAGTCCGGGATAATGATGTCCCTTTCCTACCAGCGAAGGTAATAGAGGAAGTTACACTGACCTCCTAACAACAGCCTGCACCAGTGAAAGCCCCCAAGCTTCGCAAGGGTGCCCTCCAGTAGTACTGTTGAGAGTGATACAATGTCGACCTCAGGTGCCACGAGATTCCCCTCCGTAGCCACCTATGTAGATCCCTAGGAGTAGCAACTAAGGTTACCAACTCGTGTCAGAAGCCAGGCGGAACAGTCTTAAGGTAAGATTCAATAAATAGGAGAGGGGGTGTCTCTCTTCCTTATCTTCAAAAACCCTCGTGCTTAACTCCCAGATCTGGAGCTTTCCTGCTCTCCCTAATGCTATTGGATCTTCACTCACTATTCAGATTCTTATGTTCGATAGTTTAAATGGCCTTGGAGAGTTTTCTCTCCACTCGCCTAATCCAAGGCTCTAAAGTATCCTAAAACTTATTAGTGTGTCTAACTTGACAATTATGAAAAGTTCTAGTATATTTTGATTAGCGCTTGTTTTTAAAATGGGTTGTTATTAAGTCAAGGGATAAGTGGAAATGAAACTTGTGGAGTTTTGACGTAAAAGAAATTAATAAAAACCAAACTATATGCAAATGCACTCGTTTTGTTCTTCGATGAAAGAAATTTCTACTACGTTCAGAGGAACTTCAAAGAAAGAAACAATTTTTTCTTTTCTTTTCTTTTACTCAAGCTTCACATTCACAAAAATTAAAAAAGCTATGGATGCCCTAAAGAATGCACAAATTTATCCTAATGAAATGAGTACATGCTGATGCAAAACTTGAGACTACTCTAAATCAAGAAATGAAAGTAACTTGTTTATCAATACTAATTTGCCACTTAAAATGTTTAGATGGAATATGAGTTGCTAATGTTCATTTTCGTCTCTACACTAAAAGCAAGTTTCAAGATAAACAAAAATGCACTTTCATTCACAAAAATAAGCTAAATCAAAACAAAGTTCAAGAAAGCAAAACCAAGTTTTCAAGAAGTTTTCTTCAAAAGCAGAAACAAAAACGTATTTTCAAAAGTGCTCTCAACAAGACTAAAACTTTATGGTTGAAGAATACGCAACAAAACACTTTGCAAGTTGACAACACAAAATGGATGAAAACTCAACAACAAAAATGTGTTTCAAGTTGCTCTTAACAATAAAAAGCAGCAATAAGAGCTTGGCAATAAAGACCAAAAGATAGAAAACACAACTCTCAAGAAAGTGTGAATCAATAACTTTCGGAAAGTAAGAAAAGAAGATGGTCATAAAAGTGTAGTTTTGACATGCAAACAAAAAGTCACCAAAACAAGATTTAATACAAATATTGAGATCAATATTTCTACCCTGGAAGACCAGAGCAGCCAAGATTCCCAACAAGAAACCTTGTGTGCTTGAAGAAAAAGAAGACGCTTGCAACAAAATAAAACAAGACCGACACTTTCCACAATCGGAGAGGGTTTGAAATCACGAACTTGTTGTAGAAATAAATATTGACAAAAAAAAGTAATTGTTCAGGACTGATTCAGACCAGTAGACAGATCTTCAGAAACAAAAATATTTGAAAAATATTGAAGATTTCAGGATATACGCTAACTGTGTTAGTGTACAGCTGTGTGTATACACAATTTATCCTAAGGTATCATGCGTATACGCAGGTTTACTTAAGGAAACATGCGTATATACGACTCTGTAAACTAGAAAAACAACGTATATAAAAGATTACAAGAAAAAAAAGAAATAGTCTAAAGAAACTAATCAAACTTACAATTCAAGTTCCTACAAGAAAAACTACACAGTAACAGCAAGCAAATAGACAGTTGAGCCCTGATTGGCTTGAATAAACCCAAACTAGGAACAACAATATTGTTGTCCCTAGTGGAGTCGCCAATTCTGTTAAGGGATAAATTCCCCTAGGGTGTTGGGTTGATACCCTAGTAGATCAGAGGTTATCTACACAGAGAAACACACATTCCACATAGCCATAATGCTAATACAAACAAACTAAATGAAGAGAGGTGCACCTGGGGGTCCTTCGTTTTGGAAAATCCAACTAGGGTCCAAACCCTCTTGGAGTTCCTTTCGCTCCTTCAACCTACAAAACAATCAATTCAAGAAAGTACAATAGTATATGGACCAAGCATCATAAAGAAAATCTTCATAACATATGGAAAGGTAGTTAGCTATACAATTAAAACAACCATTCATATGTGAATCATAACATTGATGTCATAAACGTGAAGAAGATTCATATCAGGAACAAGAAAAGTGTTTCTTTTATTATAGATAACTAAAGTACATTAATGAATGGTTTCACCTGAGTCATCCTTTCGTAGGTTCCAAGCGGAACCATCCTCCGGATTCGTCCAGTCTCAAGCCTTCAACAATCTCGTTCCATGACTTACTCCATGATATCTGAAGTAGTAGAATGACATCATAACACAAGGAAACAAGGGTTTCTGTAAATGGGGGAAGTGCTGGAAGCACAAGGATCTTCAGACCTGGTCAGGGATAATCTCAGCAAAGTGATCTTTCTCTCTATTCTCTCCTCCCTTAGGCCTTCCCATTGAAGCCTTTTATACTTCTCCCAAAGTATTTTTTTAGTTGGGAATTTGTTGGGAACAGTTGGGCCACAGGCACTAATAGGTAATCAGTAGGTAAAACCCACGATCTCCACCTGAAATTAAGGAGTTTTAATTTTTTTAAGTGTTTTAAGACATATATGCAGGTTGAGTATACACAGACCCGCGTACACACGTGTTTATCTCAGGGAAATGTCATGTATAGGGAGTAAAACACTATTTTTTTAATATTTGGACCAGGTCTAAAAGGAGGGGTTGCCCTAGGCCATGAGTGTAGCATCACAAACATCAAGAGTGAGATTTGGAGCTATAACAGTCAACTACTACATACAAGTAGTCATGTCCCTCCTTCATTGTTGGTAAACCTCCCAAAAATTCCATAGAAATGCTTTCCCATTGATGAGTGGGTACAGGTAAGGGATGATATAGATCATGTTTCTTGTTACTAGGCTTGTTGGTACAATGAAGCATGTACCATCCTATGAACCTAACTACATGTTCTTTCATATTCAACCAATACACATACCTCTGTAAGTTGGAAACTATCTTCCCTATAAAAAGGTGTCTTGTAACTTTGGAGGTGTGATCCTCCCTAATTATTTTGAATCACTCAGCTTTAGGAACACAAATTATCTAGCCTATATAGTAACCCATAATAGAGATGGTAGTCAATGGTGTTGTCACCATCTTGCACATGACTCTAGATTTACAAATGTTGAAAGACATCCTAGAAGTCCTCATCCTTTGAATATTCCTCCATGTCTACATCGTGAGTGAATGGCTCCACTTTCATTAGAGTTACCAAAGATATGTTCTTTGATGTGCATGGAACTGGAAGTATGTCGACCAACCTATTGGTGCTGCCCTTCTTGAACTTGATCACTAGATGAAGCAATTGTAGAAACCACATCCACTAGTAATTCCTAGTTTATTGTAGCTCACTATAGGCATATATGTGTTGTTGTGGTCGGTGATCTATGCAGATTACTGTCTCTTTTCCCATAAATAATTCTTCCACCTCTTCATATCTTGCACCACGACATAGAGATCCTTGTCATAGATATGGAAATTAAGAACTTCCATGTAAAATACTTCAGAATGGTAGCATATAAGCCTTCCTCCTTGCATTAATACCGCTCCCATAACTTCGCCACTGACATTTTTCTCCAGTTTGAAGGGTTTGTTGGGTGTGTAATATATTATTTCCACTACTAACCCAGTAGTGAAGCCAAGGAGTTAGAGGGGGCATGAGAAATCCCCCCTTTGTGGCGTCGAGCATAGCAGGGGGGCAACTTGCCCCCCTATCAGGGGGTTTGAGGGGTTTGGTAACCGCCCTCTACGAGGTCCAAGAATGTGGCCCGGGGAAATTTGTTTTGGACCCTATGTTAGGTGGGGAGACCTACCTATGATTTTTTGTGTGGTTTTCACACATGGTTTAGGGCATGATGGTTTTCTGCCCATGGTATTTTATAGATTCGGTCAACGGAACTATGGTTATGTTCTAATTCAGGGTTAATTGATTAAGGTTTATGGATGATTAGACATGTATATATATGTATTGTAACCTTGAAAGGAATATAATGAAAAAATCAATCTGGTAGTCCTAGATTTGGGATCCAGGGGAAAATCTTTGTGTATACTTGTTTTACATTTTATGCTCTCGCCATTGTTTATTTTTTATTTTTAGAATTCGTATGTAGGTAATTTATGTATGGAGTTGAAGCCTACATTTGGTATTTGGCTTCAAGGGGATGCCTTTGTTGCTGAGGGGTTTTTATCTAGCCTCCGGTAGAACCTGTTGAGTGGGAGATCTATGGGATCGATTCTTGTGGTGAAAGAAGATGGAAAGAAGTAGAAAGATAGAGATCATGAAATTTAATGGTTGGATTTTTGAGTTGTGGAAACTCAAGATGGAGGATCTGCTGGTAGATAATGAACAATGGATTGTGGTAGATATGGGTACTAAACTAATGACAATGTCAGCTGAAGACTAGCCGAAGTTGGATCAGAAAGAAAGGAGCACAATACTATTGTGTATCCTAGATTTAGTATTGTTGAATGTATGAGGGGAAGCTTTGGTGAAGACTTTGTGGGACAAGTTAGGGAATTCGTACCAATCTAAGTCTCCGGTGAAGAAATTGTTCCTATGGAAAAAGTTTTATAACCTGAGGATGAAGGATGGAAACTCAGTGACAGAGCATGTAAATGCCTTGAATATTATGGTAAGCAAGATTTTATCTATTGATATAAAAAAATTAGATGAAGATATGTGCATCAGTTTGTTGTGTTCTCTACCAGATTCGTGTGATAGTCTTGTTGTTGCAATAGGTAGCAATGTGACTACCTTACAGTTTGATGAAATTGTCTCATCTTTGTTGTCTAAAGAGATGAAACAGAAAATACGGAGGACCAAAATGGTAATTCCTTGCCTATACAAGTACAGTCCTAGAAAAGAAACAAAAATAAATCCTCAAGTGGGAGATCTAAACCTAGAGGGAGATCTAAATCTCGAGGAAAACATATAAAGGTGTGTTGGAAATGTAGAAAGGAAGGGCACTTCAAAAAGGACTGTAGATCTAAAACTCATGAGAAAGGAAACAGATCTGGTTATGCCCCTTCTGCATAGGTGAAAACCACCTCAGCTGAAGGTGGGGATGTGTACTGGGCTTCCTCTTCGAGTACACATGTATATCATGAGGCATGGTTGATTTATTCAAATGCATCCTTTCACTTCACTCCCCACAGGGAGTCGTTTTGGGAGTATGATAAATATGATGGTGATGATGTCTTCTCAGGGGATGATAGGAAGGCTAGAATCATCATTCATGGAAAATTCAAGTTGAAGTTTCAAGGTGGAAGGACTAGAGCACTTTTGGTTGTTCTTCATATTCCTGCTTTGGTCATAAATCTGATTTTTGTAAGCAAGCTATATGATGTAGGTGTAAAAATAGTGTTCGAGAAATATACTTGCAAGATGGTTCAGGGAGCACTGGTATTGATGCAAGGAGTTTAGTTTGGAACTTTGTACAAGCTTCAGGGTAGCACTGTTATTGATGGGTGCAACAGTTATGTGGTTCTTGAAAGCAGAGCAAGAAATCTAGTGGCCTCTAGAGAAAATACCATGCTATGGCATCAAATGATAGGACATATTGGGGAGAAGGGCATTTGAATACTTCATGGTAATGGTATGGTAGAAGGTATGTCTAATTTCTCTTTGGATTTTGATTTCTATGAAAATTGTGTATATGGGAAGCAGAATCAAGTGAGTTTCCCCTCTAGTGCTAAGAGAGTGAAACAAATATTAGAGCTTGTGCATAGTGATGTGTTTGGACCTATGTCGGTTCCATCACTGGGTAGGTTTGTCTACTATGTATCATTTATAAATGACTTCTCAAGGACTACATGGATATATTTCCTCAACAATAAATATGAAGTCTTTGGAAGGCTTAAAGAATTTAAGGCTATGGTGGAATTCAGACAAAGAAGAAGATAAAGGTGCTAAGAAAAGATAACCGTGGAGAGTTTTGCAAGAAGGAATTTGAAGAGTTATGTATGAAGTGTGGTATAGTAGGATAAAAGACTACTCCATACACACCTTAGAAAATGGAGTTGCAGAAATAATGAACAAGACGTTGGTGGAAAAGGAAAGAAGCATGCTCAATGATGTCGGGTTAGGATAGGAATTTTGGGTAGAGGCAGTGGATATTGCATGTTACCTGATCAATAGATCACCATCATCAATGTTTGAGGATAAGACTCCATGAGAGGTATGGACTAGTAAGAAACCCACTCTTTCACATCTAAGGTTATTTCGATGTGATGCATATGTACATGTTCCAAAGGCAAAAAGAACCAAGTTAGAGAGTAAATCTGAAACGTGCATCTTTATTGGGTATAAGGATGGTTTAAAAGGTTATAAGCTTTGGAACCCATAAATAAGGAAGGTTGTGTATAATTGAGATGTGGTTTTTAGAGAGCTGAAATATGTTATTAAACATAAACTCCTACCAAAGGAACATGGGAAGATAGAGTTTGAGCTAAAGGTGGAAGAATTAGACTCTACAACAAAAGAGGAATCAGAAGATGAACACCCACAAACTCGATCTCTAAGAAGATCATCTCGAGAAATAAGGCAACTAGAAAGGTATGGTCCAACTACTTACTATTCAAATCTTCCTTTATCTATTAATGATGATGATCCTAGAACTATCAGGGAAGCGGTATATTCAGAGGATGTAAAAATATGAAAAGAGGCCATCGTTGATGAAAATACATCTTTGCAAAAAAATGAGGCTTGGGATCTAGTGTTGTTTTCTCCTGGAAGGAAACCCATCAGAAGAAAATGGGTGTTTAAGTAGAAGATGAATGCAAAAGGAAAGGTGGAAAAATATGAAGCTCGATTGATAGAAACATGTTATTCCTAGGTGTCGAGAATTGATTTTGGTGATATTTCTTCTCCTATTGCCAAGGTAGTTTCTATTAGATTTCTTTTATATGTTGCTACTCCTTTTGATTTTGAGGTAGCATAGATGGATGTGAAGACAATATTTCTTCATGAGGATCTGGAAGAAGAGATCTACATGACGCAACCTGAACACTTTGTGGTGAAGTGTAAGAAAGAACTGATATGCAAGTTAAAAAAGTCTTTTTATGGTTAAAATAATCACCAAGGATGCGGTATAAGAAATTTGATACATATATACAAGGAATTGGCTTCACCAGAAGCAAAGTAGATCATTGTGCGTATTTTAAACTAATTGGTGATTGTGTTATTTATTTGGCCTTGTAAGTGGATGATATGTTGTTGATTGAAAATAACAAAGAAATTATCCACAAATTAAAGACACAAATGTCCTCCAAATTTGACATGAAAGATATTCATGCTACAAACTATATATTGGGCATGGAAATTGAATGAGATCAGGCAAAGAGGAAGCTCTGGTTAAACTAGAGGAAGTATGTCAAGACAATATAGCAAAGGTTTAATATGCACGATAGTAAACTAATGGAGCTTCATATTCCTGTAGGTGTAAAGTTATCTGCAAAATAGTGTCCCAAGACACAAGAAGAGGAAGACAACATGTCTCGTGTTCCATATGCAAGTGCATTCAATAGCTTGATGTACGCAATGGTTTGTACTAGACCAGGCATTTCACATGTAGTGGGAGTATTGAGCAAGTTTATGTCAAAACCATGGAAGGAGCATTGGACAACAGTGAAGCGGGTTTTTAGGTATTTGCATGGAACTAGTGATTATGGTATGTGCTACCAAGGAAGACCAAGATTGGACAGAGTTTTGGACATTCATGGCTTTTTTGATGTAGACTAGGCTAGAGATATGGATAAGAGAAGATCTACAAGTGAGTATGTGTTTAAAATATTTGCAAGTCCAGTTAGTTGGACGAATAAGAAATAGTCTGTAGTGGCACTTTCAACTACAGAGGCAGAATGCATGGTAACCACTCATGCAAGCAATGAACTAGTTTAGTTGAAGAAATTGTGTTCAAATATGGGGTTAGTACAACGAGCTATAAGGATATGTTGTGGCAGCAAAAGTGTATTTTTCTTGGAAAAGAACCTTGCTAATCATTCAAAGACAAAGAACATTGATGTTCAGTATCACTTTGTGAGGGATATGGTTGAAGGGAAAAAGGTGTTTCTGGTAGAGGTGGACACTTTGAAGAATATTGAAAACACATTGAAAAAGTCTGTGAGCACTAAGAAGTTCTCTTAGTGTAGAGAAAAAATAGGCATTGTAGGTTTGAACCAATGACTAAGCTCTCCTATGACTCCCTCTGGAAAGAAAACAATAAGTGGGAGAATGTTGGGTGTGTGTTATATTCTTTCCACTACTAACCCCCGTAGTGAAGAAGGGGGGTTAAAGGGTGCTAGTAGCACCCCTCTATGTGGTCTAGGGCAGCGCCTCCGGGAATTTTTCTTTGGAACCTATATTAGGTGGGTGGACGCACCTATGGTTTTGTGCGTGGTTTTCACGCATGGTTTAGGCATGATGCTTTTCTTCCCTTGGTATTTTGTAGATACGATCAAGGGAACTATGGTTATGTTCTAATCCAGGGCTAATGGATTTGGGTTATGGATTTGGGTTTATGGATGCTTGGACATGTATATATATGTATTGTAAAATTGAAATGAATATAATGAAAAAATCAATCTAGTAGTCCCAGTTTTGGGATCTAGGGGAAAATATTTTTGTATATCTATTTTATGTTTTATTCTCTCACCATTGTTTATGTTCAGCTTTTAGAATTCATATGCAGGTAATTTATGTGCAGGGTTAAAACCTACAGGGTTGTTACAAGATCACTAATGCTAGAATTGTTGCTTGATTGATCTTCTTCTTTAACTCCTCAAAGGCCCTCTACTAACCCTTTACCCATTTGAAACTCTTTCCACTTTTCTTTATGGTGTACAGTGGTGTCACTATCATGAAAAACAAGGCTATGCATTTCCTCATGTATTGTTTTATCCCAATAAATATCCTAACCTAAAAAAATTATTAGGCATTGGTGATTCCATGTTAAACTCCATCTGTGCAGGATCTATCTTCAACTCTCCACTACATATCATAAACCCCAGATACAACAAACATTGTTGTGTAAAATCACACTTCTTGAGATTTTCTTGTAGTTGTTTCTTATTTAATTTCTCCCACACATGTCTCAAATCATATATTTTCTCATACTAGGTATCATTGTATACCAATATATCATCCAAATAGACAATAAAAAATGAATCTATAAAAGGGCACAATATATCATTCATTACCCTCATAAATGTAGTTGGTGCATTTCATAGGCCATTTGACATGATTAGCCACTTATACAACCTTTCTTGGTTTTGAATATTGCCTTATAGGTATATTCTTCTCTAACTTGAAACTAGTGATATCCAGACTTTAAGCTTAGCTTGGTAAAATATTTTTCTAGCTAGAACTGATCGAGTAGGTTATCTATTCTAGGAAGGGGGTACATGTTCTTGAGTGTAATTTTGTTTCATGCTCTATAATATATACACATCTTCAAATACCTATCCTTTTTTGGCACTATGATTATGGGTGATCCACATGGTGATGTAATCAATCAAATGGCACTCTATTCTAGTAGTTGTTACAAATGTTTCTGCACCTCACTTACTTATATAAAATATTATCTCTACAACCCAATGTTTGACAATGGGGAATCCAATAATAGCTGGATCTCATCCTCCACTTCCCTCTTGGGTGGTAACCCTTTTAGGCTCCTAGAAAACATCTTATATTCTTGTAGAAACTCTTCTAGTTATTGTTTCTATTTAATAATACAACCCTCTAGGGATTCCTTTTCCTCTTAAAAATAATAAAACAAATTTATTGCTAGAATTTATCAATTACTTGGCTTGGTTTCCAGTTACCAACACAATATTTGACTTGCCTTTGTGCACATTGATGGTGAATGATTTTCCATCCTTATCGCTAGGAGAGATTCTTAAGAACTAGGGTTGAAAGCCCCAACAAAGCGGAATAGGAAAACATAAATAACACACATGCAAGCATGTCAAACATTTGCTTTCACAAATGTTTGGATAAGATACGTACCCAATGGTCCTATGTTTGAGGTATATATTGTAGCTTCCAAACCCTCTACTTGCTCCAAAATGTGGAGACCTGTAAATCAATTACAAAATCATAGACATATAATAGAATTCAAAGTACATACATATAGATATGTTAGATCAACATAAATAATAGATAAGTTCAAATTCATAAGATGAAAACATATTTTAGAAAGAATAAATGAGCTTATTTATTAATTAATAACAACAAGTACATGAAATCTTCGACCTAATCAAAGCCAAAGGTACTAACAAAACCTTCGTTCGGATCTGTCTAGCCTGAGCCAACATACACTTCCTCTAAAATAAACTCAAAGGAGATGCTAGATAAGAGAATTGAACATCTCTACAAGGAAATAAGGGTTTCCTATAGATTGGGAGTGTAGGAGGCACAAGAAAATGCATACTTGATTTGGGGAAATTTTTTTATTTCAGTTAGGCCATGGGATCCTATAGGTGGGATTTTAGTAAAACTCATAAACTTTCCCAAAAAATAGCCTTTTATTTTTTTTTTGAAATTTTAAAATGTTGCACGTGGATATAGTTCATGGGAACTGTGTATTTATGCATTTTTGTAGAGGGAAAAGTTTCATATGGATTTCGAAAAATATTTTATTAATATCAAGTCAAGTCTAGAAGAAAAAAGGGAGTTGCGCATGCCATACAAGAGAATATGGTCTACATGAATGCTAGAATATGCTATAATAGATGAACCTTAATCTATGAGTTCATAAGGGGACGAATGGATGAAATAAATTAAGTGTAAGAGAGGAGTCTTCTGAAAAACTCAAGAGGAAATCACCAGATTCCATTCCATCAAATACCCGAGGAAGGAGTTAGAAAGGAATCTCATGTTTGAGGTAGGCATACCCATGCTTAGAGATAATAAAGCATGTCCATTGATCAAGTATAAAGTGGATCCATGATGTATACATAACTGTAATAGTGATAAGAAGAATACATAATGGGAAATCAGATAATCGCCATTATAAAACAAAGTGAATCTATGTCTCAACATCATATAGGAGGATATTCGTAAAAGATATGTTGTATAACTAATCCCCTCAAAAGTACCAAGCCATGCAAACAGAGTAGTGGTGCTACATACTACTTGGATTCCAACATATAGGATGTTGTTGAAAGAGTGTGCAACATATAAAGTTGGAGGATGTCACTAACAGAAAACTGGAGGAATTGTCAAGTGAACTAAGATGCTGACACAACCCAAGGTCTTCACTGACCACATATGAATTTGACCATGTGAGAAATCATTTGATCACTGATCATTGATGTATACCATTAAAAAACATGACACAGCTGACAAATAATGATAATGAGTGTCAAGGTACCCAAATACAATCTAACAAGTTAAATGTGTTGAAATCGAACACTTGAAATAACAGATCAATCACGAGGCATTTTTGTATTCTCACTGTCGATAAAAAAGGAGTATTCCTCTAGTGATTGAAAACCCTATGGTACCGTAAAATAACTCTAGAACTTATTCCCAGATCAATGGATTGGAGTCGATGGGAAAATATATGTTGCAAAGAAGGCATTGAGGAATCCCACATCAACCAGTGCAAGAGTAACACACAAGCCAATAATTTGGAAGGACTCGGATGAACAAAGATGAATTAACCACCACCAAGTACATTTCCAGTGTGGACAAGATGTATCTATTGCATGAAAGAAATCTTTGAACAAATAAGTAATGAAATTTGACACAAAGGTGAGGAATCCACTAGTAGGGTCAAATGGAAACCATGGTACTACACGAATCCATATGTGTGACAATGTAAGATGATGTTGAATAAAAGGGAACCACTCAGTCAGAGACCCATGATATTGATCGATGTTGTGTTGGCATTATGATTCTGGTATGGCTTTATGATACATATGTTGTACTTGATGGCAACCCACTCATCTCAGATGATAAATTATAGTGCAGAAAAGTTCACGCACTTATATGCAGAGAAAAGCTTATTCTATGTAGAGAAAAGTTCACGCACTTATATGCAGCGAAAAGCTTATTTCATGTAGAGAAAAGTTCACACACTTTTATGCAGAGAAAATTTTATTTCATGTAGAGAAAAGTTTATTTCATGTAGAGAAAAAGTTCACGCACTTTCATGTTGGAGAACTTACCTTTGGTCCACGGTAGTTAGTCCTTGGTATTTGAACCTATGGTTTTGGACCATGGTACCTCGTCAAAAGTGTGTGTATGTTGGAGAACTTACCTTTGGTCCATGGTGGTTAGTCCTTGGTATTATTGAGCCCCATGTTTTTGGGCCCCTTGTATTGGTTATCTATGGTATTGATCCATGATTTTAGGAAGAAGCTTGCCTATATAAAGCAAAGGAGATCACTTGGCTAATTCATTCTTGCAAATCGAATATCTTAAGATATGAAATATTGGGTTATTGTTTTAAAAGTTTGATCTATGAAAGGGAAGTTGAAAGCGAATCTGTGAAGGGTGATCTCTGGAGCGCTGCAGCTGCGGAAGTGCGGAGGCACCACAGAAGGCGCAGTGTGGAGATGCCACAGAGGCGCCACAGAAGGCGCAGTGCAGAGACGCCACAGAAGGCGCAGTGCGGAGACGCCATAGAGGCGCCATAGAAGGCGCAGTGCGGAGGCGCCACAGAAGGCGCAGTGCGGAGATGCCACAGAGGCGCCACAGAAGGCGCAGTGTGGAGGCGCCACAGAAGGCGCAGTGTGGAGGCGCCACAGAAGGCGCAGTGCGGAGGCGCCACAGAAGGCGCAATGCGGAGGCGCCATAGAAGACGTAGTCTGGAGACGCCATAGAGGCGTCACAGAAGGCGCAGTGCGGAGGCGCCACAGAAGGCACAGTGCAGAGGCGCCACAGAAGGCGCAGTGCAGAGGTGCCACAGAAGGCGCAGTGCGGAGGCGCCACAGAAGGCGTAGGTGCAGTGGTCGCGGCGCCACAGAAGGCGCAAGTGCGGAGGTAGTATAGATATCTGCAGATCTATACCAGTGAAGTTGCGATCCCTTCTTAAAATTTGTTTTAACTGCCTTTGACTATTTTGCAGGGTTTTGGGTGCAGAACTGATGTTTGGTTACTGGTATTGAGTTTAGATAACAACATGATTAATGACTTATCTTTATGTACTAGATCTGGTTGATAACTCTCATAATATCATTGTATATGTATGGATCTAGTGATTGGGTGATTCAGAAGGTTGTTTGATTATGAGCTTCAATGTTGTTGTTGGATCCAGTTTGAAAATTTATGAAAAGTGGTCCTTGAAAGAAAAGAAGTAGGGGGTTGTAGCTCCCTTCCAGGAGAGACTGGAAAACGAGAGAGAGTTGTAGCTCTCTGCAGGTTGCAGCCTGCGTACTGGTAAAGGACTGCACCAGTACAAAATCATTGTAACAGGAGTTTCTAATTTGAAAGAAGATAGAGACATATTGCCGCAGGTGGTTTTCACCCACATTGGGTTTCCACCTTATATCTGGTGTTCTTTGGTGTGACTATCTGTTTTTCTTGTTCATGCTCATTATTTTATGGTACTGATATGCAAAAATAATTCAAAGTGTAAATAAGGAAGATTTGTTAAAAGAACTTGATAATACTGATTCACCCCCCCCTCTAAGTATTATTTTCAACAATTGGTATCAGAGCAGGTCCTTCAGAGAAGCTTGATCGCTTGAAGGTAGATCATTCATCATGAGCAACCATGAGAGAGAAGCATCAATCAGGCCACCAATTTTTGATGGGACGAACTTCAATTATTGCAAGATAAGAGTTACTACCTATCTTCAATCTCTTGGTACAGAAGTTTGGGATATCATAGAGACAGGCTACACGTTTCCTTCAGCTACTCCTACAGATTCGGACGAGAAGAAGAAATATGAAACAAATGTGAAAGCAGTCAATACTCTATTGGGATGCTTATCCCAATCGGAATTCGTGAAGGTAATGCACTATAAATCCGCAAAAGAAATATGGGACAAAATTGTCACGAGCTATGAAGGAGACGAACAGGTAAAGCGTGCTAAACTTCAAACTTTCAGGATTCAGTATGAGAATCTCAGAATGTATAATGATGAAAGTGTGGCTAACTATTTCCTTAGGGTAGATGAAATTGTTAACTGCATGAAAAACTTCGGTGAAGAAATAAAAGAGGCTATTGTGGTTGAAAAAGTCCTAAGATCCTTGTCCCCCAAGTTTGAATCTAAAGTGTCCGCTATAGAGGAAAAAGAAAATCTACAAACTCTCACCATGTCTCAACTACATGGAATTCTAACTGCTTATGAAATGAGAAAGGGAGGTCCATCAGATAGAAGAGAAGCAACTTTCAAGGCTTCAGGCAAAGGAGATTACTATGAAGCAAGTCACATGCCAGAAGAAGAAGAAGAAGAATCAAATTTTGTCAGAAATCTTCAAAGGGGTTCTGGAAGGTTCAGAGGTAAGTTACCTTTTAAATGTTTTTCTTGTGGAAGAGTAGGTCATTATGCTGCAAAATGTCCTTATAAGGATAAAGGAAAGGAACCTACTAGATGGAACAAGAAACAGAGTGAAAACAAGAAAAGTTACTACACTCATGAAGATAGTGATGGTCTATCGATTAGTGCTGAAGATGAACATGGTAATGACTATAAACTGTTAATGGCATTTGAAGATGATGATTATATGGATGCTATAGACGTGGATAGCCTTTTTGAAGAAATTACTAGACTCAAGAGATGTATAGAAGAAAAGAATATGATCATTGATACTCTACAATTTCAAATTGATGAAAAGGAAAAACATCTTGAAAAATTAGAAGGTGAAATTGTTGGTCTTAGAAAAGAGATTGAGAAAACAAAAGCTATTAATCTTAAGTTTGTGAAAGGATCTGAAACTTTGGATGAGATTATCAATGTACAACGTTCTCCACTAAACAAGACAGGTCTAGGCTATAATGGAGAAACTTCTCAAGCAACCACTTCAAAAAGTTATCTTGATGCAGCGAGAAGGAATGAGCAAAAGCACAATGAAGACCATCAGGCAAGGCAGGGTCGAATTGCAAACAGAGACTATCAAGGGCAATCCGTTTTAAGGGTGAACACAAGCTACAACCAGCCACAGGTAAAATCTTCTCAATTTAGTTCAAGAATGGATGACAATAGAAATTACAATCATTTGGCCAGTAGATTTGATAACCGCAGAAATTTCTTCAATGGACAATGTTTCTATTGCCATAACTTTGGTCACAAAGCAGCTCAATGTGTTGCATATAAAACAATCATGTCTAGAGAAGCTCAAAAACAAAGAAGTATGATCGGGATTACAAAAAGGACCTATAACAACTTTTCGGCTCTTGAAAATGAAGTTGAATGTTCTATTTGCAATAACTTTGGTCATGAAGATTCTGAATGCATGAGCAGGTTTCAGCAGACAAAGGAACAAGCCTCAAACACCAAAACATGGAGAATAAAGGAACCACAAACAGAAATATGTGGGATAGCATTCTATGCAGAGGGACAGGAAAATCTATGGTACATTGACAGTGGATGTTCGAAGCATATGACAGGTGATAAAGAAAAACTTGAGTCATATTCTGCTCTAGAAAAGGGAAAGAAAGTTTCTTTTGGAAATGATACTCCTGCAACTATAAAAGGAAAAGGCACTGCTCAGTTAAAAGAAAAGTCAAGGCTGGAAATGTTTTGTATGTTAATGGATTGAAACATAATCTTCTAAGTGTCAGCCAGATGTGTGATCAAGGCACCGAGGTGATATTTAGAACAAATGGATGTCTTGTTCGTGATCTTGATACAGGTAAAATGGTGATCAAAGGTAAAAGAACTCCAAATAATCTATACGTATTTGAATAAGGACAACAACAATGCTATCTAAGCAAGGATGATGAACACTGGCTATGGCATCGGAGGTTGGGGCATCTAAGCTTTTCACAAATAAGGAAAGCATGCAAATATCAGGCAGTTCGCGATCTTCCAGATATCAAAATTCCAGACAACACCATATGAAAATCATGTCAGTTTGGAAAGAAAACCAGAACTAATTTTCCATAGAAGGAAGGATCAACTAGCATGCCTCTTCAGCTAGTACATACAGATACATGTGGTCCATTCAGAAAAAGAACACCTCGAGGAGAAGAATACTTGATATTATTCATTGACGATTTCTCCAGGTTTGTCTGGATAGGACTAATGAAGCACAAAGATGAAGCATTTGAAAAATTCAAATCCTTCAAAGCCTTGGTTGAAAATGAATCAGGATACAAAATTAAGTGCCTCAGATCTGACAGAGGTGGGGAGTTTACCTCGAATGAATTTTTTTATTTCTGTGAAGAACATGGGATAAGAAGAGAATTCTCTACAGCTAGAACTCCTTAGCAAAATGGAGTTGTGGAAAGAATGAACATAACAGTCCAACAAATGGCTCGTGCTATGCTTGATGATTTGGTTACTCCCGCAACTTTCTGGGGTGAAGCTGCACATGCTTCGGTTGTTATTCTCAACAAAAAAAATGTCCGTGTTAACAGCACTCAAACCCCTCATGAGCTCTGGTGTGGTGAGACTCCTTCGGTGAAGCAATTCAAAATCTTTGGGAGCAAATGTTATATTAAGAACACTGATGAGAAACTTGGAAAACTTGAACCTAGAGTAGATGAAGGCATTCTTGTTGGTTATTCTCCACATAGCAAAGCATACAAGTGCTACAATAAAAGACTTGGTAGAATTGTTGACAGCATTGATGTAGTGGTTGATGAGAAGGGATACATTCCTAGGCAAGTACATCATGAAGACATCGAAGAATATGAAAGCTACCCTCAAAGATAGAATGATGAAGAAGAAGAACCTCAAGAAGAACCAGAGGAGCAGACAAGAATAGAAGAGAAGACTCCATCCAGATATGTTCAGAAGAATCATCCAGAATGTCAGATTGTGGGGCAGAAAGAAGCAGGTCTAGAAACAAGAAGAACAATTGCAGAAGCTTCAAGCTATTTGGCATTACTCTCTTCCACTGAACCACAAAATGTGAAAGAGGCATGCAAAGATGAATGTTGGGTCAAAGCAATGGATGAAGAACTTGACCAGATCGAAAAGAACAACACTTGGGAGTTGGTTCCTAGACAAAAAGATAAGAATGTTATAGGAACAAAATGGGTCTTCAAAAATAAATTGAATGAAAATGGAGAAGTAATTAGAAACAAGGCCAGACTTTTTTCTAAAGGGTATGCGCAGCAAGAAGGAATAGATTTTGAAGAAACCTTTGCTCCTCTTGCAAGACTTGAGGCCATCCGAATGTTCCTTGCTCTCTCAAGCTTTCAAAACTTCAAAGTATTTCAAATGGACGTGAAATCAGCCTTTCTGAATGGAGACTTAGAATAAGAAGTATATATTGAGTAGCCAGATGGTTTCATTCTTGGAAATGATCCAAATCTTCTATGCAGATTGAAAAAGGCTCTCTATGGTCTCAAACAAGCTCCAAGGGCTTGGTACTATTGTTTGGACAAATATCTTCATCAACAAGGTTTTTAAAAGGATCAGCAGATAGCAATCTTTATATAAAAGTTGAAAATGACAAATTGCTAATACTTGTTGTGTATGTAGATGAAATTATCTTTGGCAGCAATGAAGAAGCTATGAGTCAAAGCTTTGCCTTGGTCATGCAGAAAGAATTTGAAATGTCCTTGCTGGGAGAACTGACATATTTCCTTGGTTTGCAAATCCAACAAAAGGAAGGAGGAATCCTTTTGTCTCAAACCAAGTATCTCAAACAGATTTTGAAGAAATATGGCATGGAAGATGCAAAACCAGTATGTACACCCATGGTCACAGGATGTAGCCTCAGTGCAAATGATGAATCTGCAACAGTACATCAACCAACCTATAGATCTATGATTGGAAGTCTACTTTATCTGACAGGTACCCGACTAGATATCATGCATGCAGTTGGAATAGTTGGAAGATTTCAGGCAAATCCGAAGGAGACTCATCTTCAAACAGTGAAGATAATTTTCAAATATCTTCAAGGGACTCAAAATTATGGTTTATGGTATCCTAGAGATACAAATCTCACACTTCATGCTTATACAGATGCCGATTGGGCCGGAAGCATGTATGACAGGAAGAGCACAAGTGGTGGCGCATTCTTTATGGGTTCCAGACTAGTATCTTGGTTCAGCAAGAAACAGAGTTTGATTGCCTTATCTACAGCTGAAGCAGAATATGTTGTTGCTGCATCTTGCTGCACTCAACTCCTTTAGATGATGCAGACCTTGCAGGATTTTCAAATCACTTGTACACCACCTATCTCCATCTTATGTGATAACACAAGTGCAATCAGCATCTCAAAGAACCCAGTCATGCATTCAAAAACCAAGCACATACCAATCAAGTATCATTTTCTTCAGGAACAAGTGCTTGAACAGAAGGTCAAGTTGGAGTATGTTCCTTCTAAGGAACAAGTTGCTGATATACTCACCAAACCATTGCCCAGGGAGACTTTTGAATACCTCAGGCAAAAGCTGGGGCTTGTTGATGCATCATCTTGTTGTTGAATCTCTTCTGATTGTTGGTTGTATGGGAATATGCGTACATGTGCTGGGTTGCGGATTGGTTGAAGATCAAATAGCACTGGTTCAGGGGGAGCTTATAATGCATTGTTGGCATTATGGAGGATGTATAGAAGGCGATCATGGATGCTGATCTGAATATTACTGCAATATGTCTCTATCTCTTTCATGGTCATTTATGGTGTTTGGTGGATTATGTTTCTTCTTTAAAGATCTGGTTCATATTCAGGGGGAGCATAACCCTTTGCCCTTGATGTCAAAGGGGGATAATGAGCTAAAGATTTTGAGGTTGCCATCAAGTCCAAAGGGGGAGATTGTTGGCATTATGATTCTCGTATGGCTTTATGATACATATGTTGTACTTTATGGCAACCCACTCATCTCAGATGATAAATTATAGTGCAGAAAAGTTCACGCACTTATATGCAGAGAAAAGCTTATTCTATGTAGAGAAAAGTTCACGCACTTATATGCAGAGAAAAGTTTATTTCATGTAGAGAAAAGTTCACGCACTTTTATGCAGAGAAAAGTTTATTTCATGTAGAGAAAAGTTTATTTCATGTAGAGAAAAAGTTCACGCACTTTCATGTTGAAGAACTTACCTTTGGTCCATGGTAGTTAGTCCTTGGTATTTGAACCTATGGTTTTGGACCATGGTACCTCGTCAAAAGTGTGTATATGTTGGAGAACTTACATTTGGTCCATGGTGGTTAGTCCTTGGTATTATTGAGCCCCATTTTTCTGGGCCCCTTGTATTTGTTATCTATGGTATTGATCCATGATTTTAGGAAGAAGCTTGCGTATATAAAGCAAAGGAGATCACTTGGCTAATTCATTCTTGCAAATCGAATATCTTAAGATCTGAAATATTGGGTTATTGTTTTAAAAGTTTGATCTATGAAAGGGAAGTTGAAAGCGAATCTGTGAAGGGTGATCTCTCGAGCGCTGCAGCTACGGAAGTGCGGAGGCACCACAGAAGGCACAGTGCAGAGATGCCACAGAGGCGCCACAGAGGTGCCACAGAAGGGGTAGTGCAGAGGCGCCACAGAAGGCATAGTGCGGAGACGCCATAGAGGCGCCACAGAAGGCGCAGTGCGGAGGCGCCACAGAAGCCGCAGTGCGGAGGTGCCACAGAAGGCGCAGTGCAGAGACGCCACAGAGGCGCCACAGAAGGCGCAGTGCGGAGGCGCCACAGAAGGCGCAGTGCGGAGGCGCCACAAAAGACGTAGTGCAGAGACGCCACAGAGGCACCACAAAAGGCGCAGTGCGGAGTCGCGACAGAAGGCGCAGTCCAGAGGCGCCATAGAAGGCGCAGTGCAGAGGCGCCACAGAAGGCGTAGTGCGGAGGCGCCACAGAAGGCGCAGGTGCAGTGGTCACGGCGCCTCAGAAGGTGCAGGTGCAGAGGTAGTACAGATATCCGCAGATCTATACCAGTGAAGTTGCGATCCCTACTTAAAATTTTTCCTTTGACTATTCTGCAGGGTTTTGGGTGCATAACTGATGTTTGGTTACTGGTATTGAGTTCATATAACAGCATGATTAATGACTTATCTTTATGTACTAGATCTAGTTGATAACTCTCATAATATCATTGTATATGTATGGATCTGGTGATTGGGTGATTCAGAAGGTTGTTTGATTATGAGCTTCAATGTTGTTGTTGGATCCAGTTTGAAAATTTATGAAAAGTGGTCCTTGAAAGAAAAGAAGTAGTGGGTTGTAGCTCCCTTCGAGGAGAGACTGGAAAACGAGAGAGAGTTGTAGCTCTCTGCAGGTTGCAGCCCGCGTACTGGTAAAGGATTGCACTAGTACAAAATCATTGTAACAGGAGTTTCTAATTTGAAAGAAGATAGATATATATTGCAACAGGTGGTTTTCACCCACATTGGGTTTCCACCTTATATCTGGTGTTCTTTGGTGTGACTATCTGTTTTTCTTGTTCATGCTCATTATTTTATGGTACTGATATGCAAAAATAATTCAAAGTGTAAATAAGGAATATTTGTTAAAAGAACTTGATAATACTGATTCACCCCCCCTCTCAGTATTATTTTCAACATGTTGATCACAAGGTCACCTATCAATGATGTAAATAGGGTTAGGGTGCAACTCTAGGTGTACCCTCAAGAGAAATTTTCTGGAGTCGATAACAATACACCCTTCAGTAAGAACTCAATGGGGACCTTCTTAACTGACACAAGTAAAGGACGAAATATTTGATGTAATTCTAATACTAACTTATCAAGATGGGTATGGGCAATAAAAATGAGCCAAGAGACATTGTAGAATGGTCTAAACATATTCTAACATACCTTAACCAAAATAATAACACTTTGCAAATTTTAAGGAATAATAAAATGAACTTTGTCTAAGTTTATGATGTAGGAGGCATCAACAAACTCTCCATATGATTGGAAGAGTAGCCAACTGGATGAGTACAGAATCTAAAACAAGGGTTTGGTTTCCCTTAAATTCAAGATAAGTCCCAACCTAATGGAGGGAAGACTCATATTTTTTAATTTCTTTGTTCAAGGTAGACACAACCAACTCCTGCTACTAATAATGATGAATATTTTGTCCCATTCCGACTCTTTTTATTTTATTTTTAATTTCTTTTATCTTTTTCATATTATAAAGTCTGAAAAATAATAAAAGAATTCCTATAGTATAGTGGAGGTAAGAAGTGTCAAAAGCAAGTGAACTAGTTCCTGAGAGTGGAACATTCTTATGATCAATGCAGGGTTATGGATGTTGATCATTAACACTTAGGGAGTGTTCCTTCCAAGGTAAATGGGGTTTCAAGTTGCAAAGGGTAATGAATGCATGGCTTCATATTATAGAAAAGTAATGGTTAAAAGTGGCTTATACAATATTCAAATGAAGTAGACTTAAGGAAAAAAGGGGTGCAAGTGGTCGCTATGCAATGCAATACTACAATTGAACAAATAAGAGCTTCTAGGGTATAAAGTCATAAAAAAAGAAAGGAAGAATTATGAGGCTTCAACAGAAAGTCGTGATGGGAATGAAGAGGGCTCTTGAGCCTATACAAGATTTATAGGATGGGAAACATGTGTTAGTGAGGTTCTAACTAGGAATCCCATGAAAGGAAGGCTCTACAGCTATGTTACAACTTTAAAAATACGTGAGTGAGAATGGTTTAAAATTCATAACAAGTGGTGGATAAGTATTGCAGAATGAGGTCAAGATGCAAAATGCAACGAAAAATGGTCCTAACCTATATGCCAATTAGAGGACAATACCTGCCACAATAGGTCAATGATTGTGGAATCGAAACAATAGGAGAACATGAAAAATAGGTCTTCAATATCCTGGAAAAAGCCTTTGCCAACGCTTCAATCAAGGTAAAAGATTCATAAAAATTAAATTAAATAATTTTTTTTAGAACTATAGAAAAATGGTATGAGTTTCATTGATATAAAAACAAACTTTGAACTCACCATTTTCATTGTTACCTTTGCAAGTGTTGATAAGTGGTCTTTCTCAAGAAACTTGGGCAAGAAAATTCGAGAAATATACCCAACGAAATTGGAAACCAAGAGCTCAAGGTAACCCATAGTAAAATTCTATTTACTTTAATTGGATTTTGAAGCAGGTAGATTAGGTTCAAACTTGTTTTAAATTAATTTTCAAATTGAATCTATGTATACGCAGGTTGTCGATTATCGTGTCATGTATACAACACCCTATATGTGAGTTTACAACAGGAAAAACATGTATATACTTGACTATCTATAATTAAAATCAAATATGTGCAGAATAAAAATTTTAAAAGTTGAATTTAACAGTTGAATTTGTCTAATCTTGTAGGATGGAAATTGAATGGCATGATAGCGAACCCAATCAAAGAGATAAGTTGGTTTTGGAAGACCCATAATCACTAGATGCTCTAAAAAAATGTGGATTTATTAAAATTTTCATGATGCAAAATATGAGGGCTCAAACAAGATTGTTGAACATGTTGATCAATTATTGGGATCCTGAACAATGGTTATTTTTCATTGATTCAATGCCCTTACAGATTGAAGTGGAAGATATATATTTTATTAGAGGGCTCTCTAGGAGAGGAGAAGTAGTGAATTTGAAAGGTAAGGCCATAGGAAGTTTAAATGTAGATGATTACATCGTTGTCTTCTATGAACAAATGACACAAAAAGTTGAGTTCCAATTCTAAATCAAACACATCACTAGTTTGGAAATAAAGATCCTCATCACCATCATCATAAAAAAATGCATAGATAGAACATAAAGCTATATACAGTATTTAAAAAACAAACAATATGCTTTGACAAGAGCCCAAGACTAATACTTCTTGATACAGAGCCCATTTTTGGGCTCCGACAACACATTCCCTTCGAAATCAACTAAATCACAAGAAACTTTCTTCAAGACATGTTTAACAATATATGGACTGTACCACATAGGTTTGAATTTTCCTACCCCAAAGATGCCTTCATCTTGGTGATCAAGCAAGACAAGGTCACTTTCAGGGAAAACCCTAAGGCACACAGACTTATCATATTATTCCTTAATCCTCTTCTTATTAGCCTCATTCATTGTAGTAGCATCTCGATGCTACTCATCAAGGTGTTCTAAGTGAACACGATGTTATTTTAATCTTGAGGTGTCAAGAAGAATTTGGATTCCCAACTTAAGGGGTGGAATCTAACATTCAATGGGAAGAATCAATTCCACACTGCATACTAACTAAAAAGGAGTAAATCTTGTGGCAGTCTTAACAGATGTTCAATTTCCCATAAAGAAGGATGAAGGATGATGCATTAATTAGAAGTAGCTTGATTGATAGTCCTTTTCAGGATCATTTTGATGGATTTATTAATGACTTCAACATTCTCATCAGCCTGAGGATAATAATGACACAAATTATCTTGCCTAAATCCCAACTTTGAAGTCAATTCAGACATCATCTTATTCTAAAAATGACTTGCATGGCTAGCGACAATATATTTAGGGATACCAAAATGTCAGATCACTTTATTAAAAAGGAAAAGTGCTACTATCTCACCATCGTTATTGAAAGTAGGCATAACTTCAACCCATTTTTTAAATTAGTCAACCACTATGATAATCTACTTATATCCCTTGGTCGAAACCCGGTGACATGTCATAAAATATATTCCCCACTTAGTAAACAAACTGACAGTGATGATAGGGAAAAGCAGAGCTGAATTACTGTGCATTTTTCGTGTATATACTTGTAAAAGGTTGAATTTTTTGACCACTTCGGTACAATATTTGAAAATTGAAGGCCAAAAATACCCTACACATAAAATATTCTGAGTTGTTTCCAACCTAGATAGATGATCGCAACAAGCTCCATTGTGACAATCATTTATAATTGACTCAACCTCTTCTAAGGTCAAACAACATCTTAACATTGATTCAACCCCGTGATGATATAGAGTATCACCAATAATAAGATAATTCCTAGCGAGGTGACGCAATTTCTGATGATAATCCTTAGAAAGAGACTAAGGAAACTTCGAAGTCTAGAGATATAATTTGATGTCCCCATATAAACAATATTGTGAGGAGACTAGAAAAGTGTCTTCATTAGGAAAATATTATTCATAACTAGAATCTCCTTCACAAGGAAGTTCTGAAATCAATTTTGTGAAAACTAAGGAATTCTTTGATTTTTTTGAAACATATTCAAGGTCAAATTCCTGCAAGATCACAATCCATTTATTTTATTTTCCCCAATTACTTTCCTAATGAAAAAAAATTGAAAAGGATTGACATAAGCCATTACGATGGTTTTGTTTAACCAGATATAATGATGAAGCCACTCAACAACATGCACTCTTGCTAAGGCCAATTTATCAACATGGGAATATCATAGTTCACGATTGACTAAGCCATAACTTAGATAGTAAATCACATGCCTTTTAAGGGCATGGCATTCTTGAACGATAACCATACCCATGGTATATTCTACTAAATCAAGATACAAAAGGAAGTCTCTGCTATTATCAAGTGGACAAATTAGAGGAGAAGAGATTAGTGCTTTTTTCAAAACATCAAACTACCGTAGAGAAAATTGATCCTAAATGAATGGAACTCCTTTCTTTGAAATATGCATAAATATTTTTATTCTATTAGAGTAATTAATGATGAATCTTTGCGAAAATTGGCTTTATCTTGGATACATTGAAGTTGACATATGTTATACCGGGGAGGCAACTAAAGTATTTCCTTAACCTTGAAGCGATCAACTCTAATCCCTTCATTAGAAACGATGAATCCAAACAACTGACCTGATCAATTCAAATATACAAGTGGAAAGGGAGATGCCCAAGACGTACAAGGGCATTTGGTCTATAGGAGTGTTGAAAGACGCTATAACAATCCTTAATGAGCCAATATTACTTTTTTCTTTGCATGAAGATTGCATCTTGCATGTACATGTGGGGACATCCAAACACCACTCCACATAAATTAAGGGAAACTACATCTAGTTCTATTTCATCAATAAAATCAACACTAATAGCAAATCTTACATAGTTTTGGTTATAATAAGGTCTACTATTCTCATATTGAAATTCTGAACAAGTCCCTTAACTGCTCCAATTAATTTCATATTAAAATGAGGTAATATAACAATGAAGGCCCAATTTATTTTTTTTCCAAGATTTGTCGAGGATATTTCCTATATAGACAACTTTCAAAGGGTTTTGGAATTGCACTTAATGAGATGGGATGCATTTATTAGCAAACAATGTTTTCTCATGACCTTTTTAATAATTGATTATGACAAGACACAACAAGTTGCATTATGGTCTTGTGATATAGTTTTCCTACCAATGTTCTTAAAATTTTCCCATAAGGGTTTTAGCATTATGGTTACTTGTTTTCATATTTTTCACTATTTTAATGCCTAGAATTCTTATAAAATAGTTAAACTGCTATATTTTTAACAAAGACAAAAAAATTAGCATTTCAATGGAAAAAAATTCAATTAAAGGTATTATTTGATAATTTTATATGATTGGTAATGAATAATTCGTTCAAGTAGCTCACCTTTAAGTAACAATAGACTAGTTTCATCTACATGAAGGAATTTGGAGTTCTTCATTAGTGTCCAATCTAGGTAAGGGTGATGGACCTCCATTTTGGAACTCTTGAGTTCTTTGTAATGGAATTACATTCTTTGAAGGAAACTTGATGGACTTAGGAGTAGCTTCTAAAATGTTTCATTTTTAAACAAGAGGTTTCACCGCAAGAAATTCTTCATCAAGAAGTTGTGCACTAGTTACCTCTATAGTTTCATTCATACTATAAATAGCGACAAGAAAATCCATCAACATCTAATCATACACAACAATTTTCTTTGACATAATATTCATTAGGGTTTCATTTTTTGTTCTAGAAGTTGGATTCTCCTTTTATAAAACTTTTCTTTTTACCATACCTACCCTATCCTTCTCTCCCACCTCAATGATCTTTTATAGGGTTTCTTTTTCCTTGACAACTTGATTTTCTGACTATGATGGCCCCCCATGCTTAAATGTATTGCAAGTACAAGGATACAATAATTATCTTCCATTAAAAAATAAGCATATAATTTACCTTCCAATTATAAAAAATTCTTTCAATTATACAAGAATACAAATATCGTTTCCCTATCTTTAAAAAAAATGAAAAAACGTATTCCAATTTCACAAGAAGATAAAAAATTTCCTTCCAATTACACGAAATGACAAATTTTTCCTCCCATTCCACAAGAAGACAATAATTATCTTAAAGTTACTCAAATTCTCTTATAGTTACATAAAAATTGTCTTCTAATTACAAGCTAAGACAGAAAAAGTGATAAAATAAGTGGACAATGTATTATTTCCAATTAGACAAAAACTCATACCAACTGTTAACATAATTGTTTCATTTTTGTGCTTATTCACTAGATTTGTGTTTGTATGTTGGGTGAGTGGCAACATTTGTGGAGAAGGATAGTGGAAAAATAATGCATGTAATATTAGGAATGCCCACAAACTCTTAGGAATACAGATGCATTATCAATAAGGTAAATGTCTTCCTGAGACTAACATCCAAAAGACAACCTAACTTCCTCTCTCACCTTCTCAAATTTTCTCAATAATGGAAGGGCTAAAAATGTATTACAGAACATGTGCATTCTTTTAGGGAAATACTTTTTTCCCTTATTTCCATTTTCTAACATTGCTCCTATTTCCCCCTATCTCGCCAACCTCCATCTATGTTTATATCTCACTCACTCTATCATTTCTCTCTCCCTCTCTCTCCCTTTCACCCATCACACTCTTTGTGTGTTTCTCTTTTTCCCTTATTCCCTTTATATCCCACATTTGTCTTTGTCTTTGTCTTCCTCCCTCTCTGCTCCTTTGTCTCTTCCACACTCCCTCACTATTCCTCTCCCCCTTTCCCACAATCATTCTCTCTCAATATATTCTCATATCCATCTCTCTCTAAATCTCTCTTTTCCCCCATGTATTCCCTTATTAGATATGCCTCTATCTCCCTACCTCACTCCCTCACTATCTTTATCCCTATGTACCAATTCACTCTCTTTCCCTCTCTATACCTCTACCTCACTCTATCACTCTTTATGTTCTTCTATGTATATCAACACTCTAGTAATATATATTTCCCCCTTGTTTCTCTTCATGTCTGATCTCTCAATCTCCCACTCTCTTTCTCCCTCTTTTTATCTCTCCTTCTCCCTTTATCTACCATATTCATTTTTTTGTATCTCCCTCCATATATAATTCATAACGTCTCCTCATCACACTTTCACTCTCTCTTTACCTCTATCCCCCACCATTCCCTCTCCTTATGTCCACTTATCCCTCTCTCTTTATGTCTCTCTTCCTCCCTCTCGATCTATCCTCCATATATTTCTCTTTCTCCCTCACTCACTCCTTCTCTTTATCATTGTCTCACTAAATCGTTATATCTCTCTTTCTCCATACCTACTTATCCCACTCGTCTTTCATACACCTCTCTCTCTCTCTCTCTCTCTCTCTCTCTCTCTCTCTCTCTCTCTCTCTTCATTTTCTTCCCTTCCTATTCCCCCTCTATTACCCTCACACTGCTTCTCTCTCCCTCTCTCTCCTTCTATCTTCTCTCTCCTCTCTTCCTCAGTAAATTTATTTCTCTTTCTCTCCCGCGTCCTCTCTCTCAATATTCATCTCTCTTCCCCCTCTACTATTTCCACCCCCCTCTTTCTTTCCTTCTCACTCTCTCTCTCCACCTCAATTTGTCTCTTCTCCCCTCTCTCTCTCTCTCTCTCTCTCTCTCTCTCTCTCTCTCTCTCTCTCTCTCTCTCTCTCCCCTCTTCTCTCTCTCCTCCATCCATATTTCCTTACCACTCTCTCCCTGTTTCTCTCCCCCACATGCATTTTCTCTATATTTATATTTGAATATTTGTATGCATCCTCATCTATTCTTCCCTCTCTATTTCTATCTCCCTCCCCTACTTCTTCTTTCTCTATCCCTTACTCCATCACTTTTTCTCTCTCCTCCCCCATAACTATATTGACCTCTTTGTCTCTCTATTTTTCCTTCTCTCTGTTATTTTCTCTATATTAAACCTCCAACTTTGTCTCTATCCCCCTACCTCTCTCTCTCTCTCTCTCTCTCTCTCTCTCTCTCTCTTTGTCCATAACTCTAAATCTCTTTTTCTATCTCTCCGCTCTCCCACCCTCTCCTCCCTCTATATCTATCTCTATTTCCCTCCCTCTCTCTGCCTCTCCTTCTCTTTGTTTATCTCCCTCTCATATTTTCTCTCTTATTCTCTATATAATATTCCTTCCCATCCTTATATCTCTCCTCCCTCATTCTCTCCTTCTCTCTCTCCTTATATCCCCCCCACTCTCTCTCTATTTCAATATATATCTATATATATATATATATATAGATATATATATTTCTCTCTATCTCTATGTCTTCTTCCCTCTTTATCTCTCTCTCCCTTTATATTCCATTCATATATGTCTCTATATTCCTCCCTATATACTTCTCTATCTCTCCCCCTCACTCACAATCTTTGTCCCTTTCTCCAGCTCTTCCTCCTTGTCTTTGTCTCTTTTTTCTTCACAATATATCATCCCTACATCTCTACTACTTATTTTCTCCATCTCTCCTTCTCTTTCTCCTTATCTCAACCTTCCACTTTCTCTCCCCCTCTCTCTATATCTCCATATTTAACTATATTTCCCTCACTTCCCCCCTATGATCCTCCCTCCCTCTCTACAAATCCTCCTCTATTCTTCTCACACCCTTCTCCCTCCCTCTCTTCCCTTCTCTCTCTTTTATGTCCCTCAATCCATCCCTTTCTCTTTCTCTCACTATTCCTCTCTTCCCCCCCTCAACTCTCCATCCAAACCTCTCTCATTCTCTCATAGTATATATATCCACCTCTCTCTCTCCTCCTTCCATGCATCATTCCCTCTCTCCCCCTCTTTCTCTCTTTGTATTTTGATTTACATGTTTTTCTATGTCTCCCTGTATCTCCTTCAATCACTGTCTCTATCTCCCCACCTCTCTCAGTCCCTCACTTCCTCTCTCTGTATCCCCTAATCACTCTCTCTCTCTCTCTCTCTCTCTCTCTCTCTCTCTCTCTCTCTCTCTCAAGTCTATGCCTCTCACACTCTCTTTTTCTCTCTCTCCCACTTATTTCCCCTGCACTACTTCTATCCTTACCTCTCTTCAACCCCCTCTCTCTCTCCCCTCCATCCCTATCTCTATCTCCCTCCCTCTCTCTCCCTCTCCCTTAATTCCTTACTATATATATCCATTTCTTTCTTGTAATTATCTCCCTTTTCAGCTCTCCCTCTCTCTCTATATCTCTCTCTTACTCCCTATCTCTCCCTACTTTTACTATATCTCTTTAACCCTTCTTGTTTTCTTGTCTATCTTTCTATCTCACCTCCCCCCCTATCTATGCATATTTACCTCTCTCCCTCTTAATATCTACTTTCTATCTCTCCCTCCATTTTCCACTCACTTTCGACTCTCTCTTCCCAATATTTTTCCCCTTACCCCACTCTCTCTCTCACTCCCTCAACACCCCTTCTCTCTCTCTTTCTCTTCTCTCACATTTTCCCTTTTTCTCTCTCTATCTTCCCCCATCCCTCTCTCTCATTGTCTCTTTCCATATTTCTTATTCCATCTATATCTCTCTCTTATTCCCTCTTTATATCTCTCTTATTCCTTCTCTCCCCCCCTTTAGATATATTTAAATCTCCTTTTCTCTCCCTCTCACCCCATCTCTCTATCTCTCTCTCTCGCTCACACACACACACACATGTTCCCCCTTACTTCCTCTTCCTTTGATTCTCTTTCTTCATCCTCCTCTTCTTTCCCTCTGTTTAGGTATCAATCCCTCCCTTATTCATTTTTTTATTCACAACAACCCCTCTCTCTCTCTCTACCATCAAGTTCTATCTCTATACCCCTCACACCATCCCCCTCTCTCATTCCCATCCCTCATAGACCATTTCTCTATCTCTTTTTATTCATCTCTCTTCTAGTTTTACTCTTTTTGCGTTTCTCCTTCTACACCCCCCAACTCACTTACACACTCTCTCTCTCACATCCCCCCTCTCTCAATCCATCCTTCACAGTACCCCATGCAACTTTTTCTCTCTCATGCTCCTTGTGTCATCCAAAAATATATTCGTCCCTCTCCCTTCCCCACCATATTTCCTTATCTATCTCATTTTTTTACTCATTCTTCCCCACTGCAACATCTATCTTTCTCTCTCTTAAATATCCCTTGTCCCCTCTATATGTCTCTCTCTCACGCCCCCACCTCCCCCACCAACCATAAGATGACCTTAAAAATTTCTTATTAGTTCATTGTTCCCCACCTCTCTCTCTCTCTCTCTCTCTCTCTCTCTCTCTCTCTCTCTCTCTCTCTCTCTCTCTCTCTCATGCATGCCACCCACCCCGATCTCTTTGAGATTATCTCCCTTAGCCCCTTTATCTCTCCCTCTCTCACCCTTCCAATCCACACTAAATGCACCTCAACCATTACCCAGAAGCTCATTAGTCCCCAACCCAAACTCTCTCTCTCTCTCTCTCTCTCAGTTGCTCTATCCATTGGGCCTCTACTCTAAACCAAACTCAACAATTTCCGACATGTTATCTCTTTGTCATTGTCATAAGCTAAGGAATAAAACTACAAAGGTAAACACAAAAAAACTTTTAAAGCTAGGATCTAGCCCTTCCAACTTTAGAGAGGGCTCTCTCTGTATGATTTAGATTTTTTTTTTAGGCTAGTTATTAAAATTTGAGGTGGTTTTTTTTCAATATTTTCGTTGAAAGATGCTGGAAAAGTCTATTGCGCATGGAGTCATAAAATTTTGAGTAATCAATTATAAAAATAATAGAGAAACTATAACAGGGTAGGGTAGGCAAACTCCTGGATATTATAGAGTGTCTGTATCATGGATAGGATGAATATGATTTAGTTTGAATTAAATATAGAGCATACATCGATGAATTATATTCTTAATGTCAAAAAGAAAAAAATGATATTGTTAACAAGATATAGTAGAGTACAATTAAGAAAATTCGACCCTTAGTATTCTTAAAAGAATAAGGAGGGAAAAAATGTATGGAAACTGAGGAAAATAAACAACTTTACATGAAATAACACATCACCAATTGCTTGACAAGGGAATCGTGGAACAAAACTTCTCTATATTCCTATAAATTGATCACTTTGAGTACAGTCCATGACTTACAATTAATGTAAAGGTCCTTTCTTCATACATAATCCAACTTATTCCAACACATTCCAACCCTTTCTAGGTTTTCATTACAAAATATTTATAGACCTTCTAGTAAACTAACTTTGGATTCCCAAAAGTAATTGAGTACAAAATACTATCTAAAAAAAGTACATATATTTCTAAAACAAAACTAGAAAATAGGAGTTCTGGAAAAATTCAGATGTTTGTTGAAGCTTTGAAGGAAATTTTTCGTTGTCTGCGTCAAAAGAATAACTGAATAATACACTAAAAATAAAAGCAATCACTGGAAAAGCGCAACAAATTTAGAACTGCTAGAAGATGTTAAGCCTTCAAATCTATAAATTGGTTTATTAATGTTGATCCTCTACATTTTTGTAGCCTATGTTGATTATGTTCCTCAAATATGGAAGTGATTTGGGGTCCTTATTTCCACCTGGAACCTATGTTGTTCGTATATTCTTCTTCCCCTTTTACTAGGAGTGGAAGCCATCTGTCCTTTATACTGCAAATTCATCACAAAATACCCCCTTTTCAAACAATTTTCCACAATCACAAAAGATATGGCTTTAGCACTGTTGTTGAGCAGAGGCTTTGGATGTTGAATGGTAGTTTTTGGGGGGAATGGGTGGTATATGGTAAATGGAGGAGGCCCCTCGAAATCATTATGGAGCTGCCACGTAGTATACAAATGTTTTTAAAAAACCACTTTTTGAACCCCCCCCTTCTGTTAAGTTTCAAAGTGTCAAGAGGTTCCAAAAACTATTTTCATAAAATTACAAGCAGAACTAGCACTGGGACCATTTTAAAATATTACAAAGTAACCAAGAAACAAGCATCATTTATTTAAAATTAGGCCCATCAGCCCTTAACCCCTCCCTTTTTTATTAGTTCTGTGACCACGGGTGAAATCATAGGCCAATACATCAGATTTTTAATGAAATTAGAGATTTTGTATTCAAATTTTTAACATAAGAAGAAAACTAATTTTTGATAGCTTCAGCTCCATATCTGATAGCTCCTTTCGTTAACTTTACCATAGTCTGAGGCGCATGACCTGCTGCTTAGCTTTCAGGATCTAGGCATTGTATTCACTGCAAGGGGTTGTTTTTTCTTTGTTAAATGTTTTAGCACCTAAGGTTCTTTAAACCCTTACGATGATGTGCCAACCCAAATATCGAATCCCTCTCTCATAAGAACCTTTTGAAGTGGAAAATGTTAGAAAATGATGACATACTCAACCTTCAATATGATGTCATTACTACCACGTGGCATCATGAGTGGTGACACATGTCACTCTAATTTTCCCTCTTACGACCCCTCAAAACACCAAATTTTCCTGCCACGTGTCCCTCTCTACTGCCACATCATGATGACATCACATGCCACATAACTTTGTCAGAACCAATCATATGTTGCCACCTGTCGAACTATAGGAGAGAGGAAATTCCAGTCCACCTTTGCGTTTCTCATCAAAATCCTTTGTTAGCATGTTTTAGCATTCCCTGATGGTTTAACACTATTAGCACTTTCCTGGTCGTTTTAACACTATAGGTGTTCCCCGTCAGTTTTAACACTATCGATGCTTTTCATATCACAAATTTTTAAAGTTGTCACATTCTCTGATTCATCGATATCTGATTCTCCTTTCCTCTAATTTGTCGATTTTCGATATCCCTTGGACCCTCCAATATGCCTAATTGTTGATTCACTGCTTCTCAATATTCTTAATGCTGCGATATGTAGGATTTTTTGACATGTGATCGCCAGTATGCCCTGAACCTCCAATATTTATTTTTTTCAATGGCTTCAAACCATTAACTTCAACATGGCATACATTTTGATCAAGGAGTCCATTTTTGGACTTCCACATACCATTGGAAATATTTTTCAGAGAAATTTCCAATGGAGAGGGTCTGATATAGACTTTGATCCCTTCTAATAATTAGAAAATAACTATAAACTTATTTTCTCATTTTCTATTTTTACAATTGAAATCATGCCCACCTTGATGATCCTCTACACCAATCCAATAGTTACCCTAAGAATCCTTCTAAGCCATGCACTACAACACACATTCTTGCTAGTCTGGTTGTTATGAAACCAGCTCACAAAAAGATAGAAAAGAGAGATCCACGCCTTAGAATTCAGCCTCTTCGAGGGGGCAGCCTCCTTTACATTACATAAATGAACAATTCTTGGATGATACAAATGACAAAACCTCCTTTCTATCTATAGGAGTGTATGGAGTCACAATATAATCTAGCCGACCTAACAATAATAATATAAAGCCACAAAAATAACAATAGAGGGATTCTATGGGCACATTAATAACAATACGGGGGTAATGGGGGCACAACAATATAAATAAGGGGTATAACTACAATAGTAATGGGGTAATCACTAGTAATATAGGGACCCAACATGCCCCTCTCCTTCAAAAAAGTGTTGTCCTCAACGCTTGAGTAGTTCTGGATACTTCTGCATAAAATTCTCATCCTCCCATGTGGAATCTTCAGCGGATAAGTTCTTCCACTTGATAAGGTACTCTGAAATTGATCGATTTTGTAGCTGTCGAGTTCTTGTTTCTATTACTGCTTCCGGTTCCAATATAATTTTTCCTTCCTCGTCAAGTTCTGGCAATATTGTTTGAACTGGGAGCTTGTCGCCTATAACCTTCTTTACGCATGAAACATGGAAAACTGGGTGCAATCGAGAAGCTGCAGGAAGATCCAATTTGTATGCCATGGTACCAATCTTTTGCAACACCTTGTACGGACCATAATACTTTGGTGATAATTTATTATCCTTCTTAACTTGCTTGAGGGACATTTGCTTATATGGTTGTAGCCGTAGGAATACCCAATCACCTACATCAAAACTTCTTTCACTGCGATGTTGATCTGCCTGTTGTTTCATTCTATTCTGTGCCAACACGAGGTTATCCTTTAAGAGTTGGAGGACTTGTTGTTGATGTTCGATGTGATGTTCCACTGCCTGAACCTTAGAATTTTCTCTTAAATATGATGTGATGGATGGTGGTTGATACCCATAAAGTGCAATAAATGGGGTCATTTTTGTTGTTGTATGAAAGGAAGTGTTATACCACCATTCAGCCAGAGGCAACCATTTGACCCATTGTGTCTGTTTATCAGATACAAAGCAATGAAGATATCCTTCCAAACATTTTTTTACTATCTCAGTTTGCCCATCAGATTGAGGATGATAAGATGAGCTATGAGCTAACTGAGTACCAAGACAAGAAAATAATTGTGTCCAAAAATTTCCAGTGAAAATGGGATCTCTGTCACTTACAATAATCTTTGGGTTTCCATGTAGCTTTTGAATTGTTTCCATAAATGCAGTAGAAATTGTACTGGCTTTAAATGGATGTGATAATCCACAAAAGTGTGCATACTTGGTAAGTCTGTCAACTACCACCATGATGACACTCTTTCCCTCAGACTCGGGTAAACCTGTGATAAAATCCATTGATACCTCCTCCCAACATTGGCTTGGAATGGATAAAGGTTGTAATAGACCCGGTGTCTTAATTGTTTCAACTTTATTTTTTTGGCAAACCAAACATTTTGCCACAAACTTTTGAATATTTGATTTAAGGCCATCCCCAAAAAATTCCTTCTTAACCCTATGGTAAGTTTTTAAAAATCTTGAGTGCCCTCCTAAGGGAGAAGTGTGCAATTCCATAAGAATATTTTGTTTTAGCTGGGAATTCTTACAGAGGTATAAGAGATCTTTGTACCATAACGAATCATTTTTCCAGCTAAATGTATCAGACGTACTGGAATCTTGTTGTAGCTTTCGAATAAGTGCCCACACTTCTTCGTCATTCTTCCATTCCTCCCTTGCTTCACTTATCCAATCTGGTTGGATGATATAAAACAAAACTACAGTCCGTCCTCTTTTTGTACCTTCTTATGAAATTTCAATCCGATGCTCAGAAACAAAGTTATGACGATTTTCCCTAGGTCACCTGTTTTGAGTGTAATTCAGGAGTCTGCAAAAAGACCAACTTCCTGAGATCATATCTCCGAATATATCGTGCGAAAAGCTCTGAAATTCGGCCCCAAGCTTTAGCGCGATTTCTTCTCAAATGGGTTTTTTGTGCGACTTCTGAAACGTCACAGAAAAAAATTTATAGCTAAAATGCCACGATGGCCTGTTTGGAGCAGCGAAACCCTAGAATCCAAAGCTCTGATACCAAATGTTATGAAACCAGCTCACAAAAAGATAGAAAAGAGAGATCCACGCCTTAGAATTCAGCCTCTTCAAGGGGGAAACCTCCTTTACATTACATAAATGAACAATTCTTGGATGATACAAATGACAAAACCTCCTTTCTATATATAGGAGTCTATGGAGTCACAATATAATCCAGCCGACCTAACAATAATAATATAAAGCCACAAAAATAACAATAGAGGGATTCTATGGGCACATTAATAACAATATGGGGGTAATGGGGGCAAAACAATATAAATAAGGGGTATAACTACAATAGTAATGGGGTAATCACTAGTATTATAGGGACCCAACACTAGTTGACATCAGTGCTAACATTCATGCACAATACTAGCACAACCGCCATCAATTGTCCAACGTTCACTCATGACAAGACACTCATGAAAACTCACTGATGACCCATCAAGGACCTTACAATTCAAATAAAAACTAATGGACCTCTTTTGACACATATATTTTCAATGTTCTGAGCAATTTGAGACCTTGGTACAAAGATAATTTAGACTATAATACCTAGTGAATTTATAGGCTAAACTTTACCAACATATTCTCAAAATAAACAGCTGGATAAACATAATTTGATTACCTATATTATAGGACCCTAACAATGGCTCTAATGGGGTTGAAATCATCCTTGTGAGGTGTTAAGAACACCATATATCAGTAGCCTTTTCCCTTGGGAAATGGAATCAAAAGAAAAAATACTAAAACTTAGCTGACTGAAAATTGATTACAAAGATGAAAACTTTAAAGGAAATAATAAATTTATCAACACATCACCAATGAAATAGGGCCTTTTCCTTGGGCTTCAAATGTTGATGATGGCTGCCCACACCTTATGAAAGTAAATAGACTAGGTGATATCTTCTCTCCATTGTAGCCAACCAAGAAAATGGCTACTTGATTGAATTTTTCTCACAATTACCTTGAGCAGACAGAAGAAGAAAGAGAATGGCAACTCAACATTTAACTAATTCTGAAAACTAACTTTGGTAAATAGTACAAGCTTCCGTAAATCCTGCAACAAATTGACCATGGGATGAAAAAACGCTTCTTTCAAATGGTTCCAAGAGGCCAAAAAAGTAATATTCAAAAACATAATTGGTTACCTTCACCTGATGATTGGTAGGAGGACTATATTCTTCATAAATGGGAGCACTAAAGTCATTAAGCTTGCCCTCTTCAATTGTGGCGACCACCCTATTCACAACAATAATGTGTACATCAATATGATCTGGGACAACTTGTTCTTCTTCAACAAACTCTTCAATATGTGAACCTAGCCTCAAATATTCAATTAAGGTAGCCACATCTTAAATAACAAAAAGGTCTACACCCACAGGGTCTATATAACATTCTCTTCATTATCCTCTTGTAATTGTGGAGTAATTCTGCCATTATCTAACTCATTTATTTCATGAATAACAACTTCCTCATCATTTAAAATGAGCTCACTATTTTGAATTTCCATACATACAATTTCAGAACTCATAATTTGATAAGTTTCTTCTCAAAACAAACACCGAGTACATAAAATGATTAATGAAAAGTTTTATTTTTTATCTTGTTCTTTCCCTTGGTAAGTTAACATTTGAAAAGATTGTTGCAAATTTTCTTCAAACTCAGAAGATGAATCATAACTTTCTGCATGAGGATATTGATTTACTTCATTTTCAGGAAAGAGAAAAGGTACTATTTGTTGGAAGTTTTCTTGAATATGATGGAAGCTAGTTTCTACTTCTTCTTCTTGATGGTTAAAAGGGTTCTCATGAATAACCGCTATAATCTCATCATCTATAAATTGATTATCTTCGTAAAAAATTCCCAAATCCTCAAAACAATTTTCAAAATGTGTGCAACAATCTTTAACAGCAACAAAGAAAGATGATATTCTTTATCTCTCTCATAAAATACTGTATGAAAATCTCTAAGAGAATATAAACAATCATTTGGCAAGATTTTATACCATGATTGTGAATTTCCCTCCAAGGATACCATGAACATATTCATAAGACAATCTTCATGAAAAACAACCTTTAGATTATCCACAAGCATATGCAACCTAATTAAATGAAGAGCAACACTATCTCTTTCTTAATCTTTGAATCTTGGTAAATAAGTCTGTCAATTTACACCAAGCATGTGATTTGGAAAGTGTGGAATAAGAATGTGATGCATAGGATCATACCTTTTGGATGGAGAAATAATTTTATTTTTTGGATCCTGACTTCTAGTGGAGTCTTCATATCATCTTGAAACTCATTTGGAGTCACCAGGTGAATGATTCAGCCTTCATATGTCTGACTATTGTCCACCATAAACAATCAAATCTGAAACTTAGTAGTCCTTTTCTAGGAATATGAAACCTTTCTCATTCCCTAGTATGGTCTCTAGAATGTTAGCCCTCTGTAATTTTCCAAGGCTAAGGAAAAAAAATAAAAAGATAACTCCAAACCACTTTTAAAGTTGGGATCTAGCCCTTCCAACTTCAGGGAGGGTTCTCTCTGTCTGATATAGATTTTTGTTTTTAATATCTTAGGCTAGCTATTCAAACTTGAGGATGGTTTTTCAAAATTTTGGTTGAATGATGTTGGAAACGTTCATTGGTCATGGAGTCATAAAATTTTGTGTAATCAATTACAAAAATAATAGAGGAACTATAACAGGGCAGGGTATGCAAACTCTTGGATCTTATAGAGTGTCTGTGGTGTGAATAGGATGAATATGACTTAATTTCAATTAATTATAAAGCATACATCAATGAATTATATACTTAATATCAAAAAGAAAACATTGATATTGTTAACTAGCTAGAGCAAAGTACACTTAAGAAAATTTGGTCCTTAATCTTCTTGCAACAATAAAGAGGGAATAACATATGGAAAATGAGGAAAAGAAACAATTTTACATGAAAGAACACATCACCAATTGCTTGACATAGGAATCTTGGAAAAATCTTTCTCTATATTCCCATAAATTGATCACTTTGTGTACAATCCACGACTTACAATTAATGTAAAGCTCCTTTCTTCATACATAATCCAACACATTCCAAACCTTTATAAGTTTTTATTACAAAATATTTATAGACTTGCTAGTGAACTAAAGTTGGATTTCCAAAGAGGAATTAATTACAAAATAATTTCAAACAAAATTACATATGTTTATGAAACAAAACTAGAAAATAGGAGTTCTGGACAAATTCGACTGTTTTTTGAAACATTGAAGGAAATATGTTGTTGACTGTATGGAAAAAATAACTGAACAGTGCACTAAAAATAAAAACAATCACTCGAAATTTGAAAGAAATTTAAAGTGTTAGAAAATGTTCAGCTTTCAAATCTGTAAATTGGTGCATTAATTTTGATCCTATACATTTTTGTAGCCTTTGCTGATTGTGTTCCTGAAATCTAGAAGTGATTTGGTGTCCTTATTTCCACCTTGAACCTATGTTGTTTGAATCTTCTTTTTTCCCTTTTACTAGTAGTGGGAGCCATCTATCCTTTATACTAAACATTCATCACATAATGCCCCCTTCTCAAACAGTTCTCCACAATCATAAAATACATGGATTTATTGTTGTCATTGGGCAGAGGATTCATACATTGCATGGTGGTTTTGGGGGGAGTGGGTATGGGTGATATATGGTAAATTAAAGAGGCCCCCCGAAATCATTATGGAGTTGCCACATAGTATACAGATGTTTTTTTAAAAACCAATTTTCGCCCCCCCGCTTTGTTAAGTCTCAAAGTGTCGAGCGGGTCAGAAAACTATCTTCATAAAATTACAAACAAAACTCTCATTGAGACCATTTTAAAATATGACAAATTAACAAAGAAACGAGTGCCATTTATCTAAAAATAGGCCCCTCAGCCCTTATCTCCTCTCTTTTTTCTTAGTTCTATGACGAGGAGTGAGACCGTAGGCCAATACATAGGAGTTTTAATGAAATCAAAGATTTTGTATTGAAACCTTTTAACACGGGAAGTAGAGGAATTTCCAATAACTTTGGCACCTTTTACTACAACTCCTTTAATTAAATTTACCATAGGACCAGGCACACGACCTACTGCTTAGTGTTGAGGTGGTAGGTGTTTTATTCATTGTCGGGGGTTATTTTTTCTTTGTTAAATTTTTTAGCACCTGAGGTTCTTTAAACTCTTACGACCATGTTCCAACCCCAATACCAGATCCCCCTCTCATTCGAACTTTTTCAAGTGGAAATTGTTACAAAACACCGACATCCTCAACCTCTGATACTCGATCTCCAATATGACATTACCATTGCCACGTCGAACCTCATGAGTGGTGACACGTGTCACCATCATTTTCCCCTTTAGGACCCCTAGAAATGCCAAAAATTCCTACCATCTGTCCCTCCATATCACCACGTCATGCTGATATCAGATGCCACGTATCTTTATCGGAACGAATCATATGCCGCCACGCATCCTGGTAGAGGAGAGAGAAAAGGCCTGGTCTACCTCTTGTTTTGTGATCAAAATTCTTTGTTAACCTATTTCGGCATTCCCCAACAGTTTAACAATATTGGTTCTTTCCTGGAAGTTTTAGCATTATAGGCATTCCCCGACGGTTTAACACTATCAACACTTTTCATATTGAAACCTTTTGAAGTTATCACATTCTCTGATTCACCGATAGTCAACTTTCCTTTCCTCCAATTCACTGATCGTCGATGTGCCTTGGACCTTCTGATATGCCTAATCTTCGATTCACTGATTTTCGATATGCTTAATGTTGTCACATGCAAGATTTTTCGACATGCGATTACCGATATGCCCTGGACCTCCAATATTCCTTCCTTTTAAATGATTCAAACCCTTAACTTCAACATGCCATACCTTTTGATCCAGGAGTCCATTTTTGGACTGCCAAATATAATTAGAAAGCCTGTTCAATTCAAAGCAATTTCTAATGGATAGGCCCCGGATGCGGGTGTCTTCGAGCTAATCCATGGGAGGCCACATGGCGGGCATGGGCCGACACGTGAGGAAAGCGAGCCTTTATTACCTCAAGCCGCCGATCCTTCAACAAGCGAGAGGCATAAAGGAGGTTTTAATGGCGCTGTGGGAGGTGATGGCAGTCCAGCCAGACGCAGTTAATGGAGGTCTTTTTAGAGGGAATGTGTAGGAGCTTAAATATGACGATTCGGTGGGTAAGGGAGCTCAGAGTGATTGGCATAATTCTCAGAATCCTGAGAGTCAATATCTCGTCTTGGTATTTGGAGGTTCGGGTAAGGTCCGCACCATACTGGTGCTGTCTGGGCTCTGTATTCGTTCAGTCTACGCTGGTACATACCCAATTTGGGTGCTGCAAGATAAGGGAAGGGGGCATAACCACTGTCGGCCCTTCGCTGCTCGGGCTCAGGCAGCGGAATTGGAGGATTCCATGGTGCGGCCGAGAGAGAGGATGCCTAGCCGAAGAGGCCCAGGAAGGGGGAATCCTCTCGTCCTCCTGCAACTGATGTTCATCATCATTGCTGCTATTGCTATTGTTATCAGAGGGCGGGAGTCACCCAAATCCCAGCTGGTCAATTCATGGAAGTGGGAAGCTCCGTCGAGGGTGAGCCAATTCTCCCAGCATTTGGCTCAGTCACCTTCACGCTGGGCAGCTCCAGAGACACTGCAGGTGTTAATGCCCACATCTCTGTGCTTTTTACAAAAATCCCTGAGGAAGATGAGGATAGCTCGTCACTGGTTCTGGCGGAGGACAATTCAGCAAAGGAAAAAGGAAAACGCCCAATGGGGGAGTCTTCCAATGCAGCGAGCCATTCTGAAGGAGAGTTGCCTCATCCTCCCACCCAACTTCAACAACCTGAAATGTCATCTACTGCACAGAACCCCATGGCCATGTGGGAAGGAGTTCCAGATGGGCAAGGTTGGAGCAGAATCGTGGAAGAAGAACCAGAAGAGTAGTCCTCAGGGGCTCCCCTTCGTTTTTGCTTCCTTCTCTCAGGTTGGGGTCTGGATACTGGCTAATTTCAAGTTTTCAATGTGCATCTTAGTCTATTCTCTTTATATCTGTAAGTTCGGCTCGCGGCTACCTCAGTTGCACTGGGTCCGGAGTCTAATGTCGGGTCTTAGCTATATGTCTTTACCTGTATCGTGTCGGTTTATGGTAATGTTACCAGTTTCTTCAGTTTGTCTGTACTCCGCGTCTCTTCT